>RJWH01001172.1:0-319966 GCA_004363575.1 Solenodon paradoxus
GAGAGAGAGTCCACAGGTCTGAACTTGGTAGCAGCATTTGAAGCAAACCAATTTAGAAACAAAAAGGCCTAATGCACCCCTTCTTACCCACAGGGCGGTCAGGATATTGAAGATTTCATTCCCGATGGCAGCCTTGTTACCCGAGGAACACACAGGGAATACGGAGTCGGGCACAGGGCTGTGAAGGGCCCACGCAGTCATGAATGGGCTGCCCGAGGAGTGTCTTCTGCACAGACTCCTGAGCAGCCTGCAGGCGAGGGAGCAGCGCCCCCCACCCTGTCTGCTCAGGATTGAGGGACTCTGATAGCCACCCTCTCAACACCCCAACCTAGATGACCCTCTCCCACCATTCCTCCGTGGCCCACTCATCATGGAAGGACTTTGTGATCGGTGCTGGGTTCAGGGAACTGAACAGGTGTGTCCTGGGCAGAGGGCATTGTGCTGGACAGACCCCCAGGGCTGGAAAGCTTGCCACCTGCAGTCAGGAAGCTCCCAGCACCCAGGGTGGCGCCCTGGCCCCATCCTTCCAGGCTCTGGACGCTGAGGAGGGTTCTGTAGTGGGCAGCCCCGTCCACGGAACCATGAGTGCGGCTGAGCGGGCTCTCGGAGATGCTGCTGCATATGCACACCCCTGCCGTGTGGCGAGCGCCCTGACAGAGGCGGTGACCGAGGCCCGGGGCTTTCTAGATGGAAAAGGGCATGGCGAGGGAGCGAAGCAGTAAGGACCAGTCCAAGTGACTGTGGTCACGTGGAGGGACTGTCAGAGGCCGCTTGAGGGCCCGAGGGCAGTTACGGTGACTGTCATGATGCCGATCATCGCTCAGCTGACACAGAACTTGTTTCAACTTGACCCCCCTCCCATGTCTGAGTGGGACAGGCTGGGCCTGGGCATCTGCATTCTAGCAGGTTCCCTGAGAGGCTGCCACGGCCTGTTTCCCCACTGCACTGGGAAATTCCGATGGACCTCAATCCCCGAAACACAGCCGCTGGGGAATGTGATGGGTCGGCGTGCCAAGGGCCCAGCTGGGTGAGTTCCTGGCTTGTCTGCCACTGGGGCCTGAAGAGCGGACAGCGGACTCTGCCCTAACTGGGAGCTCAGTGAGATAGCAGAGCTGGGCTCCGTGGTTGCCCTCATCCCACAGGGACCCTGTGGCACCATGAGCTCCCCAATAGTGACCCACTTGTCCCTCATGTCTCAGCTGGTGGAAGTCACATCCAAATCCCATATCCTGTCCTTGTCGTCATCCTCCTCCTCCAAGAAGCCTGCCTCTGGGCTGTCACCTGGCAGAGGTGCTGCAGGAGTGGGCAGGCCACTCATGGCCTGGAGGTCCCCGCTCCGGGCTGTATGCTGCAGGGGGCAGGCTCTGCTGAAGTCACGTTTCCGTCTGCAGGGTTAAGGTTGCAGCGAGGTACCCAGGCAGCAGAAACGCTCACTGGACCCCCTTAAGTCCCTGCAGGCCTGGCACATCAATTTGCACATGGCAGCGTAGAACTGAATTTGGCAGCTTGGCTAAGGCTGTGGACAGCGTCGTGGAGAAGAGGCCGGTCCTGGGAGAACTGAGAACCCTGTGGGCCACCTGCTAGGTGCCTGTACTTGGGCTCATTTGGCAGTAATATAGCTCAGCTGGGACACAGACTGCTCTGTCGGAAGAGCCATCTCCGAAGCGGCACCTCCTGAGTGGTCTGCTGTATCACCAGCCTGGTCACAGCCAATCAGAGTGGACTTCATCTAATAACAAGTGTCGCTGTCAGGAGGAAACGCAGCGTCCACCTCTCCCGTCTGCCTCCATGGTAGTAAAGACCCCACCACCAATCAAGCCCCAGAACCTCAACAGCCACGGGCTCAGAATAAGACCTCCTTCCCACCAGGGTCTTTCTCTGACACTTGGAATTCTCTGGGTGCAGGGGAGGTTGAACGAGAGGTTCAGCTTGCCAACCGCCCAGCCACCTGAGCCTCATCACCGGCCCCGAGCGCCATGAGTGCTGAGAAGCATCCACACGGGCACAGAGCAACCTGACTAAAAATCCAAGCTTTTATGGTGTGACACCTATGTGTCAGGACCATCTGCTGGTGGAATTAATAAACCGTAGGTGCTAAATTGTGAAAGCAAAAGCAGCTATCCGGAAGGCAGCCTGGAGAACCGCAGTCTCTGAGGGCAGGAGTAAAGGTGAGAAGCCTAATTAGAAGAGGGTCGGTGTGAGCCTGAGGATCGCTGTGGCTGTGACGACAATGGGGAGCTGTTCCCACTTCCACACCCTGCAAATCAAGCGACGGGCCACACACTTCTGAACAGCAAGCTTTTTCTTACAATTGTATATTAAACTAAAAGACAATCTTGCTGAGCCCTGCCCACGCCCCAGGTTCCCTCAGTTTAGGTTCTCAATATGTGTGTACGTGCCACTCAGAATGAGAACTTTACCAACAATGACAATAAACTAAATTGTCTAAATCTGCACGTCGAACAGGAATACATGTGCTTTTCTCTCTAAACTGTACTGGGTTTTGTCCTCACTTTAGTCCTCACGACTTCTCAGCTAGAACTAGCACAGCCGCCTTGCAACCCGACTCCCATTTTTTCCTACCTTGGAAGCACCTGTGTAAAACGACCCCCCACACCCCGCCCCTGGCAAATCTGTCCCTGCCACTGCTTGTTCTCTGGTCGAAAGGTTTTTCAATCTTTTTTCATCCTGTTGACTCTACATTTTCACAGTCTCAACTCTTAGCCCCTAGGAAGTCCCCTAACTTGCAGCTTGAAATGTCTCCCTGCATGTCCTGCCCAGGTGCCTTCTGTTGGGACTCATATCCCTTACAGTCGTCGACATTTTGTCTCAGTTAAAATGTTACACTCTGAGGTAAGGATGTTTATCTCTGCACTTCACCACCCAGCAGGAATGACTCAACTTAGCCAGAAAACACAGTGAAGAAAGCAGGTTTCTTAACCGTCCATCAGGATATGCTCACCCCCAGCTAAGCCCTCCTAGGCAGACGCACTTATGAAAGCCGAGTGGTGACCGCAGCAGTTAAACCATCGCCAGTGTTGAATAATAAAATCGCAAGAACTCACAGTTGGCCTGGGACTTGCTTCAGGAAGGCCTCTCCCTTTCCCTCCATCAGGCGCCCGGCTCTGGAGCTCCTGCCCAGTTTCCCGGCGTGATGCCCACTTGGCGCCTGACAGGGCCTACAGCTGTAGCCCATAGCCCAGGAAAGAAATCAACAGTACAGCACTGGGGTCAGAGTTTAAAGGTCAGCAAGCTTCTCCTTAAAGGGCTAGAGAACTTTTTCCGTGGGGTCTCCACCCCCAGGACTCAGTTCTGCTCTGAGGCCCAAAAGCAGCTGGGAGGGGCGTAAGCGAGGAGAGACTGTGTTTTACCTAGAAAAACAAGGCCAAGAGCCAGGTTGGGCCGGCAGACGTGGCTGAACGTGGCTTAGTGGATCCAAAACGGGATATGTGAGCATGATGCGCTTTGATTTTTGAAACACAAAGCGACCCATTTGAGAAAATAAAAATCTTTTTGACTGAGGGGAGGTGGTGAACAAGTTAACCTTGTTAAGGTTGATTTTGCAAAAATCAAGGCCTAGGATTCATAGTTGAATTTGTTCCTACTTCAGATCCTCTTTCCAGTCTTTGTGCCTCCGTTTCCTCCATCAAGGAGGGGAGGGAAGCCTTAATCCTCTCTCCGGGGTTCCTCAGCTGTTGACAATTAAGCGAAGAAAGCACAATGGGCCACTCAAACCCCCAGCTCTTTGGTTCTAAAGACTGATAGTGCATCAGTCACGTAGTTTTCTAGCTAGTTGAACCCTGGTTTTGTTCCAGGTAACAAGCTGGTTTTTATCCTTAACAGTATTTCTGGAATCCTCCCCACACTCTTTCACCTCCTTGCCATATCAGCTGCGCTTTGCCCTGAGAGGTCCCTTTGTCCTAATGCTCTTCGCTGCCAGAGCTCAGAGGAGCCTCGGCCGTAGACCCAGCTCCATGGATACACACACATGTACAATGCACACATGTACACATGCACACATGACCACACCCTCCAAGGAAGGGCGAGGAGGACTCAGCCAATCAGACAGACCTCAAACAGCAAACCTCAGGTTCCCCCCTTCAGAGCCACCTGCCACCAGGGGTACAGAGTACAGAAGACCCAGAAATTCTGATTTGAAGTGAGTCAGCTCAGTGGGCGGCATTTTCATCTTCCCCCACGCATAATGTCCCTGGACTCAGCAACTACAAATAGAGGTGGCCCAGTTCAGTTTACATTTCAGGCACAAATTGCAAAGGACACACATACTAAAAACACACTACTTTTTAAAATCTGAAATCCACGTTTAACTGGGCCCCGTGTATTGAATGGGGCAACCCTGGTCTTGCAGGAAAGCCCGAGTTTGAAAAACAGCTCAGACACCTGAAGACAATTACAACAGTGAGATGACACCACCATTTGCAGTCAAAGAATGAGAAGCAGCCTCTTTGGAAGAGAGAGGTCCCCAGGCCTGAGTAGCTGGCTCTCTCTCTCTCTGCAGGAATCTACACTGGGAGCTGGGTTCATACCCAGCTGTTTTCCAACCAGACAGGAGCGGTTTCCTGGAGAGCAGTATCTATTTAACCAGCCTACTCACCTGGCCTATCTAAACTATCACCCATACATCTATATGACCTACCGCCCTACTCGTCCAGCTAATCTACCTGTCTACTGTATCTACTTAGCCATCATTCTATCTGATATCTGTCTAATCTACCTATTGATCAATACAGGTATCTAAGTTTTGGATCAGGGCCAGGACTAGCCTCTAACCCACATAGGCCGCCTTCCCCATATATGAATAATCACTGATAACCGAACTTGCAGACCGACTTGCACAGAGACCAGCTTGTATGAGAAGCATCATCGCCTCAGTTATTATTATCGTTGCATTTTTCCCGATGAGACAGGATACCGAGAAGCACTGAACCGGGCACTCTGAATTCTGGCCTGGACTTTCTCCTGTCCTGTCTGGCTTGGTGTATCACCCTCTGCTTCTACTTCCTAATGACCAAGAGGAAGATCATCACTCTCTCTTGCATCCCAATGGGAAGGGCATTTTGAAAACTTTGGCAATAAATGCGCTTTCTCACTTATAGTTAAAAATCCCAAGGCCTACCTATTTCCTGGCAGGGTTTGTGCCATTGATAACAATTGGTGAAAAAAAAAAAAATGCTGCAAAAGACCAATTTTCAGAAGCGAGAAGGATCCTATGTAGTTGTTCTGTGCAGACCCACGACTTGCACGACCTGGGAAAGAGCACTTTTTCCTGGTATGTTTTACAGTACAGAGCTCAGATAACCCGACCCATCCAACTGGGTGGCAGAGGACGCGCTGGCATTGCTGAGAACCGCAGCTCACAACTGCCTTGTGGGACTGGCGTACGCAGTGAGCACAAAGGTCAGAAAGGACCTCCTTTCTGAAGGGGCAGGTTCATCACTGCCTGGACAGGGGTATGTCAGTCACAGGAAGTGGTGCCTGGGTCTCCTCTCCACCTTTGCTAGGGTCACAGACGGGGCCTGGCTTGCAGAGTGCGATCAAGGTCACAACTGACTCCAATCTGAGGGGCTGTCCCCTGGAGGGGGAAGATGTGAGTACCAGGATTCAGGTATTGGGTAAGGGGATGGCAGATTCCAGGCCAGCAACAGATGGGGAAACTGAGGGAGGCTTTGTGGAAAACCTAAGTGAGGTCCTACTGCCTAGGTCCTTATATTGATACGAATGTTAATATTAAATGAGCATGTTATTAAATATGTACATATAAGCATTGATGACATTTTATTAATTATTTCAACTACTTCACTATTAAAAGGATTAGATACTTACATGAGGAATGATCATAGTTGAATAAGGTGCTAAAGGGTGTCAACTGAGTTTCAACTCCCTTTGTGTGTGGGAAACCTCCACATCTGGTTTTTGTGACATCTCAAGCCCCTTGAGAACAAGAATGACTGATTTTACAGCCAGACGGACTCTGTCCTGGGAAAGAAGAATGCACTCGGGTGGCCTGAGCCCAGAGCCTGTGTGTGGTTGCTGTACAGGTCACTGTCTGTCATGTTGTGATGAGGTGACTGGTACAACCAGAGACTCACTTTAAGTCTTTGATTTTAAGTCTTTCTCCTCAACTTGCTATGGTTGCCCAGAGAATTGTTCTAACTGTAATGGCAGGAAAACGCTGATTATCTCTGTTACTGGTGAGCAGTCGTGCCCATAATCCAACACAGCACAGTGTGCTCAGTTATAGCCTTAAATCACTTTAAAAGTCACATGACATCTTAATAGCTAATAATGTCCTATTTACAGCCTTTTCATAATTCACCAGCTTTGGGGCTCTTTGCCACAGGTAAGAGGGTTGGGAGAGATTAGAAAAAGGCTAATCAGGATTGAGTATTACTTCCTAGATGTAAGTAACCAAAAAGGTGAAGGCAGGAATAACTCAATTATTCTATTTACAGATAAAAGCTGATGGTGCCTTCCATAAACCGAAGACTGCTGTGCTCACCTGAGTGATGACGCTCACCTGACGCTCATCCTCTGTGTCTGGAATCTTCTGTGCACCATGGAAAGATGCTACTTTGTACATCGGGAGTTGGGGGTGGGGTGGGCTCCGGATTATCTGTCAAAACAGAATTTCCTTTTATACAGTTAAACCAGAGGTGGAACACACACACACACACACGGTTAGGTAATCAAAGCAAACAACCCCTTTCCCAGTGCTTCTGAGACAGTGGAAAAGTCCCAAGCTAGCACGTTCCCTGAGGGTGTTCATGGGGGTAGGGCTGGGAAGGCTCTGGATGTCTAAGCACAGAGAGTGTGCTGCTCAGACCTATTGCACCATTTTCTGGAAACGGCTCAGTTTTCCTCACAACCTCTCCCTCTCCTGTGGGAGCAGGTGAGATGATCAAGTTACCCCAGCATGTGGCAGACTGGACCAATCAGACTGTGGAAATTTGAATTGTGAGCAGAGTAGCCTCTCACCTGGAACTGAGCTGCTCATTCCTTTCCAGGTCCCTGCTTTCAGGTTCTCAGGAAGGCCTGGTTCTTACCCATCAAAGCTTGCTCACTCAGTGTCTCAGCTCATGGGTCTAAACTGTGTCCTTCCTTTGTCTGCTTGAGATTTCTGTTTCTGTTGCTGCAGCCCAAGGTCCCACCAGCATCACCACAGGAGCCAATCCCTCAGATCGATGGAGTGATGGCGTCTGAGGGACATGTCCTACAGTCCTTCAGCCCCATCAGCTGATCCAGGACCTACTTTATTGGATAATGAAGCTGAGAGGTTCAAGGCCTTAGAGTTCCAGGGCCTCAAGTTAGAAGCCGGTCTCTAATGTTTTCTAACACATCACAGTAATAACAGAGAGTCAGTCTTTCCTGACTGGTTCACCATGGCACAAAGGCTGGCAACTGATGTAAAATGCTACTTCAAAGACCCCTTGATCAATGAATCAATGAGCATTTATTGCAAGGCACTGTGCTAGGCACGATGGAAAGTACACGGGAGGTAAGACCAAGTCCCTGCCCTCAAGGAGCTTACAATCTAGTTGGGAAGACACAGCATACATACAAAGAAAATGAACAATACAGGAGTTAAGTTAAAAATGCAAGATAACGGTACAAGAGATTTCCACAAGTTGACCTGATTAATTACTAAAAGTGTGGAACGGATAGGCTCGCAGCTAGTTTAGAGGAAGGATATCATGGAGTGTGGGAAGGCTGTACCCACAACTGGGCTGGACAGTCGGGAAGGGCATATGAGGAGGAGGAAGCCATATGACCAAAGGCACAGAGGTGAGACCAAAACAAGCAGTATCCAGGCTAGGGAGGCTCAGCCTGGCAGGGTACAAAACTAAGTTATTAGATGGAAGGACTAAATGTCAAGGTTGGGTTCTATCCTTTTAGTGACAAGGATTGGGGAGAACTTACAGCAACAGATACTCAATTAAATATACAAAAGCCTTAGCTAATCAAGTGAAAATTTCAAGTTTGATCTTATATTTGTGGATTCTGACCCTCTCTACTTCCAAAGAGGATTTGAAATGGTGTCTCAGGGTCCACAATTCCAAAGGAACATATCTAGATGGAGGCTTCTGAGTTCCTCCACGATCTCAAATTTTAACTAGCACAAGGGTGCACTAACAAATTCCCTGACAGGCAGGCAGGAAAAACGCTCCCAAAAGACCAATATCTTTACAAATGACAGAATATTTATTAACAATACCTTTAAAAAAGATTACATAGGCTAGATCACTGGTAATATCATTTACACTGGGGTTGGGAACTACTTGGGTATCTTTTTTTTCATTCATTTTATTATTTTGTTGATTTTTTTTCATGTGATTTAAAATTTTGTTTTATTTTAACATATAAGTAATCATATCAAACTAAGAAAGGAACACAGCTTGAAATACTGACAATATATATATATTTTTTCGGTTACCACCCTAGTTTTTACACATGTGGAATCCTGATTATGACTTTATTGGCTAGAGTTAGAAGGTTGAAAAGTTAACTTATCTGTAAGCAAAAATGACAAATTACAGGCAAATTTGAGCTCTCTGAGAAAGAAGAAAAGGTGGTAGCATGTTCACATGTGAAAATTTTTATAGAAAATTTCATTGCCTTTTAGATGCACTGTTCCAGTAAGTGTCAGCTTACAAAACCTCCCCCATTATAACAAATAGTTCTTTTCAAAAGAATGCGGTTTTGTTGATATTGTCATTTTCCAATGTGTGATTCTGAAGACCTTAGAAGGTAAAGCTTAGAAAGCAACTAGGCTACCTATTGCAAAACAGGAGAATCATCAAGATACCATACAACTGTATTAAAGAATCTTTGATAGAGTCATGAAAAAAATTCTTAGCTGCAACTATTTGCTGAAATAGGAGAAATCTGCCAAAGGCCAGACTGATTTTGATTCAAAAGGAGGGCTCGATTATTAAAGAGATACACAGAGTCTATGTAAGAAATTTTGTAAGGAAATTACGAGTCTATCAACAGAGAATTGTCTTTTTTTTTTTTAAATGTACATTCAAAACATACATTTGAAGATAGTAAAATTATCTTTATCTTTTGAAAGACTTGGTTGACTAGTCACTTTTGGTCTATGTTACTACAGAACATGTAACTTCAAATTTAAGGTCTAAGAGAATGCTACCACAAAGACGCTGCTAACCTAGCGGAGTGAAAAAGAAAATCTTACCATACAAGCTAAATTCGGGGATGGGGATGTTGCACAAGGTACCTTTTGGGCAGTTAGTGTAGATTTGGAGATTGCAGCCATTCCTGAAACCATCTGAAATCATGTTGAGCATGACTCACAACCAGGCAGGAAAACATACTGCCGATGTCCAAAGGCCTCGATTCAACGCAGTGAACGATTCACATTCAGAGAATCATTCGCATCCAGCAACCTTGAGTTACAGGCCAATCTCAGCTGTTCTGCCACCAGATCCTTGTAAAACAGCGAAAGTAATCTGCCTTTTTTTTTTTTTTAAAAAAAAACCAAGATGAGTTTCTAACTCTCTCTTTAAAGGAACTCTTTTCAAATAATAATGTATGATTATGTTGCCCGTAGCATTTTACAGCAGAGGAAAAAAATTAATATCTACATTTCATGTTAACTTTAAAAAATTCTATAAAACACTAAATATATAATAAAAAATATGCATATAAGGACATATGTAAACTGCTTTGGTAACATCATATTACAGATGTCTTCAGTGCATTGCAGAGTTTCCAAAGAAACTTCAGACAAAGCTAGATTTGCTTTGAGGAAGTACTGTATAATGCCATTCCTAAAGAAGCAAAAAACATTTTTTTTCCAGTAATAAGATGTACTTGAACAACAATATTACTTAGTACTGGGTGTCTTCAAAACAACTAGCTAAATGTTGCTTATATTATAAAGAACAAGTCCTTCAGATGACGTGTGTCATAAACTGGACCTCGCTGTGAGAGAGAGCATGATGGTGCTGATGGCTGACAGCGTACATGCGTTTGACGTGGAAGGGCCGGCCCCTCTTGCATAGGCATCTGCAAAGACAGAAGACACTCACTCAGCATGGCCACACCTGCCTGCCAAGGGGAGGGCGCTTTGGGGCTTTGGAAAATAGTTGGACAGGTTGGGTTCTACAGGAAATAACCATCTCGTCGTACCAATGTCTCCATCCCATGGTGACTGTGAACCTGGGGGCAGGTTACAGGACATCTCTGGACCCGTTTCAGCATTTATTAAATGAGGATGTCACCTCTGACATGGGAGGAAACTTCCATACTACAAGAGACAGACTGATAAATGTTCTGATCCATGAATAATGCAGCAAAAGAAGGACTGTGTTCCCTTTAGAGCTCTGAGCAGCATGACACTCAATTCTTACCAACGCTTTAAGAGCGTCTGGTACTTTTATTTCATTACAGAACAGATCAGGGCCTAGAGAAAAAGTTTAACTTGTTTACAATTACCCAGTTACATAAATGGCTGAATTGGGAATCAAACTCAGGTCTGCCTGAATATACCCATTTTTTCCAGACAAAATCATCTCAGTCCTTTAAATGTTTTCTTAAAGGTTTTGTATGTTTCATAGTCATTTGCAGCATCCTCGAGATTCTAAGATCTTTACTAACAAGACGGAAAGTCTCCTGAGGAAAGAGAGCATGTTTTGCTCACAATGATATCCTTATCACCTAATAATTAGACCGATATAAATTGCTTCAAATGTTTCTGTAATGAATTAAACCAAGAATCATCAGTCAGCCTACAAAGAAAAATCAACATCAAATAATTCTCGCAATGATAAGCAAGTATGAAGGCAGCTTTTAACAAAGTGAGATCAATTAACCCCCAAATAAACTCCAATCTTGTGCTTACATGGCCCAGCGAATACTTCCACATCTCGCCAAAAATCTGGTTCCTTTTCCATAGAACTTAGAGTCCTTGGTCTCTTGAAGTATAAATTACAAATTCCCCCAATTTTCTTAAAAATAAAAATGCTTGTAGTGTTTGTATGCAAAAAAGACAAAAGTACATCCCGAAGTTGGGAGGTCACGTCTCAGGGTGGAGCCTGGGGTCCCACCATCCCACCAAGTCCTGATCTTTCTGCTCAGTGTCCCCAGCACTGACCAACTCCCCCTTACAGGGATGAATGGGTGCTTTCCCAGACCTTGGTACCATACTCTTGAAGAGGACGGACACTTAACAGAGGAGCTGAAACTCTGCACTGTGTGGGAGCATCTTGTCCAAGATGGAAAATATCATTTCTCCACCAAGGCCTAGAAAGTGGCAAACACCATTCTTCACTGATTTCCTGTCTCTAGACCTACAAGCCAAGGTCAATGAAAATCTACACTTCACTATCTAGCTGTAATGCGTTGGGTTTTCTTTTGTTGTTCTTGTTTATTTGGGGGGTAAAATATGTCTAATATGAAATTAGCATTCAAAGTATTTTAAAGTCTGCAATTCAGTGACAAGAAGCACCTTCAATGTGTGGGAGTGTCTAGTTCCAGAACTTCCTTCATCCAAAGAGAATCTGTGCCTATCAACCCACACTTGGCGCTCCTGGCTGGCCGCTGCCTGCCAGCTCCTGCCTTCTGCCTCTACAGAAGGACCTGCTCCTGTTTTCTGTTGTTCTTTCAAATTCATGATAGCCTTCAACAACAAAAAACAATGCCCTGCTGAGAGACTTGCAAACAGGAGTGATCTGGAGGCTGAAAAGAGAATCCCTTCGTGGCTCATGACTCAACTGTCTTTGCAGATGTCACCTTGACGTCTCTCGACATGTGCATTTCTGTACAAGCGCTACATACATGCACCAACACAAGCGTGCTCATTCGAACACCTTAGCCGAACAATGAGTTACATTATTTTGCGAGACCATCCCCAGCATCTGAAAGAGCGCTGTGCTTGCTCCTCCAGCTTGAGTCACTGTGTGACATGTGAGCTGTAATTTGAGGTCACTGAACCTGCAAACCATGGGGTCTGCATAGAAAAACCCTTGTGACCAACTCACTGCTTTAATTGATTTTTGATGGGCAGCTGATGGATCAGTCAAAACTGCCCGAAGTAGTCTGAGCTCAGTGCCCGCCTTTCCTGCAGCAGAGAGCTACCTGGCTCTGCTCTGCAGGCCTTTCTCTGGGGCTTCCTGTCCGGTCTGACGGGAGAGGGCTGTAGAGACAGGCAGCCAAGGGAGGGCAGGCAAATGCCTCTTACTTGACATCTTTGGAATTCGGATCTGCTCGCTGCTGCTGCCATCGCCCCCGTCACTGAAGGGCTTGATCTCTATGATGTAATCTTCATCGAAAGGCAGGGACAGCTCTACCGATGTCTTGTTGGTCTGGATGACAGATGTGCTGCTCTGTCTGCTCCATCGGTACAGGACCTGCAGCACAGAGGACAGGCGTCAGGCATCATCTGCTGTCTTTGCAGAGGCTCCTGTGAAGGAGGCAATGTGAAGGCTCCTCCTCCCGGGAGGCGCAGGGCCCTGTTATACCCGTGGGGTGTTGGCATCGGAACGGACTTGGTGCTGGGTGACTGACTGGCACACTGACTTTACCCTCTGGGCCTCACTGCCCACCTGTAAAATGAGCCAGCACATCCCCCTCTGGGGTGTTTCAAGACTGCACAGGACTGGAGAGAGCGAGGAGCCAGCGCAGAGGAAGGTGTGAGAAATAGCACCTGAGGGGTCCCTGGGAGACCCAGAAACACACCAGAGCCTCAAACATAGGCAGGCAGGACACATCACTGTCATGTCCTCTGGAGAGAGGACAGTCCGCATAAGCAGAGGGTCTCTGAAATGGGAGCACCCCG
This sequence comes from Solenodon paradoxus, assembly GCA_004363575.1. Taxonomy (NCBI): domain Eukaryota; kingdom Metazoa; phylum Chordata; class Mammalia; order Eulipotyphla; family Solenodontidae; genus Solenodon; species Solenodon paradoxus. The sequence goes on from RJWH01001172.1 coordinate 12,818, forward strand.
ACCTCTCTTTCACGGGAGGTATGTGGTGACCACTGTCACTCAGGAATGTGGGGAACAGATGGCTACCTTCCTGGCCCCACGAATCTGAGTGTGGGCTGGTGGCGCCCTAGAGGAGGTGCCCACCAGCTATCCCGACACACTTGATGGTCACCAACTAATCAGAGGCAACATGCAAAGGCCTGGAGCATGACCAGAGTGGACAGAACAATCATGACTGCCCCACGGCTCTTTCTGACGTTGACTGTGAGCTGGATGGGCCCTCTACCACATGTCCACATCACAAATCACCATGTTGTGATGCCTTGATGACATAGGTACCATCATTCCTTTTTATAGATGAAGAAACTGAAGCCCAGAGATGTCACAGAATTGACAGGTGGCAGGAAGAGGATCCCTAAATCTGTGTGCTTACACTGTGACAGCCCACCACATCCAGTCCCCTGGGAATGACCAACCAAGGTGGTGAGATCAGTGGCCTGTCTGGCTGCATGGCAGGGAAGGAGTCCCTCAAATACTGATGTCCCTGCCCACTGAGTCTCCACAGGGCTGGAGACCCAAGAGTGGGGCATTCAGTTATATCTGCAGGCATTCTGGTGCTACAAGAGAGGGCAGAGGTCAGGACCCTGCAAAACAGCCCACAACGCGGGAAGCAACTGTGAAGTCATGCGCGTCCTGGGCTAATGTGGTGGCTGGGACTGGGAGCAGCTCTGCCCCGCCTGAGTTGGACCCAGGGAGGAGGGCTCAGGCGGTGACGCATCATGAAAAAGAAAGGACTAGAACTCATAGACTGGAGCAAAGGTTCTGGAACTGGGTTGCTAGAATACCCTGGGTGGCTCGTGACTACAGGTGGCTGGGCCCCACCGTGGGGTTTGGAGCTCACAGGTCTGAGTGTAACTTGCAGGTCTGCACTTACAACAAGTTCCTGAGGGATGCTGCCACTGTCAGATTGTCATGGGTCCAGGGACTGCATTCCGGGAGCCAGAGGACTAATGCACCCTTCTCTCAGACCCTCTCTAAATCCTGATCTGCTGAGGTCAGAGACAGAAGGTCACTGTTCTATTGCAAGAAAAACCAAACACAAGTGAAATTCATAAAATTCCCTTAGAATGGTTTAGAGGCCATTTGGTCTCTGGCATTTTATCACTTTAATTTATGTCTCTCTAATACAAGGTGGAAAACACAATTTCCTTAACGTGGAAAGATTCATAAGCGCCTCTCGTCTCCAGAGCAGGGCTGTAGCAAGCTTGGCCTCCTCCGGCTGGTGATCAAGCGTGAATAAATCCTTGGGCACATTCTGGCGTCTGAGCATCTCATCATGGCCTTCAGAGTAGGGCTGGCTGATGGGATGTGGGGGCGCATCTGGTTTTTTGAGGAATAAATTGCTTCTCTGATTTACCTCTGGTTCTTGCCAGAGCACAGAGAATTCAACTAGTTTCAAATATAAATCCAAAAGAAACCTTCCAGGAAGAGGCAACCCTTTTATCAGCACTGCTTATCAGTCGTGTAATATTAGGGACAGCGTGGAACCCAAATAGCGGCCTCAGAGCTTTATTTACACCATACACTTGGTTCAGCGGATTGGCTGAGGGCTGTCTTGCTTTTCCGATAACCCAGGGAGGAAAGAGTGGATCCTGGAAATGAGGACACATTAGAGATAGCTGAGTCTTACTGTGTTTGGACACTAGGCTGCCTCAGTGCTTACGACGGCTACCTCTGGAGAAAGGCAATGCTGTTATTCTGATTTCAGATGGAAGAAGCTGAGATCTGGAGATGATAAACACTTTGTCCCATGGCCAGTGGGCGGGGGACCTGGATGCAAGCAGGTGGTCTGGGTCCACAGCCTCCTAACTAACACCAGCTCGATCACCTTGTGTCTTGAGCAACTTGCTTTCCCTCTCAGGTCTCTGTTTTCACAACAGTAGCCTCTGAGTCACAGTCAGTGGTTAAATATAAAATTTAGATGCTAACATTTAAAACCAAGAAAGTACACATGAAAAAAACCCAACAACTGGAGTTTTACTGAGAAACCAGAAGAAACGGTTACACTCATCTGCACTCCTGAATGGTAACAATTGGCTAAAGCCACAGTCTACTCTGGACAAACTCTGAAGTTTATCAGTCACCAATGCTTCCTGTGGGTTATATGGGGCTGCTCACCCCAGGACCTTTGCACATCCTTCTCAGAGAGCTGCCTCTCTGCTTTCCTTCTTTTTGTATGGTCCAACTGAACTGTTGGGCCTCTTGAAAAGAGGCTTTTCTGGCCTTTATTTAAAATCATGTTTCCTCTGTCTATCCTACGACACTTGTCTATTCCCCTTACACTTGAGTTATCACTCTTCGTTGTACTTTGTTAATGCTTGATAATTTTAGTTACTGCTGTTAGGCAGTCAGCAGAGTGGACAAGGTAAAACTGTAGACACATACTGCCTGCTTTCAGATCCCAGATCTTTAACACACAAATTACATTAAGTATATATTAGATATGTAATTATAGATATATAAATAATTATATATTAGACATGTAATAGGTCATATCTTTGAATGTTGCTAAGAGAGTGAATCTTCAGTGTTCTCATAAAAAAAAAAAGCTGTAATTATGTGGTGGGTTGAAGAATTAAGCTAATAGCATGTTGCAGTATATAAATGTATCTAATCAATAGGTTGTACACCTTAAACTTACACATTATATGTCAACTGTATGTCAATAACGTTGGAAAAAATATTCTAGCTCTGCGATGTGGGCCAGCTACTGCACTCTGTGCTCTGGATTCTTCCCCTATCAAATGGGGGTATGAACTTCACCGACTTCATGGGTTACTGTCAAGTTCAAGAGCCCAAGCAGAGCGTGGCACACACAGGCACAGTGTGAGAAGGCCAGTGCCAGCTTCACGGTTTGTGTAAGCATCTGGCTCTGAGGGCAGCTGAGTTTGTGATACTGAAACCAGATGTGCTCTGCTGCAAAGCAGTTGGATGATTTGTGCAGACAGAATGTTCTAGTTCTTCAGTTTTTTAAAGTCAATTTCTTATTGAGATTGCCTCCTGGAGTGGAAATCCCTGAATTCAGACAATTTGGGGAAAAGGCAAAGATAAATGCATATGCATATTCGCTCTCTGCCCTTTGGAGTTTATTTCAGCACCAGCTTGAACATGAGCTCAAACTCTCAAGGTTCTCCATGGAACTCAAGTACCTTCTCAGGGGCTAGCAAAGTTTTCTGCATTTGGAATGTGTTTGCTGTTTTACTGGGGAGCTGTAGCTATGAGGAAGAATCTCTCTGAGTTTTTCCCTCTCTCTCCCTTTGTTTGGTTAAATCAATTCACTTTAGCCTACCCTTCCTGCATCCATCTTCCCGTCTACTTAGCCCGTCGTCTCTCCTGCCCTGGATAAAACAGATCAGATAAACTCCTTCACATACTTCACACTAAGAGGCTAATAACTTAGGGGTTCAGAAATGAGATCCCCCTTCTAGCATAGTCAGAATAAATAGATCCTTGGCTGGACAATTGCAGGTGAGGATTCAGACACTGGGGGTGGGGTGGGGGGATTATAATAAGTCATCAGCCAACTACAGTTACCCAAGAGGATGGGAAGGACTTTTAGAAATCTGCTTCATCAAACTCTGGTCACCAGGGAAGGCTCCTGGAGTCAGACTGCAATGACCAGTGGCTGGTATGGGATGTGGGAATGAGGGTGGTAATGCGGGGAAAGGGAACAGGGGTGCACGGTTTAGGAGGAAAACGAAGACATAGGAAATGTCTCCTTTAATAAAACAGAAAATGTAGTAGCAGAGAGGTTAGAAGACTTACCCTTGATAAAATCACATAACCAAAGGGGACCAGGTTGTGGGTCTCAATCTCATCATGTCCATCTATTCCTCTATTCACCCATCCATCCATCATCCATTCATTAGAAGACCTCTCTGGAAGAGCTGGCTTCTAAAAAGGTGCCCAGTGAAAGATCTGGAGACCTTTTAGAGGCAGTTTCTATGCTGGCAGATGACAATCACTGTTTTGTATGGATGAAGGACAAACAGAGCTTCCCAATCTTTTTTAATCTCATCACCTGAGCTTTCTACCTATTATGACCACTCCCAAGTCCAGTTGTGGCTTCACTTCCTGATGGCCCTCGGCTCTTTCTCTGGAGCCGGACAGCACATCTCTGCTGCTCACAGCCCAGCCTGTGGACGTATTCCGCATGTGGCCTGCCTGGCCTGTCCTCGAATGATACTTAAGAGTAAAACAAAATTAGATGGTCTGAGGTGCCAACACTTCAAAACTGAAAGTTTTTTCAAAATAAAAATTCTTTTTTTCTGCCATCTCTTGGAAGCCCAGGCTACCCGGGCACATGTCCAGTTTCCCGTGAGGCCACAGAAGCGGACACGGGCAGGAGCCCTGAGCAGCTGAGCCCTGACCACTGGCCACAGCTCCCTTCCACCCTCATAACCACACACATTAAGTACAGGATGTGTCACTGCCATTCTGGCATCGTGTGGCAGATGAAAGCCCATTTCCTAAGACTGAAATCCTGACGGTCAAGTTCTCCTACTTGAAAACATTCCAAAGCATAGATTTGGTTTTGGACCTCATAATGAAGACTCTGGGATAGCTCAGTAAAGTTGACTTAAACCTTTTCCCCCGTCTGAAGGATGGATGCAAAACCACCGGTGGTCAGGAGCTTTGTCATGGAGAACCCACCTTTTCTCTTTGAACTCTGTCCATTTTTGAAAAGCTTTGGCTACTAAGACGTGAAAATAAGCCCAAATTCATCCCCAAGCTGCTCTCACTCATGGGCCAGAGTCTTAATTCCTTGCAATCTTGAGGAACAATTCTAATCGATCTTCATTAGAACGGCCTTTCGGGTATTTATTTGAAATGGTTATCAAGCTTCTGGGAGTCGGCTTTTCTCCAGATAAATATCCTCAGTTTCTTCATCCAGTCCTTATAGTTTTGTTCTTTTTGGGGGGTGGGGTGGGGTGGGTATCAGCTCCTGGTCACTATCTTCCCACTGCATGGGGTGGTGTACAAATGTGGCGTCATCAGTTCCCTCCCCCTGCACACTTGCGGCTCCTCACATAGAGAGGCAGAATCTCCTTGCCCTCCCTTCAGATCCGAGCTGCTGCCCAGGCAGTCCCACCCTTAGTCCCCAAGAGGACTGGCAGGTTGGGCTCCCTCCCTGGTTGAAGACGGCACCCCTGTAAGAATTAACTAGCCGTCCTGCGAGGATGTCCAAGTCATCCATGTGGAGAAGCCAGTGTTGGGGGCGATGTCTGGCCAGCCTCCCTGGCTGCACCTAGCAGGCATATGTGCAGAGACATATTGGTCATCTCTGCCTTACAAATGGCCCACTTTGACCCAATCCAGATAGCTTCATGAAGAGTGACATGTTTTTGTTTTCCTCCTCGTTTGGGGGTGGTTTCCGAGGCAGTGGTAAGTAATTGAAAACTCTGACAAGATATTTATACCTCCTTTACTCTGTGGCACCGTAGCCACATTCATCTTCTTATCGAGTTCTCAGTCTTTAAGGCCAAGCTAACATTTATGGGATCATGCAAATGACATTTCTGAAAAACCCTTGCTTCTTTTTCTATTTATAAATCCTTCTAACTAAAGGAAGGTGAATAAAAATTACTAATCCATAGTAACATTCAAGAGTTACTATTGTTGATTAAAAATGTAACCAAAACAAGAACAAAAAGCAGAAATGGAAGCAATGTTAAAACGGTGCTTCTTCACGGGTCTTTAACTATTTCTGACTAACTCTGCCTGAGCTGGAGGTTTCAAGGGTTCTCCAGATCTGGACCAGATGCCAAGAACCAGTGATAAAACACAGATCAAAGGCGTCTGGAGGCAGAGCTCCTGAAAGCGGCCAGGAGTGTGTGGTCTGTTGGTCAGGGAACAGGGAACGTGGATATGTGAGTCACGCGTGGAGACTGTCCCCACCACTGTGGGTTTGGGTGCATTTGCAAAAAAAGAAATTACCCACTTTGTATCCTTTTACTTCCGACTCATTATCCAGGGCCTTCACTTGATCCCAATACAGGATAATTTTGGAGTCCGATGAATTCCATATGATGTTTCCGGGGGGTTGACTTGGTGCTATAAAAAAAAAAAATTAAGATATACGAAGTCACAGATTATTAAGCCTCAATGGGTTCTGAGGAATATCTCCTTACTAGAATCGAGAGTGGAGGCAATTTAATGGGCTATTGCACTAATATGTGTCTTCAAGGTCACTAAAATCTGACGAGATACAGCATTGCAAATGGAAAAGATTCAGTTGGTCGCCTAACGTTTATAGCTAAAAGAAGGAGCCCTTCCCAGTGAGGAGAGAAACATTTATCTTTCTGTCCTCTGGAGCAATGAATTTTGCATGATATTCTGAAAGGTTCAGTTAAAATGCTAAGGTAAATTTGAATCCACATAATGACACCAATTAGTATGTAAATGATCACTGGGAGGTGGGGATGGGAAAGAATGAACTTGGGATGGGTTTGATGAATCCCTGTTCTTACGTGGCTTTCTGGTCGTCACGTTGACCATGGCACTGGAGGGGCCTGTCCCTGCAGAGTTGTATGCCTTGACAGTTAAGTGATAGAGCACGCTGCCTTTCAAGTTGGTGATTTTTGCTGATGTCTGGTTTCCAATGGTTCGTATTTTTCGAGCATTTTCTTCCTTGTCATCATGTCTCCAGTATTTAACCTGAGAAAATAAAAAGGAAGACCTTGGCAATCTCAGTACAGTGGGGAGATTTCCAATGACCTCAAGTAACACACACACAGATATACACACACACATATATGTCTACATACATACATATACATACTTGTCTATACATAATACATATAGATATCTCCAGAGGTACCAGGACAGGGCAGTCCCTGGTGGGACACTTGGTGCTCCTAGCCAGCACTGCCCCTAGAAGCCAGTGTTGTCTACACCACACAGAGTTGGGGTCTTATTCCCACTAGAATGTGTCTCAGGGTCTCATTAAGAAGCAGGGACTCTTTCTCAGGCCAAGTACACATCTGATTACCTCATAGCCCTGTATCCGCCCTCGGTTCTTTTCCACGGGGGAGGCCCAGAAAACTTCAATGTCGGTCGCGGAGAGGCTCCTGGCAAAGATGCTGGCTGGTGGCTTTGAGGGTTCTGTGGAGAGACATGGAGGACACTGTCACTCTATCAGTTGTATGAAGACAGACAACCATGGGGACAGACTCACCCTTGGGATTAGGATCCAAACCCTCAACCTATAGGGGAGCCGTGATGAGCCACCAGAGGGGGTGGTGACAGAAACAGGTGAAAAGAAGGGACCAAAGCGTATGGACTTTAAATCTGGAGACAGCTGGAAGGGAAGGGACCCAGTAGTGCTTAAGTTTAATGCCTAGTTTTCATAGCCAGCACCCTGCCTTCCTACTTAGCTCCTGTCATACCCCAACATGTCACTGAACCAAAACAGGAGACAGGAGGGGACGAGAGATGACTGTCTCCACTAAGGCCAGGAGAGCTGCTGACAGTCCCACAGATGAGCTGTGTGACCTGGAAAAGTCTCTACATGTGCTGGGCCCCCAGGTCCTCAGTTCAAGGGAGAGTCTGGGCCAAGATGATTGTCCACATTTCAGTCCATTTCTGCCAGATTTCGGCGAGAGCAAAATACTTGGCTATTTTCTTTCAGTGACCTTTCTAAAAGAAAAACCTGACTACATTATGAATAACAATATTCCTGAAGTCCTGGGTTTGATTTGATAGCTGCTTATGTCAACCTCAGTAGTTTACACAAGTTCATTGGGCTCCATCGATAACGGCTGGTGTATGTCTTCCATCATGTACATCACATTCCAGACAAAGTGGGCAAGGAGACGTCTACAGTTCTGTCTGCCCAGCCAGTGCTGGTTCTGCTGACATGCTAGCTAGTTCAGCGCTTACGGCAGTGTCTGCGTGCCATGCACATTCAGACGGCTGACATGAGATTAGTCAATAGCTGGTCCTTAAGAAACACACCTTTGTGAGGATAAAAAACTGAAATCTAAACCATGTAAGACACAGAGAGGCGCATGAAACTCAGCTTGCCTCAGGGGAAGGAGAGAGGACCAGAGTGGTCCAGGGGGGCCATAAAGGATGAGAGTGAAATCAGAGCGGGTGAGACAGGGGGCACCTGGCAGGGCTGAGGCTCCAGCAGCGTCCCCACTCTGTGTCAGTACTGGAATCCCTGGGAGATGGTTGGCACACAGAGTGCGCAGGAAGGAACGAGGCTACATGACAGAATGCTACTGAGTCAAGGGGACTCTCCTTCTGGGGACAGGGCTAATTGTCTCGTCACTTGTTCCAAACTAGTGTCTCATTGTTAAGTGTCTGAGGAGGATCCCATTATCAACATCCAAGCTGGCACAATGGAGATAAATCGAATGTGACCACTACGTGAAGGGCATCAGATGAGTGCGAGCCTTGAACAGGAAGACAGGTGGAAATGGCAGGGCAGTGGTGCTCAGGGGTGTGCCTTTCTTTTGTGATGCAGACTACATGACAGAGCAGGGTTTGTCAAAAGGAAAATGGCCAGAGGAAGTGCAATTCGTATTCTGACATCACTTAAAGGGATAAAAGAAAGTAGAATTCCTTTGAATATAACAGCAACGTGTCAAAGGCACGAAGATCTTCTGCAATCCACGTGCTTTGGGGCCTTCACCATGGAAAGAAGGACGGACAACTTTGTGTTTATACATGGTAGACTTGCTGTTTTCTAAGAGATTCAGGGCGAATCGTGAATGGTGTTTTTTAGATTATGCTTTTCTCAAATCAGGACATGCCGGCAACATTGGGTAGAGGGTTAAATTAGGGGTGCCCCCTAAAATCAACAGCAACTCAGAGTTGAGGCCCTGTCCAGTATCGGGGCTGCAAGCCACACCTTCTTCTGCAGAATACACCACCGTGGTGGGGCTGAAGGGGCCCTCCCCTTTGTTGTTGAAGACGCCCACTTTGACCTCGAAGGGGGAGAAGGGGCGCACACTCTCATTCCGGAACACGTATCTGGAGGCGTCGGCTGAGGCCAGCACGGTCAGCATCCACACCAGCCTGCCATAGGGTCGGAAGGCCACCACATAGCCGAAGCCTCTGCCGTTCTGCAGTTCTTCGGGAACCGTCTGGGAAAGAGGGAGGTGGTCTTCAGAAATTGTCCACAGTGATTCAAATTCAAAAGCTCCTGCCCGCCCTGTCCCTACCTGTAACTTTCCTGTCTACATTCTTTCCCGCCTCTTATGGGGGGGCTCTGTCAAACTTCGGGGTATGACTTCAGTCTACAGGCTCATGCGGTATAGGAGCAGGGTTTGAAAAAGTGAAAATCTGTACTGAGGAGCCTGGCTTCTTGTGGGGGGCATCTCTGGCTCTGAATCATTGGAACTGACCATGAAGACACTGGAGAGTTGATCTAAAAACCAGCATTTCCAGCGTGTTCTGGTGGCCTACTGGATAAAGGCATCAAACATAGTCCACACACATCCCAACGACCTGGGTTTGAGACCAGGGTCAGGGGAACGATCAAGACAAACAAGACAAAATGTTACATGTTTCTTCCTCTTCGTTCTCTCTGCCTGCCTGCCTGCCTGCCTGCCTGCCCTCATTTCTGCTACACCTGTCCTTTAAACACAAAAACAAAACAGCATTTCCAGCAAGTGCATCTAATGATTCTTCCTCCAGTGCCAGACAGACAGAAGATCTCATGGAAGAAGGAAGAGACTCTTGGCCCTCAGAAGTGACAGGTCCAACTGTGAGTGTGTGCGCGCACATGTGTGCGTGGTATGTGTCAGTGTGTGTGTGGGAGTGTGTAAATGTGTATACGAGTATGTCAGTATGTGTGAGTGTGATGTGGGTGTGTGTGTGAGATTTCTTGTTCTGCTGGTACTTTGGTTGGATGAAAAATTTTCACTTCTAGGGCTGTTGTCTAGAATCCTTCATACACATTAAGAATCCTTCCCAGAACCCTCACCTCCTCTCTCAGAATCAATCTTTAATAAATTTGGGGCTAACCTTCCTCTGGACTGTCTAAAAAATACCTCTGAAAGAGGGCTCCCACAGCAAAGCCAATTGGCAGGAGCCCAGGCTGGTGCATGAATCTGCCGCTGCAGACATTTTAAATCAATTGGCACAGAGCAATACAGGAAGAAAAGAAAAACAGTTTCTCTGAACTAGCCTCCTTTTATATGTGTTTTTTCTTGTGTTGTCTTCTCTTTCATAATTATTTCTCTGTGATGAATAGAATTAAAACAAAACAATGGGTGGGCAAGCCCCATCTTTTCCTGTGAGCCATCAGCTCCCACAAGGGAGGCTCGCCCTTTCAAGTCCCCGGCCAGAAGGACGCATTCAGACGTGTCAACATGGCCTAGACCGTCTGCTCCCGTGCTCTGATCATTACCTCCCAGGTTATGACCAGTTCAGATTTGCTGCCTCCACCTCCACTGACGTTGGCGGGTGTGACTTCGGGGACTGCAGGAGACAGAAACACAGATCACATAAGTACCAAGGGAGGGAAGGCCCAGAAGGGTGTGCTCAGAGGTGAGCCCTTTGAGGGGACACTCTGATGCACACAGCTTTGTCATTTAAGATGGGAAAGGGCGAGTCCAGGGGCCCCAGGAATTAGCAGACAGGTGACCCTCTGGGTGGCATGAGCTGTCTGACCAGCCTGACCAGCCATCTGCTCCACCCTGGAGGCCACTGGGAGGGTGAGAAGGGACAGAGGGTCTGGCTCTGCGGCTCAGACAGGCGGGCACACGCTCTGCATGCAGGCCTGCAGTCCAGTGGGCAGGACAGGGCACACGCAGGACATACGCAGCCATGTGGACCAGGAAGCAGACAGAGGGGCACGGGCATCCAGGCAGCAGGCCCTGGGACAGGGTGGGCTGGAGGGCTGGTTGGAGGAAGATGAGCTCTGAGCTGGCGCTGAGGGACGGGGCACGGCTGACCCCTGTCCACTGAGCTTGACCCCAGTTTCCTCTGTCACAGAGGGAAGGTTCAGCTAGCTTCTTCCTGGGAACCCTGAGGGGGCATAATTTCAGTTCAGAAGGGAAGGAAGCACAGGGCTCTCTATCTTCATGTCAGTGATAGACTCCAGATTGCGAACGTCTGGCTGGGGTGCAGGGTTGGACACTGCATACGTCCACTGGCTAAAGCCATGAAGTAGACTGGGGTGAATTTTTGTCTAAGAGGAAGGTCAGAGTCCCCATTTACTTGCTATTCCTTCTACAGGCACTCTGCCTCGTCACAGCTAAATGTGCATATCTCCCACCTAAGTGCCCCCGCTGTGCACGAGAAACACATGAGGATCAGGCAGACGGTCCACACGGTCTCTCCTGGGTGCACTCACCCTGTGCACGCAGGCGACACTGCAGTGTTGGCCGGGCTTGTCCATATTAGCAGGAGGTTCTGAAGGTTAGCTCCTGGGATTGGTTTAAATGTTCAGAAAATCTTCCTATATATGGAGCATTAACCTTTGCCATGACTGGCTTCTGTCAGATGCCCTCATTGAAAAAGGTGGGTGTGTATTTAAAGACTTCTAATCCCGGTGGGAGAATCTTGGTGACACACTAACTAATGAAGAAAGGGACTGAGCAATTCTCTCCTGGACAAGGCCCGTGAGAGCAGGATGCAGTCTGGGCTGGAACTCACTGCCAGGTGGAAGGGTAGCTTGGGGCCTCATTTCCGGTGACCGGCCCTTCGAGGGAATGACGTGCTCTCTGAGAACACAGGCCTCGGTAGGGGGTGAGCAGAAGAATCAGAGGCTTTATGGAGGAACAGTGGCCTCTGGAAGGGACCCCAGGACCCTGGCTACTCACGGGCCTCCTCCGTCCTTCGCTTCTCTGAGGGCCGGCTGGGTTCCCCAATGCCAATCACATTGGCGGCCACGGTGCGGAACTCGTATTCGACCCAGGGGTTCAAGCCCACCACGGTGGCTGTCAGTGTCCTCCCATCAATGAGTTCTGGGACTGAAAGATATCAGAGGTGAAGCTGTGTGACGGGAGCTCTGAAGACAAATGCGGGACCATGTTAGGTAGATGGGCTCTCCCTCACCTCACCGCGTGCAGGCCACCACGGGGCTGAGGAGTTGCAGGGACAGCTGCGAAGGGAGGCGACCCCATGACTAATCTCCTCCAGACACCAGCAGACGATGCCCTAACAGACACTGTCTTCAAGGTCCCATGTGGCCTGACTGTAAAATGACTGTTGTCACGTAACACAGCCCTCCGCCATCTACTCTGGCGTGTCTGGCTAATTCTCACAACCACCCTATGAGTAAGGTAAACATACTCTTTTCATCAATGAAGAAATGGTGCTTTTCCAAAGGTGAAGGGACTCCCGGCTGACCACACTGGACTTGTGCCTTTGTCTGATGCAGGGTCTGAAGTCTACAACTCATTGTAACGATGGACTTAGACTATCACGGTGCACACAATACTGCCTGGGAACTGTATCAGTGAATCTAAAGACAAAGCCTGGAATGCAGAAGGGAGGCCCAACAGAACACAGCTGTGGGCATCAGCAAGTGAGCCCCCAACAGAGACATTGCACAGAGTCTGGGGTCTTAAGAAAAGGGCATGGCCGCCGAGCGACACCACAGCGCAGAGGCCCTGGACATCACTTCCCGCTCACTCAACAAGTCGTGTATTCAGATGCCACAAAGACTTTCTCTTGGGCCCAGAAGACTAAGGTCATCCCACTGGTGACCAAAGGCAGGGGCTGCGGCTTTCACAATCCCCACCCTCCAAAGGTGTGGAGCAGGGTTTGCGTCAGACCCAGGATTGCCATCCTGAGTCCATGCTTGGTAGCAGAGTGGTTTTGCGGGAGTCACTTCACCTTTCATCACCACAAAGTAAAGCTTTACCTACATCTACACCCATTGCAGCCAAGAACACCCACAAAAAGCACATGGGGGCAGATATGTCAGCACACAGTCAGGGCTCCAAAAATTCTATGTTTTCAATCCTCATCCTCATCTTCTTCATCCTCTGCCTCTTATTGTATTTACATAGCACATTCTAGTTTTTAAAGCCTTCACCATCATTTCTCTCCGGGTCATGAGCCAGTCTTAAGTGCCTGTGTAACAGAGGAGGGAGCTGAGATGCGTCTAGACCTGAGGGTTAGCAGAGTTAAGTCCAGAACTCATATCATCTAACTTCCAGATTTCACCATTTTCTTCCCTCAAACACCGCTGTGACTCAGAAGAAAGTCAGTGAATCCACTGGAAATACCAAAGCCTTTTTCTGAAGTTGGATAAACTAGAATGAAAAAGAACTGGGATGTTAAAGTCAGTCTGACTGCTATGAATTAACTAAAACCTGGACCTATCACTCCATCAAGGCCCACGGCCATCCCCTGGGGACCAGCACACTGTGTATGCGGCTGGCTCTAAGGACCTGTTTGTCCAATTTTTCTCCAAGTAGAATCTACAGTTGATGGGAGGGAACATAGCTGGTTTGAGTGAGGACCGAGGGCCCGTGTCCACGCTGTGAGCAGGGTCCAGGGGTCCCTGAAGACAGGGCCCCGGCCGGCCCACCCACACCGTACCTGTGCTCACGGCCTGCCAGCCCACGGAGAAGGGCGTTCTGGCTTGGATGACATACATGGTGACGGGGCTGTGGTTGTCGGGACCGGGTCTCCAGGACAGCTGAGCGGTGGTGTCTGTAATCTCATCTATGGTCACAGCCTCTGGGGGGCCTGGGGGACCTGAAAGAGAGCAAGAACCTCAGAAGTGCAGCATGTGTTCAAATGCTCAACCATGTACGTCCCAACCCACAGCCTCATCACCTGTACATTCCTTCTGAACACCTACTGAGGGTCTGACCTTGGCTGGGAAAATACAGAGATGCACGAGACAGGACCCCTTCCTTCTAGTGGCTCAGAGTTAAACTGGGACATAGATGAACCAATTATTGTAGAATTTTCAAGACTAAGGGAGACTATTGGGATATCACAAGGGCCTGCATTCATTAGTTCATCCATTCTGTATCTGCAGGTTCCTGCTATGGGTCAACCATTCTCTCCTGAATGATGATAAATAAAGATAAGAATCTTCTGGAAATGGTCTTTTCTGCCTCTGAGGATATGTATTTGAGCAGAAATGGTGTGAGAGCTCTCGGGGTCACTGTGTTGCTTCTGATAACCCCACTGCAAAGCTATGACGAACCCTTCCGCTGACCACGCACACTGTGAAGGTGCCCAGGCACCAGGCACAGATGGCAGTTTTCCACACAATTTCAGAGTCAGGCTGGAGTCAAAAGATGCTCATTTGTGTTTTCTGCAAGTCATCCCTGCATTTTTGTACTTATCCTCCTGATAAGTCTCTACCCAGACACTTAACCCACTGAAGTAGAAGGAAGTTAGATGTCAGTGAAGGCTTGGAGACACTGAGAAACAGGGGAATAGGACAGGCGCAAAGAGGCGGCGTAAGGACCCACCATAATCAGTCAGGCCTGGGAAACCCTTCGCCGACAGCTCAGTATGTTTCAAAAAGGCAGGATGGGCGGTCCAGGAGAGGAGGTGATGAGAGGAGACAGAACAAGCCTCACGCCCATCAGAGGGCAGGAGCTGTGCCCAGCGCTTTGCGGAGCTATCAAGGGGCGGGGGCCCAGGCCACAGGGACGGGAGAACAGTGGAAAGTCAGCAGAGATGTCCTCAAATGAGACTTCTTCTGGCATCACTCCTGCGCCCTTTATGGGATGCCCTAAATTCCGCTTTCCTTTTTTAAAAATCATTTTTATAGACCCACAGGTGAGACTAAATTCATCTTCTCCTTCCCACTCCTGAATGTCTGGAGCTCTGTATGTGGGAGCCGATTAGCTTTCCACAGTGACATTTCAGCATGTCACTCTAATGCCACCTGGATAGAGCGGGGTAACCTGTGGTGCCTGGGACCCTGATTAACCAGATAAAGTCTAGAGACAATGAGGTCAGTCCCCTCCACATCCTACACCAGCTTCCTCAGCTGGGCGTTCTTAATGGCACCCCCTCAGCCCCACATTCAAGCGTGCTCCTTTGATGGTGCTTCACATCCAGGCACACAAGTAGAAAGCGTGCTCCTCCAAAGCACTTCAGGAACTAGTAGAAAGGAAGCCTCCAAGTCCACTGTGGACAGCTGAGCAGGAGGAAACGAAGGGTGCTGGGGAGAAGACTCACTCAGGGCTTGGACTGCTCCAGTGACATCCCAGTACCCTGCTCCCTAGAGAGCAGGGGTGACTGCACAGCGCTTACCAACGTGGCTTGGGGCAAGTTGGGGCCCCCTTCCAAAAATGACAAAGCACACATATGTGTATCCTTGGAACAAAATGGTAACGTGGTCAGGGGTGTCTGGATGAGTCCGTCCCACACAACAGCAGGGAAGGCTGCCTGCTAGAAGGGCCTCTGCTTCTCCTGCAGGGGTCTGGGGGAGGGTCTCCTTTCATGTTGCCCTTGAAGGGTGATGGGTCAGGAAAGGAGATGCAGAAATCCAAGGGAGCCAAAGCCAAACTCAGCTAGCTTCAAAAGCAAAACTCTCAGAGGGCAGCGGAAGGCACTGCTGCCTCTCCTCTGTTAACACCCTGAAAAACTGCAAGGGCAGAGTTGAAGGAGATAAAAGGAAAGATTATGGCTGAAGATGGCACATTAATTTATTGGCCTTATTAACTGATAAGACTAGATTTTCTTTTAGACTGCGTTTGCAAATTCCTCTTGGTATTTAATGTTATTTTCTGTGAAATGAAGTATACAATATCATTTAAGAACTTCAAGTATTACTGATTTAAATATTTATTAGTCTAATTTATTGGTACTTAAACTGCTGATCTGAACATTATCCTAATTAAATAGAGGATAAATTTTCAGCAACAAAATTCTTTTGTCCCCAAGGGGAAAGCGGGCCAGCTCTGGTGTATTTTAAAATGGAAATAAACATGTTTCCCTAAGTTGTTTCATGGGAAGCTCAACCCATGAGGAAAGATTTTTCTGTTATCTGGCCCTTATCTCTAGTCTTACTGAAAGGACTTTTTTTTTTTTTAGGCAATTTAAGGGGGGAACCAAGGCAGACCCCAGGTAAAAGCTATTTTTCTTCTACTTCTCTTGACAATTAGTGCAAGTCACTAGCTCACACATTTCCCTGCCAGCTCTGTTCAGAAGATATGGCAAAGCTTAGTTGTACTTCCAATAATATCTGTGACCTCAGATTTACCTCAGATGCTTCCAAATCTGGTATCTCCACACTTCTACTCTCTTGCACTCAAAATTCTGCAGGTGACATTTCCTAAGCACCCACAGTTTGGGGTTCAGATGAAGGGGACACCAGTCAAGGAGTTCTTTTAAAGAGCTGATTTGACTTGACTTTTTCTACTTTAGCAATTTCCTGGGCATGTGCTAGCTCGGGAAGATTTGCGTTTGAATTTAAAAATCTTTCTAGAAAGTCCACTGGCTGCTCTTTACAAATGGGTTGGGTGGGGATTTCAGGAGGTCAAAGCTGGGCCAAGCTGGCTGACTGATCCCTGTTTTCAAGTCAGTTCCCACCTACGAGTTGGTCTCTGGGAGGCGGTTCCTCTGATGCCACTGCTGAGGAGCCAGGTAGAACCATATACTTTAGGGGAAAATGAATTGGGAGGTTGGTGACAATTTTACTTAGTTCACTGTTGTATCACATAAAAGTTACAGCTTGATTCCTCTGGAAACCAATTACTTTAATCTGTCCGTCTCAAGCTATTCTATTTATAGGGCAGACGATCTGGTCTGGGGGTGGTGAACTCCCTATATTCCAGACAAACGTTGATGTACAGCCATACCTAACCTTAACCTCCATAATGTCATGGTGCAGTCTTCCTTCAGCACATTTAATTTAAAAACAAAATTGTTCTAGAAAGTTGTATCAACTCCAGCCATAAACCACGTGCTCAGTTGGGAGTTACGTTGGGAATGGACTGGGGGTGGCTGGGTTTGCGCTGCCCTTTCTGATGCCCCTGAGAGGGGAGACTCCTAAGCACTGTCTACGAGGCTCAGCGGGGCCTGTTTTCCATCATCCTGAGCCGCAGAGGTGTATGGAGCTCGTGCAGGAGCAGACATCACAGAGCCAGCTTAAAGAAGAAGGCAGACAGCCCGCACCTCTCACGATCAGGGCAGCGGTGGCAGACAGCTGGTCGACGCTCGTCTGGGCCATGCAGACGTATTTCCCAGCGTGCTTCAGCTGGATGTTTCGGATCATCAAATCACCAGCTGAATCCTGCTGATAAAGTAGGGAAAGTGGCTACAATTACTTTTTAATGAGCTCTAAATATCATTATCACGTGAAGGACACTGTGACTAATGGATTTATTTTACACTGGTTGATGAAAACATTAGTGACGCCAGCCATGGTCTATTAAAAATATGTGAGGCTGCCCGTGAGATAAGGACGCCCGAGTGATAGAACACACCGTGGACAAGACTGCAGGTGTCTGGCTGCTCTAGTCTCTGGAATGGTTTGCCACCATGTTGCAAGCACTTGGCTCATGAGCGGTGGCTCTTGAGCTTCTGCAGACATGCCCCCAGCCCACAGGCTTCACTGGCATCGGGTTTGGGAAGGGGAGACCAGTCCCCAGCTGGAGGGACCTGCATTCTCTGCACACTGTATTGGAGCCAGCGTGATGATGGCTCCCAGGATTGAATGAAAGGAACACGAAGACCCTATTCTCCAAGGAAATCTGGCATCACCCAGTGTGGAACGGTGCTAATTTGTTTTCCAAATGCCAAGTGCATGTTTGATTAGCAGATGAATAGGACTAATTACAACCCAGTATGGATATCTGTGCCCTAGAAATATTTCCACACTGTTCACTAGTAGGTACTTTTAATAAATGAGGCGATGCCTGGGCAGTGATGACAAAGACAGTATTTTAACTAGAGAACGTTCTCTACACATGGAGCCTGTTTTCATAGCTCTGTTCACCAGAAGCTTAAGAGAACAGCTGCCTGAGAAGAGAATTCCCCCAGGGTCACACTTGTTTCTAAACCCCCAATGGATGACAAGAGCATTAGGCTATTTTGACCCTCCCTAGTTTTCTAATCCCAAACCATAGACCCTATGTTGCTATTCTCCCAAATGACCAGAATGTAGGCTAATGTCCAGTCATTTTTATAATATAACAACATCTCTTGAGGCCCTACGTAGTGCTCCCCTTACTCTAACTCACTACATACTCACACGCTGTATGAGGTAGGTGCTCTTGTTATCCTTACTTTACACACCAGGAATCTCAGGCATGAAGAGGTTATGCGAATTTCCTAAGATCACTTAGTTCATGGCAGAGCCAGGATGAGAGCCCGCACAGGTGGGCTCCAAGCCCCTATTCTCAACTGAGGTGCTGCGCCACCACCGGGAAGAC
The DNA here is from genome assembly GCA_004363575.1 of Solenodon paradoxus. Lineage (NCBI taxonomy): Eukaryota > Metazoa > Chordata > Mammalia > Eulipotyphla > Solenodontidae > Solenodon > Solenodon paradoxus. Next base: position 31,171 of record RJWH01001172.1, read on the forward strand.
CTTGCCCTCATTCTAAAGGGACATGGCCTCTCTTCGTTTTAGTACAATACAGCAGATGTTTACCCAGGACACTGGAAGAAATGGCACTGCCAGCAGCTGCCAACAGCATTAGAAGGGAGCAGCACAGAGTGAAGAGAGAGCTCAAGTTTGAGAATCGGGCTGTGCAATTTCATGTAAGTCTCTTCATCTCTCTAGACCAGAGTCTATTGACCTGTGAAAGGAGGATGCATTGCTGCTGTTTAGGTGTGAGAATCAAATGAGACTGTGTGTACTTGTGAAATCCGTCTGAAAGCTGAGAAGCACAGAGCAAATTTAAACTAGTTTTATTGAGGACCATGACCAATTTTCTTTGTGAAACAATCATGTCAAAGACATACATTCAAGAAAAGCTGTGTATGAAAAAGATAACTAACTCAAACAAATAGATTTTTAGTGGGGATAAAAAAGCAAATCAGAGGGCGCAGGAAGAGATGGCAGAGGGACTAGGGGCAAACAGGGTAAAGGGGATTAATTGTCTAGTGAAAGAAAAAAAAAAAAGAAAGAGCAGTATTTACCTACAGTCTTATATATAGATATAAATTTGCTATCATGTGTACCCCAACTAATTAATGTGAAAATGCAATATTTCTCCAATAAAATCAATTAAAAAATTAAAAGTAAAGCTGTGATTATTTTTACCTGAAAGCTTTTGTTTACAACCCTGGGGGTCTCATTCAGATTCTATTTACTAGTCAAGTATTATCATTTCTCAGTAGCATAGCATAATAATTGCTAACTTATTTCACAGGGCTGCAGTGGTGATTAATGATCTGATATATATATGAAAGTGCTAGATAAATGATTAGTACTGTGCAAATATAAGAAATCATCATCATCACCATCATCATCATTATAAATAAATCTTTACCGAAGACATCTTAAATGTTAGGACTTTGAGTATAGGTTTAAACAAAAGAACTCTGTCTCATAGGAGGTGTGTGCTGGGAAGTCAGGAAGCCATACTGGTTTTAAGGAAATGCCTACACTATTTCAATAATTGGGTTTTTCATCAAAGGCTTGAAGGTCAAAGAGATTAGTTGTAGTCTTGAGATTAAAAGAATTTTATGATTGTGTGATTTAGTTTGTCCTCTTTATACATTTAACCATATATGTGTTTTTAAAGCAAAACTAAACAAAGGAAAAATAGGATTAATGTTAGAGTCACACAGGAGTCTAATTATTTTTTCTCTTTCCCTTTGTTGTCATCTAGACCAAACTCTTATTGGAGATCTACACTTACGTTTCTAGCAAAGAGAAAAAGACAGCAGCTCATTTTCCCTAATGCAGTCTGTTCTGTCCCTAACAGAGCATTTAAAGACTCTCAGAGGATTGTGAAATATAACTTTTCAGAGAATGGCAAAAGGTTGTACCAAGCTTCATTTCCTTCCTACTAACTCAGGAAGTAGAAACTATGAGCTTGACTTCAGAACTGCAATTTCATACCTCCTCTACTGTCAACCCCCAACTCTGCAGACACAAATGATCCTGGTGACTAGTCCACTGAGCTCTTAACGTTGGCAGTGCTGTCTCATTTTGGCTCCTATTTCTAAACAGTTGACTGGTGATAGCACCAGTTTCACAGAGGAGACAAGCATTTCCCATCAGAAAGGCTAATGAGAGCAATACCATGGACAGAGATTTTTACAAAAGGTAGTCATTAGTGTTAGCTCCCTTGGGGGTGTCTCCATCTACAGAGCCAGTCCATCAAGAAGACCACATCTCTGTCTGGCAGAGCATCATTTTGATCAGTCAGTTACCTATTCTGTTGGTTAGTACCTGTGGCATTCTGGAAGATAATATTGTTAATATCTTTCTTGCCCAAGATATTGGTTTTATTTTGAAGACAAATATTCAGCTTTAATGAAGGTTTTCTCAATTTGCACTTTTCTGTTATTAAAAGCAGTGTTACCTGTCCTTCAATTAATATAGTCATTAAGGATTAGCCAGTCATTCTTTTGTGGCATAAGGCTCTGTACTTTTCTAGATCTAAAGGTATTTCATATCCTAATGACTAGTATCTCTCTTACTTGGTTAAGATTAGGTTAAACCATATCAAAGAGGTTCAAGATGATTATTATTAGCAATTTTTTTCCATCCTTTCTCAACCTGGATTCTAAGAATCTCTAGTGACCTGAGACATTCATTAATGTGATGAATTAACTCTGTCCTATGAATTTAAAATGGCACCAGTCATCTATATCCTTGGGATAATTAAGAAAACAGTCACTCAAATCATTGTTGGTGTTCTATGATTGAATTGAGAGACACTGTTTGAGAAAGGCATCAAGAATGTAATTAGCAGGACTAGTATTATAGTAGAGAGGAAAATATGCTATTCATGCATCTTTTTTTTTTTTTTTTTTTTTTTTTTTTTTTTTTTTTTTTTTTTTTTTTTTTTTTTTTTTTTGTTAGCTTTAGCTGACTTTTCTCAGTATAATGGGAGGAAAGGGTAAGCTGTGGTGGGAAAATTAAATTCCCATGGCTGCATGAGGGGTGGGGAGGTATTTTAAAACCATAACCTCATTCTCAATGCTCTTTTGGTTGGACCACCATGAACATGGCAGCCAGGGTGAATCTTTATTACTAATGAGAAGGTAGGAATGTGATAGGGTAGGAACCACATTGAGAATGTTTGTGATAGACCCAAAGGTTTTCAGATTTGACCTCTTTTTGGTGTGAGTTCAATGATAATATGCATTTTTGTGGAAAGTAAGACATTTTGGAAATTCAATCATTTGAATTTAAATAACCTCAAGATAGTAACTAATCTGATCAGAATTTCCGATTCAATAAAAAGCTCTAATGTCACAATGAGAAGTCTTCTAGAGGGTCAAAGGGAGTTAGTTACTCAGCAGACTAAATGTGTATTTGAAAACTGTCCTTAAGCTACTTTTTAGTAAGGGTCTGTGATATATAGGTGGTAAGGGGAAGAGCTTGGGATTTGAGGTTTAAAGCGTCTGAGTAGCTATGAGGTCAAGGCAAGCCATACAACAACCCTGAGCCTCTGTTCCTCATTCAATGAATAACTAACCTATAAGGTTGCCAAGAGGATTAGAAAGCCCCCCTTCGCCCCCAGGGTAGCTCAATAAGCGGGACCACATTTATGATGCCAACAGTAGCAGAAATCAACTAAGAGTTTCTTGAAGTAAGGTGCTTGAGAAAAAGTATCCAAGAATCACTTTTTATTTGTTTTTGAGTTAGTCTAAACAAATTGTCTAAGTCTGCTTTCACACTGAATTTTTGTGGACAGTTCGATATTAATACTTACCCCTCCGACTCTTTCAAAGTGGTCTCCATCTTTGTCAAAGTCTATGGGATGTCCATTAAATGACCATGTAAACGCGATGTCTAGAGAGCGGTCGTGTGTTACCTGGCAGGGCAGAACAATACTTTCTCCAACTGTGACATCCATACTAGAAGGGGGCACCAATACCCTCGTTGGGTCTGGAGCATTGAAACAAAAGGAAACAAAACAATAGAGCCCGTAAACTTTCATGGAAATAAAATGTAGAAACAGAGCAAAGGAAATACTAAAGTAGTTTTCTAGCTTTATTTTTCCTTCAGCTGTGACCCATAAACCCCACTCATCTGGGAAGCTCCGATTCAGGCCAGAAGGTCATTTTTAATATGAAAAGATGAAAACACTCATTATTAAACCTTCCAAGAGCAACAGAACTCATCCAGGGAGTGCTGAGGCTGACTCTCTGCAGACACTCAGGGAAGGGCTGCCTTCTGCTGCCGCTCTGATATTGCTCTGAGAAAGGTTTTCGTATTTCCCTAGTCTCACCACAAAGCAATATTTCAGCTGAGTGCAAACAGGAAAGCCCATGTTATTTTGAAGTTTTTAGACTTTTTCTCTCCCTATAATAAACATGGTTTAGTGTAGGAAATTTGAAAAATTCAGGGAAGTTAAAAGAAGGAAAAAGCAAGAAAAAAACTCAACTTGCTCTTACTAACCAGATATAACCTCTATTTTCATTTAGGTAGAATTCCCCCAATCCTTTTGGTTTATAGTTTTTCCATTGCCTTGTTTGCATTATATAAATGTGATTTTCTTGCCTTCTGCTTACATTACGTATGTTTGTATCTTTATCCACATATTTTTATATTCTGAATAAAGTGCTATTACCATTTTAACCACTTTGAAACCAGTAGACTTTCAGCCAATTTGATAATAAATACAATTATAAATCATGCTCCAGTGAACATCATTGACAAAGTGACATATGCATAAGCATTACTTCTTTAAAATAAGGATTACTACTGGTGCATTTTTAAATTCATCCTTTGCATTATACTTTTAATTGAAAATGGAATGGGTTTGCCAAGTTGAGATAGTTTATAAACTCCAAACCTCTGTTTACATACTGGCCATCACATCTTTTTCACTGCAAGATGACTTCAAAATGGTGTCAGAGAATACAGCGGGGGGGAACAGTCTGAGTTACATGGAAAGGTCATACAATACCTAAGAATAAGGTTTGAATTCAACCATATTCTAGAGGTTTCTCTGCACTACACCAAACCAACCAAATAAACCATGAAAAAGAATTTTAAAGTAAACAAAATGAAAGAACATTTATGAATTCTGTCTCAAGATTTCAGGCTGTGGGCTGCATCAACATTTATTAAGTGCACCTCTTAGATTAAAATCTCACCTAGGAATGTGGAAATGTCTGAAAGGGGACTTTTGATGGTACTTACCTTCTAATAACGTTACCAAAATTTCCTAGTTAGAGTATTTAAAACAATTTTTAAGTCAGGAGAAAAGCGAACGTATGACTTCATTTATATGTGGTATATAAACCAAACAAACCAATAAACCAAATCAAACAAAACTAGACTTCCAGTCTTTAGGCTCAAATGAGTGGTTACCAAAAGAGAAGGACATGGGGTGAGTAAATTTGGTAAAAAGGGTCGATTAACTAGTGAAGGAAAGAAATGACAATAGATGGTGAAGTCAGTTACATTATATGTACAGACATGGATTTTCTGCGAGGCACACCTGAAACCTATACAATAGCATGACCCGATGTTCTTTCCATAAAATTAGAACAAAAACAAAGTTTTTCTACCACTGTATCCAACTACTGAAAGCAAACATGTCTGCTCATCAGAAAAGGAATGCGTATGTTCATAACTAGAGTAGATGCTAGTGGGGGTCAGACTGCTGCTGTTTTCTGAAAACAAGAAAAGGACATAAACAGACTGCTGTGCTGTTGGTCACCGCTGACAGTGACGTCTGTGCAGTGAGAGGTGGAATGCAGGTACTGCCTGCTAAGAGGAAATTGGAGGAAAATCTTTTAAAAGCTAAGGCTTTCACAAGTGATATAACCAAAATCTGCTCTTGGGATTCACTGATCTGCAGGAATAGACACAGATTATGTTTTTGTTTTTTGTTTTTTAATGAGGGAAGGTGTTGAGAGCAATCCACCTCAGAATTATTCTCAGCAAAAATCTAGGAATAGTGCCATTCTGACTTAACAGGTCACTTATCATTTCTCCAACTGAAATATTCCTCATCTAGAAAATGATGATGGGAACAAATAATTCCTGGTTACAGTGATAAGCCCCTATGGTTTTATTTGGCAAGAAGTTGCCTAATTAGACTTTAAATAACTGTCTGTTGATTTTTGCCATTTAGTTTCATTTTAATGCACCTTCATTCGTTTGTGGATTTATCTACCAATTTTGTGTGCGTGTCACGGGATGACAGTCCCATGGAAATAAGAGAGACAGAAAGCAGACTGAGGGAATCACAGCTTTAGGTCTAGTCACTGCACTAAGTCCTTGTCAAGAATTACATGATTTGCTCCTGACATATAGGTACCACTATCATTTCTGCTTCACAGAGGAGGGAAAGACATGTCCAAGTGCAGTTACTGTGCTGGACTGCCTCCCATCAGTGAGCTGAAAACACGGTATCCATTCACAAATCACCCAGGGAACTAGTCTAAGGACATACTATAGCAGTTTGCACTCCTGATTATGTGTAGTGGACTGAAGATATTTAAACGCAGAAGGAATTTAAAGAAGGATATGGGGTGAAGATGGTCTCAGAGGGCTGCAGTGCCAGAATAATGAGGTCGCTGCCTCAGGCAATTAAAAAACGATGATAATTTTATGCCCAAATTCTGGCTCTAGGTCTGAGCTTACACAGCACACTTATAAGTGCAGTGTCAAATGTCCAAGTGCAAGTCCTTCAAAATATCTTGGCTCCCTATCTCCTGACAACTTCTGGGCAAGCAGCAAGGAGTTGGCACTCTCCCCAAAGCCTCGAGTTCTTTGTCATTTTGGCTCACATCTTTCATTGGCATTGTTTCCTGAAGAAACCTTCATCTCTTTCTGCACATCATGATCTCGGAGGGAGCTGATTGCTGGTGAACTCAGCTGCCTGGCAACCAAAGACCAGAGAAGTTCCCTAAATCAGGGAAGACCGGGCTGTGCTGGCAACAGTGAATTCACTCACTTGGCACTTAGCACCAATTCACATTCTGAGCCCTGAAGCAGGAAGGACACAAAGCAAACCAGAGAGGTCTCTTTGGGACCAGAGAACCAAAGAGCTTCAAAAAACTTCTCAAATGGTATGCTTGTTCAGTACTGTTTTTGTGTTGTGAATTCTGATGCTTTTTGCCTGATTAATTTCCTTAAATTTGAATACAAACGCTGTATACGAATAAACAGATGGCTTTTTCAAAACAAAACTGTCGCCCCTCCTTTGGTTTTAATTCATCAAGATCAGGAAGAACTTATATTTATGACTTCGGTTCTGAAGAGTCACTATAGCTATTGTTCTGTGCAAAGAACTCTCAAAGGCAATTAGAACTCAAGATGTGAATTGATGTCTGGATTTGGATGTAATTAAATAGCAACAATAAATAGGCCCAACAACACTCCTAAACTTTCCTGCCTGTGGTTGGTTCATGCGGAGAATGATAAATTCCGAACTCCAGAGGACTGATGCTTTAAAAAAATACATCAAGTACTTAACTTCCTAAAGTGAAACAGAATTTTTTCTCTAGTGTTTTCTGTAATAAATAAATGTGCTTTGTTCTAAAGATCATAACATCCATGAGAGAGAGTTCATTATTAATTGCTCTGTTAATGATTAGGTCAACAATTAGCTGCATAAATTACAACACTTATTATCCAACTTATTATGGTTTGACTTTCACTGTGGGTGGAAAGCTTTTTTTGATGAAGGGCTCTTATTACATATACAAACAAAAGCCCACAGTTTCATAGGACAAGATTTCCATGTTGAATGTTACTCTCCTTTATCATGTTAACCCTTCCTCTTCAACTTACCATTTCTTCCCCTTTCATTCAACAGTGTCAAGATATTCACGTGGTACCTCTCAGGAAGCTAGCTGATGTATATGCTAGCCATCTCCATTCAAGAAAGGATGTTTCCTTTGTTAGTAAATTTTTTGACTGTAATGGTTTTGATGGTCTTTTAGCCATAATGTGACTTTCCTACATTCCGTTTTTATAGAGAGAATTGAAAATTAGATCCTTCAGAGCTGAGAGTCAGTTCACCTCTAATGACATCAGGGGAGCTACAGAGAGACTTATTTTTTAATAACAGTTAAATGCCACAACAAAGATAGTTGATTCAAGACCATAATAAATCTGAAGGTGGCATTTCTGGGAACTTCCCTCATTTCTAGCTTCTGCTCAAAGTAGCAAGTAACCAGATGGGCTCTAAGGAGAGGTTCTGAGAGCCTGACCTTTCCAACAGGGCGGTGGACTGCCTCTTGAGGACATGTACCACCCTTTCTGGAACATTCCCAGGAGGTGGACACATCAGAGACGGGACCATGTATTCCTGTCTCTCTGAAAGGAAAGGGAGGCCCAGCTTCTTCCCTGTATGTGTGCTCCTGACACCCAATCTTACCCTTTCTAAGTCCTGCTGCCTGAGAGCCACTTAGTGATAAGTTGCTGAGCTCTGAATGGCAGTCTGGTGACAGAATCCAGACCCAGCCTTGGCGTGCTGGAGGCCGGGACCTCAGAGCTCAGCTGTACAAGTCTGGCCTCTCTGTACTCATTATTGACCTGTGTCTCTAAGGCCACATTAAAACCTCATCTTTTCTTGCTTTTACAAGTAATTTATTCAAAAGATAGTTTATTTTGAAATAATTTCAAACTGAAAAATCCAAAGAACTCATTCACCTTCACAAGACCCCTGTATTTTCATTGTTTTACTGCATTTGCCTAATGCCTTTTCTCTCTCTCATATCGCAGACACATATTACACAGATAATATCCATAATACATGGTATTTACCCACTAGTAATAACCTTTTCTGGATGTTTACAGAGAAACTACAAACACAGTGTCTCAACAATCTTAAGCATTCCAGAGAGTGTTTTCCCAAACAAGGATACTATCCCTATGACCAGCACATAACCCTCCACACAGGGCAGTCAGTCCTGCCCACCACCACTTCACAGGCAGAGAGCCTTTGGTTGAGGACTGCGTCCGAGTTGCATGTTGAATTGAATGGTCCTGCATCTTCAGTTCCTTCCACAGGACATTCCTCCGGTCCTTCCCTGCTTTTAAATCCTTGCCTGGATTCACTGGTACTTCCTCATGACCTGACTTAGGTCCTGCTTTCTCTGCAGAGTGCCACTGAAATAAATGTCTGTAGCCTCTTTCACATACATTGGTTCTAGGGCCTTAACCAAAGAGCTAAGCGTGTGCAGTGCACACCAACCACACACATGCAGAGAGAGCACCTATGATAACTATTTCTGTATTTCATCCTCAGCACCTTGACTTGTTGGCTTAACCAGCTTCTTTTGTATTCAGTATAACCAATGGCCCAGCCTTGCTGGCTATCTCCCTTGCACCACCTCAATTGCCACCCCACATCTCCAAATACTTGCTGACCCCTTTGTGCTGGGAGGGGAGGAGAAAAGAGAGGAGGAAATATGAGAAAGACTGCTTTGGTATTTGAAATGCAGAATTTTCAAATAAATACCACACAGAAAAATAAAAAAAGATTGACTCTAAGTCTAGAGCATATGCCATTTAATTCAAAGCTTTACTCCAATTCAGAGACATACGCAGCCCCATGTTTATGGCAGCATTATTTACAATGGTCAACAACTGGACACTATCTATGTGCCCATCATCAAGTGAATGAATAAAGTAGATGTGGTCAATATACACCATGGAATACTGCATAGCCCTATAAAAGAGGAAATCCTGCCATCTGCGACATGAATGGAACTAGAGGGGATTATGCTAAGTAAGATCAGAGGAAGGATCTCACTTATGTGTGGAATAGAAAGAAACGCAGGGAAAGAACAGATAAAACAATTGGACTGACAATAGAACTGAAGTTACTGATGTGTATCTTGAACTGATAGTGTGGTATACAGATATATGAACAGGAGAGTTGACTGGTTGGCAAAACTTAGGACCCCTCTTTAGTAACCTGTGTCTAGAGATACACACCCTAGTTACTCCCACCAGAGAACTCCAGGCAACTCTCCTGAGAGCTGCAGCCCACGGGTGGGCCCAAAGAGGAGTCCTTCCCCTGGCTTACAAGAGACTCCATTTTAACAACAAGTTCTCTTTCTCCTGTTACCCCTGAACCGCATGCATCATTTCTGTCAAGTTGTTTTTCTGTAAACTTGCCACATGGTGCTGGAATAAAGCGTCTTTCCTCGAATTCTTTCCGGGATGAACTCCACACTCATTCAGTTTCAATCATCTGCATCAGTTACCATGGTGAAGGGAGCGAGGACAGGAGCAAGTTCAGTGGACAATGGTGGAGTCTTTTTGGTAACTTGATGATGGGTGTGGTGTGCTGTCATATATTTGATGAATGGTGAACCTGCACATATGGGCTTATACTATTGTGTAAATCAATGTTCCCCAGTAAATATTTCTAAGTCAAAGTTTTATGCTTCTTCTTAGAAGAATGAATGCAGGAAAAAGATCACTAAAATTGAAACACCCTGAGTTTCTGCATTTCATACCAGCGTGAAAGTTTGAGCTCATGCATTTAGAAAGTACATACTGTCAGGAGCAAGGCATTATTTAAAGTGGTGTTAAGCTTTTAGAGAATAATTTCTTATTAATAGAAGAAAACTTGATTCGTTTTCTAATGATTCTTCTCAGGAGGTTTCTACACTTCAAAGCAGCCATCCAAACAAATAACAGAGCTTCCAGTTTGTTCTTTTCTCTGAGTTACTTTTTGAAAAATGAATCCCCTCTGTAGGGAAATGGGGAAGGATGAGAGGAGTGGAGAAACATACAATGTCAGCAAAAGTCCTTTCCAGAACATTCTACTGTGCTACTTTGAAGGTGTGGGCTCTTGTGGTATTTGTGGGTTGTCCCCTAGGGTAGCACACACCCTTACTGCCTTTGTCATTTGGGTTTCGAAGTTCATTGTACAAAGGCATGTTTTCCTCCTGAGCATCCTTCCCTGTCATGTGGAGGAAGAGCCCCGAGCTGGGTTTTATGGCGGATCTGAGGACAACACCCCAGAGGATAGCAAGACATGGGGCTTTTCCCGTGCACTGCATGACCTGGCTCTTGTTTCCTTGGCCCCTCCCTGGTCACAGCAAATTCTTCAATCTGGGTAGATAGCTCCCCAGTTTCCTGGCAGGTTGTGGCGATTCAGGCCCTGACTGTGAGCACAGGCAGTTTTAACTGCAAAAACACTCCAATGAGACAAATACAAACTTCAATGTGTCACCACCAACGACATATCAGACACCTATGTTGGGACTTGTTACCAATCTGCATTTTGATTAGAATCATTGTTGTGTTTAGACATTTGCTTTCTTGTAGACATTTGCTCTTCATGAAGATTTTGACTGAGCAGCTACGCTGGTGAACTGAGGATTAAAAGTATTTTGAAACAACTCTAGGTTGTTTTTCTTGGTTCAGTTTGCTTCTCTTGCTAACACAGTTGAAACAGGACTTTGTTGTATGAGGGAGGGAAGGGAACTGGTTAGAAAAAAGCAAAGCTTTTTCTTGGGAAAAGACAAGGAGGCTGTCCTTTTAGGTGGCAGAGAGACACAGAGATGGCACGGGGCACTTGCCAGAGTGGCATTTTTAAATCAATTCAGGCCAAGCAGCACCACCACATGGTATTGTGACCTGGTTCTTCCAGTCACGTGAGCACCTTGACATCGGCAGAAACATGAGGCCAGTTCTGACCCGCAGGGCTGAGCACATGTGGAGCCCAGTGAAGCAATTTACAAACCGCCCCGAGCAGGATGCTTTTGACCTGTTTTCAAAGGATGAGGGAAAATGCAAGGCCAGCTGTTTACTAAGTGAGTGGCCCCAAATGCAACTGTCCCACAGGCCACTAGAGGGGCTGGATGTCAGGACCTGGGAAGGGGCATCAATGACAATATGAGTCTTTGATTTGCCTGCCTGATGGCACCCACCGAAGGATGAAGATGCTCTGAGGACTCCCATGGTGTCGGGTGCCTCTGGGGTCTTCAAATCGGCCACAACTGTTATTAACATAGTCCTGTTTTGTCTTTTGTTTTTAAGTCAGTGATTTATAATTTGTTTTAAAATCATTCATAGTTAGCTATTTGCTTTCATTTTATTTGCTCTCATTTCCCCACCCCGATTCTAGATGTGTCCCATTTTAGTAGCGGTGATTCTCAGTTGGGAGGGCTTTCCATGCAGAAAGAATCGACTGCAGGTGCGAGACATCCAGTCTGAACAAAATCTTCCTCTGGCAGAAAACACGCAGCGAAGGCATGGGTGGGGATAAGCTAAATACATCCTGTACATTTTCTCAGTGGAGCTTTCTTTACCCAGCAGAAGAAATGGTCTAAACTGACCATCAGAAATGACTATTCTCATTGACAAGTGAAATCCAGCATATCTCCAAGTCAAGGTATGTATAAAGAAAATTACTTGATGACCTTTTTAGGGGCTGAGACAGAAGATAAAAAAGAATGATAAATGGGAACCACAGATCTCATCAAATACTAATGAGAATTGTTCTGTTTGAAAAGGACGGAGTCTAGCCCTACTAGTACACATACCTCTCCCTTCTGAGTTACTGGGCAAGAGTCCCCCCCAAAATCCCATTAGTGTCAGTGAGATCAAGTAAAACCCATTGCAGGCTGTGTTGGAGTGATGTAATGAGGTCTTTGCTAATCAAAGGAATAAAATACTACACCTGATGGGCATCTGACTGTATCTAGCGAAACAGGTGATGCAATATTTACTTAAACTGGAAGAGAAATGAAATGTACACATTGGGTCAAGGACATGAAGTCCAGGGTTATTATCATGAAAGAACAAGCAGAGCCCCCCTCTGGACAGCAGGTGGCGCTGGAACCGCAGCACAGGTGCAGCTCATGCCTTTCTAGGGATCCTGCTCCTTCAGTGATTCTCAACACGCTACCACAGCCCTAGGCTGAGGTCTCTGTGTCTTGGGAAAGAAGCCATGATTCTCAGGTTTGAAAGCAGAATTTCTGTGTTTGCTCATACATTTGAGCAAAGGTCACGTGGTCACAGGCTGTCACTTGGGGTGGACAGTGTTAGGCACCTGCCCTGGATCAGACTGTGCATCCAGCTTCCTGCAAATCAGAATCACACCACCCCACCCACCCTGGACATCTGGGTTCTGGCCTGCTTGGGGTCTGTCTGTCACTCCAGGCGCATGCCTGCCCGAGCCCTTCCAGGTGGACCACTGTTCAGGTGCTGAAGACCCTCTGTGGTGCAGGACAGGAGAGGCCTGGAGCTCAGCATCTGCAAGTACTGCTCCGCAGGGCTGTCTTGGTCCAGGACCCAACAAAGGAAAGGCCGAGCGGGAGCACTGGTGCGTCAGCACGTGGGGGTCCCCCAGAAGAGCTGTGCACTGCTTCGCCCTTGGAGGGGAGGAGGGCAAAGAGCTCACAAACATGCTTAACGGGAACTGCTACTTTCTGGGATCAATGTGAGGGTCACTGCACATGCAGTCCAATCTTCCACCCAAAAGAGAGGGAAACTTCTCTTCTTTGGAGAATTGCTGACCCCAAGAGAAAAGCAAAATCAATCGAGGGTCAGAGAGGTCTGCAGCAACTTAGTTTATTTTATTTTCAGAGAGAGGTTTACTACTTCTCATGCCTTTTAAATTAGGTACAGGGGACATAAAAATCTAAAGATACATCGAATAATTTAAAACAGATTTAATCTATGTCAGGGATAGGGAGGTGGGGAAAACAGGGAGATGAGAGCAGGGGATGAAAATGCAGAGAATGGGAGCTGCTGCCCAACTCTCCCCATAGCCAAGGGGTGAGAGTTGATGGCCCAGGAGGGCACAGCCGCAGGAGATGTGTTAGCAGGTGACAGGCAGGGTGTGTGGAGAAATATTCCATCTGTGGCCTGCAGGATATTCAAATAGAGATCCCTTTTTGGGCAAGCTGCTATAGTCATTTATAGATAATCATATTGCTATTTCCACCAACAGGAGGCCTGGACTTGAAGTCAGTTCTGGTTAGACCCCAGACTCACATTTTCTCCATCTTTACGACTGTCCCCAATGACAAAGATGATCAGATTTTGTGAGGATGACTGTGACGTGCTCTGTGTATATTGTCTGAAAGTAGCCTCTTAGCTTTAAAAATTGGTCAGGTACTTCAGAAAGGGGTTTATTAATGGCGGTAGGGCAGGGATACAGAGAGAGAAAAGCATGTTCTGACTAAGTTTTGGTTAACTGAAATAAAAAGATAACTATTTCCTTATTCTAGAAACATGCTATTACTTGAATGAAAACAAGCAAAACCAGAGGGTGTGTGTATACTCAGATGTCCATCCCTTAATAAATCTCCATAAGTTTACAGTAAATAGTTACCCAGTGATTCACTTGAAACTAACAGGAGGAAAGAAAGTGAGGCAAGACCTCGGCCTCAATTATAACAAATAGGCGCATGTGATTTGTAAGACTCGTGCCATGTCCATGGCATGTCTTTTCAGTGCGATGCTCAAGAGTGACCAGACTTCTGCAAATTGCTGTGGCAGCAAACAGATCAAAAGTCATGAAAAGACATGTAAGAAAAATCCATTCATTCATCCAAGCAGGCAGGTGTACAAGGCGTGTGACCCTGTGCATTCAGATCGTTCCGTTCAGTTTGTCACCCACCTTTGTGGCTCTCCCCAGCCTGTGACAGACCCCACCGGGAGCTGTTTCTGCATGAGGAAGAGACACAGAGTGGCTCCAAGACTAACCCACTAACCAGGACCTCTGTCTTTGCTCAGCCCGAGAGTACCACAAACCCACCCGTCTCTTCCAGGCTGGAGGCCCCGCAGCACGGGGACCAGAAAGAAGCTGGCCGTCTATTCACTGGACCTGAGCCCCAGCCTGCAGCTTGTCTCAGAAAAGGGACCTGGGATTACTTCTCAGAAGTAAGAGACCTTCATTTAGTGTCACTCTGATGTTGATACCAGTTTTGCTGAAAACGTCAGCAAGATGACATGTATAAAACACTCTATTTAGTGTCGTCAAGACCTAGTTTTCAGGTCTGGCCATCTCATGTTGGTTAGATGTGTGAGCCCCGCCCCAATCATCTGACATTCCTGAGCAGTAGTTTTCCTATCTGTGAGATGGAAATGATGGTATTTGGCCTCCCAGGATAACTATGAAATTCAAACTGGGTGAGTGGATTTGAATGCTCCATAAGCCATAAAGTGGTGCCCAAGTGTGAGAGGCTGCTATTACTGTTACTGTTGGTGCTGAAGATTGCATTTGGGTATAAAAGGCAAAGGTGATACTTATGTTTTGTAGGTAAGAAGAGAGTGACATTCCAAGGGAAAGAGAAATGTCATCGTTACGAGATAGCTCTCGAAACAGTCAGCAAATATGACAAAGTCATTTCTGGTTGAGCACAGAAGCTCATGCATGGGGTGGGGTTATGCTCCGGCACCAGAGGCTCCAGGTGAGCAGCTAAACTCAAAGACACTTTGTGTACCACGCGCTCCTGTCTCAAGTCACAGGATGGAGTCAGCGCCATTCCCAAAGCGAAGGCCATCTTGGAAATTACCCAGGAAGAGGAGCAATTGTGAAATAGATGAGAAAGGTGGAAAATTAAAAAAGAATCACTAAACTACTGGCTAGAAAAGGAGGGGAGACATGAATAGAGAAAACAGCATCTAACACTCACATTTGCTAAGGGTGACCATTCCCTTCGGTGCTGGCAGAGGCCCCTTCCTTTATGTTTTTTGCAAACTTGTCAACAGAAAATTTAATGCATGGGATGGAAAGGAAATTGCTAAAATATTTATCTTGACTCCAGCGAGAGCTAAAGTTGCAGTGTATTTATACAGCGGGCAGGTAATATGTTCATGACACATTTTCTCTTCTGTGTTGTGGTCATCTAGCAGACCACGGACATCAGGAGGGAAAGAGCAATGGCTTCCCGTTGCTCCTAATTCCTGTGGGCTGCAGCGCTTCACTCGGTTTTTGGTGAAATGGAGATGAGGCCACCTCCACTGAACAACTGAGCATGCCATCGCCATCATCACTGCAGCGTACATGTGATTCCCTGTGTTTGTGAGCTCACTGAAATACAGCATCGCGAGGACAAGAGCGTTCTGCCCGGTTCAGCGCGGAGACCTCACAGGGCACCCCTCCTGACACAGCAGGTGCTCAGCAAATCTCTGGAGAATGAATGGATCACGAGCAGATGACTTCACCACCCTAGGAATCAAGTATTATCATCACCATCTAACCGGCAAGGCTCCCAAGGCTCCTGTGAGGAAACTGAGGAACTTCCCCCGGGTCACAGACGTAAAGAGAAGGGGAAAATAGGGTTGGATACCAGGCGCTGCTCCTTCAGTTGGAAAATCCTCAGAGTTACCAGGTAGCTCCGTATGTTACTGACTTTCATTCCAACATGACCGCAGCTCGGCTCCCTTTAATTCATGGGGAAAGAGGCGGCTGAGCGGCTGCCAATACTTAGGTACAGATGAGCTCTGCCTAATTCCCTTTTTATTCTGATAGAATGTGACATGATGTGCTGGAACGAGAGGTACCTGTAGGGGTCCAGACATCAGAAGGGGGAGAAAAAACAGAATTTATGGGCATCCAGCACGATGGGCTGTGGGAATGTCCCCAGAGGAGAAGGGTGGAGAGGAGCCCTCAAAAGCCAAAAAGGAGACATCAGATTTTATTGTCACCTGCTCTCCAATGTGGCCACATCTGTGTATTTGTGGAAAAACTCCATAAAGGCAGGCTTGGTTCACAGGGAGACGAAAAGAAGTGGATTGAAAACATTTCTAAGATTTAAAAATATTCATTCCAGAGTATTATACATTGGAAACTTGGCCCTCTTGAATGACAGGCAGTTTTATTTAGGGATTAAAAAGGTGGATAGTGAAGCCAGATTTTGTTTTCAAGACAGGAATGAAGACAAGTAGGCAGGCAGGAAGAGAGAGGAGGAAGAAGCATCTTTATTTTATTTGTATTTAATTGTTCACACTAGTTGCTCCCTCTGGGCCCAGGACTCAAACCCAGGGATATGTGGTCTGCTCCTTTGGAGGTGAGTGACCTCACCACTGCTCCATCAGGGGGTGCCCTGAAGCCAGACTTTCTGTCCACCACTCAGGGATTATGCCGTCTCTGGAGAAGCTGCTCCATTGCTCAGTGACTCCGTTTCTCCAGATGTAATAGGAATAACATATACTTCATGCTTTGAGGATTGAATGGGTAAATGAATATAAAGTTTTGTGAATACAGCTTGCCACTTCACAAGTGCTCAAGATGTGAGTTATTGCTGAGAATCTAGCCGAAACCAAGATGCCTCCACCTTTTTGCTTAGTGTGACTGTCCAAATCCTGGCAATGGCCAACGAGGCCCTCCCTGGTTCTAGGTGATATTCTGCTAGAGCAATTCTAAGTAAAAGAGCCCCTTCCAGGTGTCAAGATAGAGTCCCACACCGTGGAGATGCAAACAGAAATTGGTTGTCTAGTCTCTGCTAGAATAGGGTACGGCTTCTCAGTAGAAAGTTGCTCTTCAGACTTGAAGTGGTTAAGAAAGTAGGCTATGTTCTGGAGTCAGAAATAGCTGGATGCAAATTTTGGCTGTCCCATTTATTTGTTGGCTGATTATAGGTAGGTTACTTGATTTATAAGTCAGTTAATTTGTTTTTCAACTTGTAATTATCGTAGGTTGCATATAATTTAAGCAGAACATTTAAAGCGCTTGATACAAACCAGCTATCATCACCATCACCACTATTATCATCATTGTCATTATCATCCTCCTTGAGCTGATCTGTGCTGGGGTCCCTATAACTGCAGAACTTTTAAAGAAAAACTGTTTCTTCAAAGAGGCAGAGGTTAGTGGGAAAACAGCAAAATTTACTTAGAGAAAAGTGTGCATATATATGTCCAAAGAAATACTGGGGTGGGGTGGGGTGGGGTGTATCTTAAGTTCTGACAAAATCTGCCTGACCTTTTCATGGAAAGAAAAGAGGAGTTGAAATTGACTGTGACTATAACTGGCAACAGACGCTTGAAACAAAGCATTGCTGGTAGAAGTATCAGCAGGAAATTATCGTCGTACATGAGCAGTTCTTTGCCAGGCTGTGTACAAACACCCAGATAAAAAGTGTAGGTGCGCTCCTGCTCATTTGCTAGGGCAGTGCACCAAGTTTGAATGCGATCCTCAAAATGACATCAAGCCCAGAGATTCTCATGCTTGCTCTATTCCAAGACCTCCATTAACTCTCTGGCCATCATCAGGCACTGTGAAAAATGCTGAAGACAGGACAATATACCCCGAGCTGAGAAGATTAATAACCGGCGAATAACTCAACTAGCTCACTGATAGTTGGCTATGCTGATTTCTACAGTTATCTTAATGGATTATTTGAAGAGTTTATGGGGCAGAGACAAAAATATTCTTTATTGAGGGACATGAAAGGTTTGAGCAGACTTTAGCTGCCTGGTATCTTGGTCTTAAAAATGTGAAATCTTTCCAAACCTTTGTTTTTCCCTCTTGTCTTCTATTTTATAATTCTCCAGAGGCTAGAAATCACACAAGGACTGAGCACTCCTTTTGGGAGCGTCAGCACACATTCCCACTGTCCCAGGGACACTGTCAGATGGCTCACCTTGCAGGGTCACCCTGAGCCACGCTGCTTGACTTTGTAAGGCAATACCCAAGGGGAGGTCGGGTAGAAAACTTCTGGTAGAGGGTAACCCACTTCTCATTAGGAGTCATATGCATCAGTAATGATGAAGATATGTAGACAGCAATGCAGTTTCTTAACATGATGCCAAACAGACTCCTCATTGTCTTAGCATAAGACACTCAGTTCGTTTTGTGCTCAGAAATGGGCACAGGTTTTGAGACAACCTAAGGACACTGGCAAATGGGACCTGATAAAATAGACAGGTAGCTCAGCTAGGTCTGGATTTCATAGGCCACCCCTTTCCATGCTATTTGGCTATACAGAGCTGGCCAAAACTCATTTACATCCTGGGATGATATACAAGAACAGAATAATAAAAAAGCAACAAAAATAATCACTGTGATTATGTGTCAGACACTGCTGGCTTCTTTCCATAAATCATCTCTTTTCTTCTTCATAATAAATCTATTAGGATTCTGGGAACCCTCTAAAACCTCTTTAAATAGCAATACAGGAGTTTCTTTAAATGGCATAAGCCTATAAGGATGTAGAGAATGGTGATGTGTGTGTGTGGTGGGGAGGCATTATCATTAAAAGTGGGATGTTTGGAAGCACCTGGATGGTTCACAAACAAAAGCCTGAATGCTAAGCTGGCATTGGGAAACCGGATATTCTTTAGAATATTTCCCCAGAGACTCCAGGACTGTTGTGTCCAGGTGTCAGGGAAAGTGCTGGAACTGAGAGCTGATGGAAGTTGTTTAGAATCAGTTATGTCCCTAGATAATATCCCTTGCGCCATGCACCCGCTCCCAGAAGGATGCTGGGCATGCTCTGTAAGCAGATAACAGAGCATGGCATCCGGCCAGTGGGCTTGGTTCAGCTGAGAGTGGGGGCTTGAGGGGGTGTTATGAGACTCACAGAGAAAATACTCCGATTCCCAGGCCCTTCTTACCGTGGTTCCCGGAACACCGGCAGTGAGCTCTCTGTCCTCCAAGAAGGAGACTAGATACTCTTTCTCCAGGCACTGTGATCAACTCCAAAGGAAAAAAGCGAAAACTATTGATCTGGGGGTAGGCGGATGCCCAAAGAAATGGCTTAGTCATATTGACTGCATAGCCCACCGACTTCACCCACAGATTCATGGCTTCAAGTTAGCTTTATAGTATCTCACTTACATGTAGACCAACAGCTAAGATTCCCTGGACACTGAGGATCACTTTTGGTGTAAAAGATCAAGTGCAAAGCAAATAAGAAGAATCTGTCACTGATATGTTCAGACAAGCGAGCCATCCTGGACTCACGCAGAGACTGGAAAACAATGCTACATGGAAGCGCTGAGAGAGCAGAGATCGTGACCAGACATGTGCGCCGCAAGGGCTGAGAGGGGAAGCTTAACTTCTTCAAATGACGCAGTGGGCTGGCCTCCAGAAAAGAGGGGGGCTTTCCGCCTGGCCCCGTGGAAGCCAGTCGTGGCCAGTGTTGAAGGCAACTAACCCTGGTCCTCTCTAGCATTTAGCACCTCACCCTGACGATAGCAGCGGAAAGGGTGATACTCTCCAACTGGGAGTCAAAAGACAATCCCTGAGACAGAGGAACCAAGAAAGAGAAGGCCTGGATCAATTGGGCCCCTGATGTTCACTCTACAGGGTGACTTGCAAAGTCATCCTGGCTCTGACTGAGACCACACTGCTCTGCATACTGTTTGACAATAAAGGCGACTCACTTCCTTGGTGCTCTGAATTAACCAGGTTAGTTGACAAGTGGCAGCACCTTTCCCGGTCAGACATTCTAGATAACTCAGGCAGAGGCTGGTGACACCTTTCTTCGACACTTGATTAAAAGGAGCTGAGATCCATCGTTCCCAGCACAGAGTAATCTGCCAGCATTACAGGCATGATGGCGACCTTAAAGGGAAGGTTAATCAGATACAAGAGAAATCAGATCTGCTCCTTGATAAAGTCCAAGTCACTCAGAGATCAATCACAGACCCTAGCTGCCCACCCGGTGGCCCTCAGAAAACAGTGCTCAGGGCAGGTGGAGGCTGACTTGTTTAAGAGAAAGTGCAAATCAAGATGTGCGGCAGCTTTGAACTTCAGTGCCAGCTGAGAGCATTGATCTGTGCTTTTATAATACATGCAGAGTGGAAAGACACCATAAATATAAGAAGCAGATATAAAGTACTGATGTCCTTTTTTGGAGAAAAGAGTGATGACTCTCAGGCTTCAGTGCTGCTTGAGAAACACTGCTGGGTTTGGGGAATTTTAGGGACCCGTCATGAGACAGAAGGTAAGCACTTTGAGACAGTGCTCTTGCATGTGTAGTGGTGGAGACGGTGGTGGGATGGAGTGGGGTGGGGCAGGTACCTGGATGCGGTCACACCGGAGTCCACGTGCCTTTCCCTGCACCCCACTGGGAGCTCTGCTTCCCCTGCTCTGCTACCTATTAATTTGCTCCGCTGTTACTTGAATAACGGGAATTTTCGGGGTTCCTTTGAGAGGTAACAAGGTACATAGAAGTGGGGGTAGATGCTATGGGCCTCAGCTTGTAAATGAAATCTCCCCTTTCTAGTTTCCTCTACAAAAAGAGGGTGCCAAAAAGAGGTGCATCCTTCCAAAGACCTCAAATTTATTCCCCCCCAGGGTCCTTCTGATTGAGTCTGTTTCGGAATGGATTGAGGACAGGTGGGTCCCTTCACTCAGAGACCCTACTATGAGCCCCACTGTGTGCAGGTATGTGTTAAAGACAGTAAAAGAGTGCTCAGGAGGTGAGCATTCTAGTTACAGTGACAGATGAGATGACGGATGCACAAGTAGCAAAATAAAGGTATGTTTCCGTGAGGTGTGTGTTCTGCAAGAAATGACTAATGTGCTATTTTTTATGACAAAAAAATAGGAAGAAACATCTTTGGTAAGATGGTCAGAGATTTCTGAAGACCTGAAGTGGGAGGAGTCAGCTACAAAGTGGAGTTGGGAGTGGAAAGGTAGGAGGAGAATTCTAAAATGATGGGAGAAAATTATCCAGTGTCACATAATATAATGACAGCATGAATATAAAAAAGGAAATAAAAAAGACAAACATTCACAAGTGTGTACACACACACACACACACACACACACACACACACAAATACACCCTACTTTTGGAGGTATTTTCATTGTCAGAGGCCACTGGTTAAAAAAAAAAAAAAAAAGCAAAAGCAAAAACAATAGAAAGCACATAAATCCGTAAATAAATGAAACAAAGGTGCCTCACTTTCTAGATGAGGATGTGGAGGCTGGGAGAGATGATGAATTCTGGTCAAGATCACCAAGACTGAGAAAATAAACAGCTACAGAGAAGGCTAGGCACGTCCAGCTGGAGAACAATGGCCATGTCTCAGAGCACTGAGGCATGTCCTGATCAACTAAACTGTGGGACGTCTGAGACCCAGAAACCAACATGCGGCTCTGCTCAGCCTCATCAAGACGGCCTCCAGATAATCAATCCACCCAGTGTCACAGTCAGCAACACTAGCTACCGCTCAGGGCAGGGCAGGGGGCTCATAGAAGACTTTTCTAAAGGTGTCAAACTATCAATTATGCTTTTCTGACTGAAAGTCTCAGAAGCAGTAGAACATGAAAACTGTGTAGGACACTGAGTTCTAAGGTGGGATTCTTTAAGATGGGAACTTGGGCTTGCTGTTTACTAGCTGGGTATCTGAAACATGCTGCAGTTTCTTTCTGAGTCTCCGTTTCCTCATCTATTACATGGGGAAAAACATGTTTCTATCTGCCTCACTCATTTAAGATGCTGTCTGTTCTGTGTCATAAAGGTGGTCAGTGCTATTTTCCCATGGATATTGGGACTCCTCTTCTTTTATCTGAATAAAACCTAAACGGTAGATGACCTAATGCCTGGACAAACCTATCCATACAGTTTGTGTACCAGACTCAGTGGGCATGGATGAGCGATGTGAATGGTAGCGAAAGCACTAATGGCTGGTGGAAGGGAAGAGGGATGGAGGAGGAGAGGACCACACAATAGATGTAGTGTCTGATAATGTTCCAGTTCTTAATTCGATCTCTGCCGACAGATGTTCATTATTTTACTAAAATAGTATAAACAATTCAAAAAAAGAGTTACAGACACTCGAGGGTAAAGGGCCCATCATCAGTAGCTGTCAGTTAGCTGGGAGTTAACTCATTGCTAGAAAACTGAAGCCTGCCTCATTTCTCAGTGATTTATTTACATTAGTGTATGACAATATAGATTCGAAAATGATCGATAATCAGGTGGGAGTCATAAATATGTGATCTGTGCAATGAGAGGGGTGTACACAGGAGCATGGGAGCAAGAATGGTAGTAATCAGGGGTGGCATATGTTCACATGTGGGAGGCAGACAGATAGTGATGTGAGCAAAGGAGAGAGTATGAGAGTTAGAAAGGAAATCCAGAGTCAATGTGTCAGAGAAGGCAACTAGGTAAGGGAATGGACCAGGCAGGTGTGGACCAGGTGAGTGTGGATTAAGTGTGTGTGGACTAGCTGTGTGTGGACAGGTGGGTGTGGACAGGTGGGTGAGGACAAGGTTGATTGGAGCAGGTGGGCATGGATCAGGTGTGTGTGGACCAGGTAGCATGAACCAGGTGGGCATGGATCAGGTGGGTGTGGACCAGGTGGGTGTGAACAGGTGGGTGAGGACAAAGTGATATGCATAAGCCAGGTGTTGACCAGGTGGGCATGGACCAGGTGGGCATGAACCAGGTATGTATGGACCAGGTAGGCATGGATCAGGTATGTGTGGATCAGGTGGGCATGGGCCAGGATCAGGTGGGTGCCAGGTGATCAGGTGTGTGTCTATCAGGTGTATGTGGCCCAGGTGGGTGTGGCCCAGGTGCTGAGATCCGCCTTGGTGGACTGTGAAGAACAGTCAGAAGAAGGAAGGCAAGAACATTTGGGTTTGCTATCTTCTCCTAAATGTGAACACCTTCTAGTCTTCCCAACAACCCTATCTAATAGGTTCTGTTATCCTCATTTGACAAGTTCACTTTGACCAACTTGTGAGTGATAAGGTTGGGACCTGAACTTGATCTGTCCATTGCAAAATCTGTGTTCTTCCCCCTAAAACATATTAGGAGGGAAGGAGACAGATGGGCTGTGTTGGCGGCAGCAGAGAACTTCTCCATCCAGCTATCATGCTATTCATCTCTGGAATCGTGTCACAAAAACAGAGAGAAAGGTGCCGCGAGTCTGGAGTGCTACAGGCAATGGGGGTTTGTGGTGAGAGCACTCCCAATGCCCTCTTCTAGGGTGGACCGGGGCCACTATCCCTGCCGGGGCAGCAGAAACACTCCTGTGACTGAGAGTCGTAAGCTGGTGACCACTAAGATTACGACAAATTCTAGGAACCATCTAATTCCTGAATATCACAGCTGGTAAATATACTTACTGCTTTTTATTTCTTCTTGTGTGTATGTATGTGTGTATGTGCAAAAACAGATCATTATTTTTTTCCTTTTTAAATTGAGTTACATTCACATAATTTCAAACTCACCTTTTAAAGTATATAAATTGAGGTTCTATATATTTACTATTTGTGATATGATCACCAGGAATTCCATAACCTTCCATGAGCTCAAAAAGAAACCCTGTATCACACCTAAAAAACTGACAGTAATTCTTTAATACAATCATATAGTCTTTAAGTGCTCTTTCTGTGCAATATCTATCTCTGTATATTTATGTATGGTATATATTATATATACACACACATATATAATAAATTATTTGCTAAAATATGATCCAAATAAGGTCTGCATATGGCATTTGATTGGCATGCTTTTATATTCGACTCCTCATGCCTCTTCATTTCCCATATGAACAAAACAAACACAAAAACCAAACAAAAAGAAACCCTGTAACTCTTAAGAGTCTGTTCAATTCTCCCCTCCCCACACCTGGCGACAGCTGAACTACTTTCAATTTCTGTGAATTTCCATATTCTAGACGTTTCACAGAAATGAAGTCATAGAATATGTGGCCACTGTGTCGGGCTTCTTTGCCTTAGCCTCACAAGGGTCATCCAGGCATCAGCGCTGCATTTCTTTGCATAAGAAGTAACAGTCCATTGACTGGACAGACCGCTTTTGGTTTATCCATTTATCAGCCTATGGACACCTGGTTTGTTTTAACTTTGGGCTAAGATGACTAATGGTACTCTGAATACTCATGCACAGGTTTCCATTGTTTTCTGATACATTCACACACAGCTGAGTTTTCACGTCAGTAGTAAGATAGAAGTTTTACAAAATGAAGACTGCCCTTCAAAGTCCCACAGGAAGGCACCACACGGGAGCCAATCTGCTGCTCAGAGAGCCCGCTTCGTCTCCGACTCCTCCTTTGGCTCTGAGCCCGCTGATGTGGCTGGCCTGTGTTTGAAGCCCATATTGTAGAAAATCGACGCAACATCACGCAGGGATCCCACTCTGTGTGGCGCGAGGCGCACATATCGGAAGGTCCATGGAAACCGAGGCACACTGAGTACAGTGGCCTTCACACCCTAATGTCATGGCACATCTTGGGTGGCCCGGTTAGTCTGGTTGGTAACACTGCCTACGCCACTGAAGTGGTTATTTTCTCTTTCCAAGCGTGAATTCATGTCAATATTCATATGTGGCAAATCTCCAGCCTATGAAAGATTTCATATTGGCTCACCCTGGTAGCTCAGGGGTTAAGCCCATGCCTGGAGGGCAGTCTACATATAGTCCAAGGACCTGGGTTCAGGATCTGGGACCCAGCAGAGGAGAAGACAACCAAAATGAACAACTAAATATAATAATGATAACAATAATAATAATAACAATAACAATAACAATAACAATAATAATAATAATAATAATAATAAATGCTTCTTCCTCCTCTTGCTTCCTTCCTTCCTGATGCCTGTCTGCCTTCGTTCCTGCCTGCCTTCCTTCCTCTTAAAAAAAAAGGGCAAGACTTCTTCTCGTTTCCTTTATAAACCTGAGTTGAGTACCTCTGCACAGTTGTTGTTCAGAAAGAAAAAAATGGAGATTACAGGCTTTTAAAGTTTTAATTCCACCCAAGTACGTCTTGATCAAATCATGGAACGATGGAATTGGAAGAGACCTTACATCATTCTGTTCAGGGCCCTTCCTTATATGGGAGAGAAAGCTGGAGTCGGGGAGATGTGACCTCAGTGTCACTAGGTTGGTGGGTGCAGGGTTCAAACCAGCATCCAGGTGGGCAGCACCTGTTCTTTCTGCTAGATCCAAGTCCGCATTTGCACACTGAGGACAAGTCATCACAGTCTCTCAAGCTTTTTATTGCTCAAAACCTTCATGAGCCAGCATGTGGTCTACTATTTTATTATTTCTCTTTTCTTTTTCTGCTAGAGATGAACTCTAATCCCCCCAGGCCAGCAGGGAGTACACCAAGATAAGTTAACCAAGGAAAAGAGCTTTTGTGTCTATAATTTATGGCTTTTCTTTATGCACAAAGCTTTCCCAAACAGACTGGAACACTAATGACTTCTCTGGAAGGTGACACCTGATTTTCTGGAACTGAAGATGAACACAAACTTTGTCATTCAATTCCTAGACACATCAATTGAAAATATTCATGAAAATGAGAAAACGAGAAATGGGTAAGTAGCTCAGGATTTTAATACCATGCATCCACACCCTCCCCATTTTCTTGGGCATTTGACAGGAAAACCAGCTGGGGAAGCAAAGTCTTTTAAAGATAGGGCTAATTTGTTTCCTGGGGAGAGGTGACACCCTGTCTCAATTTGCTTCTGATTTCTCAAAGATAATGACTTGTGTTTTCTCGTCCCAATTAACCACTGGCTGCTCCTGAGAAGACCATGTCCGTTCAGATAACTCAGCTGCTGTTCCAACGATAATCTCCCAGGATGGAGATGAGAGTGGGACACAGATTCGAAGGAGAACTGCGCACAGAATTATCAATAGGGAGATCGGAACCTCTTCCTTTTCTAGTCTTCCTCTCATATCCCTATTGTAGTCAATTTCCATCTACTTAATAATTTAATAAGCGGAAGTAATCAAAAAGCCAGCCCTTTCCACAGTGCTGAGCCACACTTAACACTGCATGTCAAATACTTAGAGAGGGCACCCTGTGATTGCAAGATGTAAAATACCAAGGAATAATGATGTCTGGGTCAAGTTAGAGAATACATGCTTCCTCTCACAGTACATTTGAATTAAGAAGTTTTATAAACTCTCACAGGCAAACCAAACAAGTCCATAGGTTCTAGTCAAATTAGCTTGAACACCACCAGTTGGCACCCTCCAGCCCATCACTGGCATTTAAACACTCCTGGAGTTTACTAACACTCCTCTTCATTTTCTCCCTTCTCCATTCTCCACCCACTCTCCTAATCCAAAGGTCAGTCTGTGGGGTGGGGGTGGGGGGTCAACGAATTATTCCTGACTCGTCTTCCATCTCTTGGGCGTTAAGGAAGCACACACTGAGTCTGATCCTCCCTCTTGGATCTCCTGCAGTGAGAGACCTGAAATGGGGCAGTGTCTTGAGTCCATGTAAATCGGAATCCTGTCTTTGGAAATGCAGCCACATTGTCACGTCTACTGTGCAGGAACAAAGCTCACAACTGACTGTCATCTGACCAACCACCTTGACTTACCTCCCCACTGGTTTAAAACTCAGGCAATGAACAAGGGTATTGTTTATCAAACTCCCTCAAATGCCAACATATGGTTAAATTTGAAAGAGCTGCTGGTATTGGACTCTATTTTAAGAATATATTACTCATAATTAGCAGAATAACCTTTTCAACCCACACTGCATTGCTGATTATGGATAAATTCATGCTGGGAGAAAAGAACAGAAAGACTACAATAAGCAAACAGAATCAATGTGACAGAAATCAACCCAGGGGCATGCTTTTTGCTCAACAGGAGGCAAACATAGGGGCCAGAAATAAGTTTTCCAAGTCATAAAATCACAGAAGGATAACATTCCGTGTTGGGAGGTCCATATGGATCAACATTTACTCAGCTACCTGAGTGGGCCCTAAACATGCTAAGACGACTAGAAATGCCCATCTGATGCATGGATTCTTTCTGCAGTGTTTCCCTAGAGTAGACCTCCAGTCTTGGACTGAAGATTAGCACCAGCAGCAGCAACAACAAATCACTAGTTTCATCTTTTGCGGGATCTAATGGGTTGAATGTGTTTTCTTTTCACTGAACACAAATAACACCCAAGGCTTCAATACTTAACCCTGCCCCCAATTCTGGTCCTGCCTAGTGACCTGCAAAGAGTGTGAAAGCCTAGATTGTCCCTCCTCTCCCACCCTCTGTCACTCTCGGTGGCCCAACCAGCCTCAGTTTCTCTAGCTGGGCCCCCATCCCATCCTAGTTGTCTCCTCTAAGTTGACTTCAGTCTGAATGTCCTTCTGAAAATAAAGCACCATTCTCCTCCAGCTGCGTTTTCCCCAGGGCCATTGCAGATGCCTTCTTTTCTTGTTTTAAACACTCTATTAAATTCACGATTTAATTTTCTTTTTTTCCAAAGCTTAGACTGTTACTGACTTTTTAGTGATCTTACAGTCAACAAAGACCTTAAACATACAGCTTGACCCTAACATTGGATTCTCTCATCCTGATTTTTGTGTCCAAATGGTTGTATTTGCCACTGTTTAAATCAATTTCATTATATTTGGTTTGTATGAATATCTTTTCAAGGTAATTTTGAATAATAACTCTGTCATTGCATCTATTCTTGAATGATTCATGTAACCAGAAAATCTACTCAGCATGTTATTAATAATCTCACGTGTCACTGATAAGTTCCTGTAGGAGAAGGTAATAGAAAGAGGACGAAGGATGCTGGGAAGCTCCCTTCCAGAATGACACTGATGTCCTAGCCAACTATTCTGCTGAGACACTTACCCAGCCCTCCAAACCATCCTTCCACCTCCTCTATCTTGATCACATAGGAATCAGGAGAGGTTTTGTTTAAAAGGAGTCTTGTTGGTATAATTTAGACTAACAGGAAAAAGCATATTTATAAGAAAATAAAGCTAGCTCTTTAAAAATCTAAGCTAATAACAAGCTATTAGAGAAAAAAGAACTTATAAAATTGTATACCAGGATCTTTTATGATAAAAGTATTATTCATAGATTTGAAAATATAGAATTAAATATACACACAGACATTCACTCACACACACATGTGGGTGCCTAGAAATGGAAGAAAATTTTGCAAATAATTGTCTAGAATCTCTCTGTATGGTGAGATTATCTTTTTTTCTAGTATTCCTACACGCACACAAAAAATGGGTTAACGCATACTTTAAGAAATGCAAAAATTTTATACTGGGGATTATCACTTTGCTTTTTCTATATTCTCCTACAGTGCAGAAACTTTCTCTGGAATTTGGTGGCAAGATCATGCAGCTACTGTTGATGGAATCTTCTTTTTCTCACTAAAGACAGAAAGAGACTATCTGCCTGCCTGTTGCCCCGTTTCTGAAGTGCGCCTGGCACGAGTCAGCAGCTCCTGTTTGGGTCTGTCACTGCTTAAGCTCCGGGCTGGGAGTCTTCCTGCCTTTGGGCAGAGAGGCATACTTCCCTGACCTGGGATCACCTGGGCCCTTGTGTTCACCTCCGAACTCCCGGGTCAGCAGTGACCTATACCTCTGGGAGCCTCCCTCCTCTCTTGCTCTCATCTGAACTTCAACCCAGCTCTCTCTTCCTCCCTCTCTCTCTCCCTCCTTCCCTCCCTCTCTCTCTCTCCGTCTCTCAGGATCCACTCCCAGACCAGGAGCCCCTTCATCTGTCACCTTTGCTGGATGGAGGCATCCCCTGGGGAACTAATAAAAAGGAAAATTCCTTTGCCTCTCTGGGAGATTTTGGTTTAGCAGGTCAGTGAGGGTCCAGGAATGTGCACTGATTATAAGTACCTATTATAAATAACTTCTGGGTGATTCTGATGCTTGGCCCATGGCCCAGGACACCTAGAGGGAGGGAGGGGCTGTGCCTCGCCCCTGATACTGGTCCACAGCAGAGTGCCCTATCGATACACTGGTCTCTGTGGCATAATTCCCTCTCTTTCCCATCAGACTGGACTAGTGCACATGATGTAGTGCTGGGTGTTTTCCTTCGGCCGTGGGCAGAGTCTCTGCAGTGATACATGTCCTGTCAGAAGGTGCGCGAGCTTGCCCAGGAGACTGCAGTGGAGGAGCGTGAGGTAGGATTCAAGCTTACGAGCAGCTGCACTTCACAGGAGAGGGAAACGGGGAGTGTGGACATGGTGAAAAGGGACCTGTTTTCCAGAGTGGGAAATTTTCAAGGCAGAGGTTGCTCATCTTTACTTCATAACATGTCTTCCACTTTTGCACACTGATCACGGAGCTGCTGGGAGGCCACATACATGCCAGTCTTGCTGTAGATGCTCGGCTTACACTTCCCCTCCTGACCCAGCCCCTATGTTCAGCTTCACGTGGCTGCGAACGAGAGGCAGCCGCTCGGACCTTTTGGAATCGGATCTTGCTGGAGCAAATGAGAGAGGGCTGATGGAAACGTTAATTAACGCGCTTTCATCTTGGTCAGAGTCCGTATTTAACCGAAAGGTCTACAGTCTTCTAGTCTTCTCAGTCTGCTGAGAGTGGATTGTCTGTGGCCGTCAGGAAATGCAATCAGGTTATGTTTTGAGCCATTCAGCCCCTGCCTTTGGCACAGAGAACAAGTGCCATGGAAGGAAGGGGGGTGTCACTCGCAAGTCCTTCTGACACAGCTCTTTTCTGATTCACAGCTGGGGCCAAGTGTTGGCTTCCCCAGGAGCTCATGTCTAAGCTACAAGGAGACAGGTGGTCGAAACACACACACGCACACACTCTAGTCCCTCTGCCCTTGAGAAACCAGGGAACACCAGTCTGCAGGAAAGCACCATTCTCAAACCACAGGAAGCTCCGCTATTTAGGGACAGGATATAAGTGCTTACTTTTACCTTTCTCTGTATTTATTGTACTATTGACCACATAACACCCATTGCAGCTTTGGAAATTACAAAGCAGAAAACTCACTAGAGTTGGAAACAAACCACAGTGATCTTTAAACATTTTATGAATGATAAGCTCAACCTCACCTTCAGCAGGGAACAGCTCTATGGTAAGAGGTGAGTGATAGATGTAAACAGAAAAGATATGAATAGGAAAGAGAGGGGTTTTTATTTATGTATCTGAAATATATATAACTTTAATAATGCTGGGGATGTGTTCAGAAGTGGTGACAGAGGTAAGTCAGAGATCTATGTTTTTTAATATCAACTTCCTCTCGAGTGAAGCTTTTATCACATTAATAGTAAATCATACTGATTGTGAAAGAACTGAGATGAGACAATTAGTATGGCCTGTGACAGCCAGGAAGAATGAAGCTTGTGAGGTTTTCAGCACCAGCCAGATGGATATCTTCAATATACTTCTTATTATCTGCTTGTGGTAATAAGTTCAATTAAACTGAATCAGTACAACACAAGTCTCTTTGAATTGCCGGAAAAGAAATTAATTATGTGCTTCACATTTAATGAAGCCAATGAGTTATATTCTGTTTGCCTTTTTTTGTTTGTTTGTTTTGTTTATTTTGATTGGTAAGTATTCATTAGGAAACAAACCATTTATTACATTTGACAGTAGAGTTTTACCCTTAAAAGGAAGCATTTGGATTAAGTCTCACTAGTGACAAAGTTTTATGAAGTCTCCAGAATCAGGGCGAGAAGTAGCAAATCAGATTGACTGGTTGTTTTGGACTGTAATGTATGACTTTACAGAATTCCTGATCCAAGATTTCCTTTTTAAAAATTTGAGATATTATACATGTAAAACTATGAAAAATTTTTTTTACTGGTATTCATATGTCCAGTTCTAGAATTAAATATTTAATAATTTTCCACAGACCTCTCACCTTTCCCCCTTGATTATGCATTAAAATGTTCCCCCAAACAAAACATTACTAATATAGCTAAAGTCCTTTCACATGATCTCCCTCTAGACCCTCTCCCTCCATATTTAGTGCTTAAGGTAAGCATGTATTTTTATGTTTAAACATTATATGGTGTCACTTTCTATTACTAATTTTATATTAAATAATAGTTCATCCATTAGATTAAATAACGCCATAGGTTTTATTTTTATTTGCTTGTATATTCATGCTGACATTACAAACAACAACATAATAAATACCTTTGCAAGTCTACCTTAGAACACATGTCATTTCCTCCAGAGTAAATACCCAAAAATGGAATTGCTGGGCCATGGAGATTGCACCTTTTCAATTTAACTTGCTTTCCAGTGTCTATTCCAATCTGCATTTCTACTCAGAGTGTAAGTACCATTTTCCTCACATTCTCACCCATAAAAGGTTTTGTGAGATTCTGCCAGTCTCATATGTAAAAAGTCCTATCATACTGGTGCTTAAGTTTGCATTTCCCTGATTGCTAGTGAGGTTGATACTTCTTCAACATGTGTTGGCCCACAGTGTGTACCTGATGCCAAAAATAAGAGTGTAAGCCTACCTTTGCACAAGGCCTTCCTATGAAGGCACAGGTGACACAGGGGAGTAGAGCTGAGGACTCGTCCTCCCTCTGGACCAAGGTAGGGAAATGATGGTGGGATGATGTCAGGGTAAATAAACATTCATGGTACACACTCTTAATACCTTTAGCATTACCAACGGTGAAGCTCTTTTCCAGAGAGAATCGGACAAAGGAAAATCATTCTTTCCATGGCTGATATTGATAAAGGCCCACTATCTATTAAATCAACATGGTCTTCATTAGGACTCAAAGGATGTCTCAGGAATGCTGTTTCATCAAGATCTTGGCTTCATGTCTTAGCATAAAGAGATTTCCAGGTTATGTCAAACTCTGGATATTAGAGGAACAAGAGGCATTAATCCTCCACCCACTAGGATTCTCTCAGCTCAGCCAGTTGGTGCCAATCCAGTGTGGTTGGTCTCAGATCTCACAGGATCTACCATCAGAATGTTCTGGGCACTATTCCTCCCTCCAAAGGACTCACCCTAATTAGCATTTAGCACTTTGCACAACAAACTTTTCCCTTCCTGCTCTAGATGCCTTGGGTCAGAATTTGTGCTAATCCTATTAGAAAGACCTTTAATTATTGCCTAGAAATAATTGGTTCCAGTGGAAGACAGCTAATTAAGTTGAAATGTATTCTGTTAAAAGAGCCCAATGTTAAAAGCTTTTATTGTGGGTTAGCAGCCAAACGTCATTGCTGGTTACTGATTTCTCATGTATCCCCAGTCAAATATGGATAAAGCCTTGAATATTTTTACATAGAAGATGTGGGCTGCATCAAACTCATTTTCAAAAAAGATTCCAATTGAAAAAGCTTGACATTATTGTGTCAGTCATGCTGTGCATGGGAAGGCTGCTATTTCTCAATGTCCTATAGATAAAACAGAAGGATTTTATGCAGTGCACTGAGGTGATGTCACAGGCACTGTGGTGCTGGTTTGAAAACTTCCCTCAGTGTGCTCTCTCTGTTCTTGCCAGCCTCCTTTCTCCCAAGCTTAAGTAACCTCTTGATGGCATGGACAACGAGCATGATAACTAAAAGAGGAGCATCTCATATCACAGGGTTGGAAAATGAGAAGACAAAATAATTTATTATTGCACCTCTTGGTGGCTTAACAAAGTTCAATGGACATAATTCACACGCATCCTAAGGAACTGGGTTCGTGATCCAGGCCCAGGGGCACAAAACAAATAGACAACTAAATAAAAATAAACAAAGATTCTTCCTCCTCTCTCTGTCTGCCTGCCTCTGATCTCCTTCATATTTGCCTGCACCTGACCTTTTAAAAAAAATGAAGAATTAAAAAACCTTTTCTTGTTAGGAGTATATATGGTTTTAGTTAAATCCCACCCAAGAACATTTTTCCTATCAAGGATATTTAAAATACAAGTTTTTTTTTTTTTCTTATAGAAGTAATCATGTGCAAAATTATGTTCCTACTTGCTGGCTATCAGGGAAATGCAAATTAAAACAGTAATGAGATAATACCTTAAACCTGAGAGACTGGCTATTATCCCAAAGTTTGGAAACAACAAATGCTGGTGAGGATGTGGACAAAAGGAAACACTTTTGCACTGTTGGTGGGCGTGCAAATTGGTGCAACCTCTTTGGAGAACAGTTTGGAAATTCCTCAAATGAATGAAGTTGAAAACCCTTATGATCCTGTCATTCCACTTCTGGGCATCTACTCAAAAGATGCAAAAGCACCTATCTGCAGAGATGGATGTCTCTCCATGTTTATTGTGGCCCTATTCACAGTAGGTAAGACATGGAAATTACCTAAGTGCCCAAAATCAGATGTATGGAACACTACACAGCCCTTAGAAGAGATGGAATCCTGTCATTTAAATCAACATGGATGGAACTAGAGGGGATGATGCTAAGTGAAACAAATCAAAAGAAGAAAGATAGATACCAGATGACCTCACTCATAGGTGGAATGTTAATAGACAAAACAAAGGAACAGATGAAACATAACCAATCCTGAAACATTTACAACAGAACTGAGGTTATCAAAAGGGAATGGGGTGGGCAGGGACAAACGGTGGTGGAGCCCACTGGACAATGGGGAAGAACTCTTGGTGACTTGGTGGAGGGCATGGTGTGTAGAAACATAACTAAGAAATGGGGAACCTATACATAGGAAATTATTTTAATGTGTAGAATAATTATTACAATAAAAATAAAAAATAAATAAAAAGCAATCATGTGCATAAGTGTGAACTGTACACATTGTACACAGGTGCTGATTTATGATGTTGCAATCCTTATACCTTATAATGTAATGCCACATTTCTTTAGTAACATTTTGTTTTAAATAAACAGAAGAACAAAAATAAATCTTCAAAAAATCTAAATGAAGTTAGAGTGACATTTGCATATAGGGCAACTTCAAAGGAAGAAACACAAGAGTGGAACAGCCCGCAGGCTTAGAGGAGACAAGCTAAAGATGGCGGAGTTCAAGGACTTCCGCTGTGGCTGTGGGAAGTCCTGAAGCGGCTGGTGTCTTGAAGCACCCTGTTGATGTGTTTTGTACTCTAGGATTCTTCCTGGCTTAAGGGTCTGATTCCAGTGGTGTGTAGCCTCCTTAAACCCTGGAAACCACAGGGAAGTTGATATTCCAGGGCCTGCCAATACAACTTTCTCCTTTCTCTCAGCCAGGGATCTGATTGCCCCGATCTCAACTTCCACCCAAGCACTGAGGTCAGCCCTTTTGCTTCTTGGGTGAGGCTAAGTTCCTGGTAAAGAAATCTCCCTAAAATGCCAGCCTGTAATCAGACTTGAGTTGATGAGACAGTCTGAAGCACAAAAGATCAATGTGAGAAGCAGTAAAAGTTGTACATAACCTGGTTAGGCTCCATCCTGGACAAAATTTGGAAGGTTAATTCAGGTAAAGGGGAAAAGGTATTAGGAGAAGGCAGAAGCAGGTTTTTTGTTTGTTTTTGTTTGCTGTAAAAAAATGGAGTGAAAATTTTAGGCTTTGCCAATTAAGAGGTGAAACTGAGGCTACAGTGTAGAGATGCATACATTTTAGGGTTTCTGTCGTAACTATTCAACTTCACTATCGCAAAGAAAAAAAAACCCCAAACATAGTCAATATGCATATAAATGGCAAGGCTGGGTTCCATTAAAACTTTACCTCTGGACTCTGACATATAGTTTTAGCAACTTTTCACATGTCTGAAAATATTATGGCTTTGATTTATTTTTCAACCAGTTAAACATGTGGAAACAAGTCTTCGCTCCTAGTTGATACAAAAAATAAGTGTCTGACTAAACTGGCCAAAACTTGAAAATGCAGTGTTTCAAACTTCAGTGTGTATGATGAGCAAGTAAGGTGCTTATTAAAAATGTAAGCTTTCTGATCCCGACTCTAGAGATAGTTGCATGAGGTTAGAGGTGAGGTTCAGAGAACCCACATTTCAGCTGCATATTCCAATGAACTCTCCCTTGGAGGTGGCCTGCAGACAGGGGATTTCAAAGGATAGTCTGAGACCACTAGTCACATGACTCAAGGTCATTTGGGAGGTAGCTCAGCAAGATAACTAGGTGATAGCATCCAGAACTTAGAGCCTCACGTTTCATTTCGAACCTGTGAATCAATAAGCACTGGGGATGCTCTCATCACAATTACCATATTGAACTACATCCAAGACAAATACTCTACGGTGCTCCTCTCTAGGATTGCTCCTTAAAAATATCTGTCATATGAGACCTGTACAGTGAAGACACTGTGTCACACAAAACGGCATGCCTCTAACCCTGCTATGGAGATAAAAATGAATTAGTGAGTACAGTATTGCATGTAAATGTAGCCTGCCCTCCATAGAGTTCTTAATGATGCTGACAATCGGTAAAGCACATCTTTGTTTAAAGGTCAAATATTATGCTTTCTGTTGGGATTGGGGAATATGACTTGAGAACTGTTCTTGCTTAAAATTAAACCGCCAACCAAATCCCCAAAATGTCATAATGAGAGGAAAAAAAATAAAATCAGTACAATTTAGAAATTCAGATGATGGGATGATCATCAAGAGCCTCCAGGCACCTGTCAGGATTCTGCAGCATGCAGCGGCTCACACACAATCTGAATATTTTTCTGTTGTCTGGTTGCCGGGCAAGGTTTTCTTTTAGGCCTCTGGTACCTGCTTTTGTGGACCTGCCCGCTTTCTCCTCCATTTACTGACCCTGCCTCTGCCACGATCTTCATCCTCTCTCAATTATGTGTGGGTGGGGAGGAGGAAAGGTGGATTTTAAAGTACAGTTAATGCTAGAACATTGTGAAAAGGTTAGAGAAGATGTGTTCTGAAGCCTGACTTTCATGGGGTTTTAATCCCAGACATATGAGATCAAATAGATAGGAGCCCCATCGAGGTTAGAGAATACCTTCTCTGATACATGAGTTCCTTTGTAGATCTCAAAATCAAATTAAAACGCAGCGCTTAACCATATTTCAGGCTAACCTGTGATGTTTGCATTAAAGGGTTCTGACGAGCAGCCCACTTGGCCCATGTCACCAGCAGCTCAGAAAACACTTGGCCTTCACAGTGTGGACAGGCAGGTGACATTTTATTTCTCAGTTTATGTTAATATCCTTCCCAGACCCTGTGGCTGTTTGCATAGGAGGCTTCCCCTTAATGCCCTGGGGCTGGCCCAAGGCTTGGGAGAGAAACATCCTCTACCCACACCAGTAACAGGATTGCTATAAGGGTGAATTTAGGGGCACAAGGCTTAGATTTCTCTCTAACTCCCTGATCACACCCAAAGGAGTTGCACCAAGTCACCCAGAAAAAAGGCACTTCCAAACAACTGAATCCTGCTCAGAGGGTCAGGGAAGCTCCCTCTGACCTCAGGTTCATGCCCAACTTCTGGGCTCACACCTGCTCTACTGTCTCCTCCCACATGCCCAGGCTACCCTCTCCTTCCATCAGACTTCAGTTTTAAAGTATGCCACGTGCCCCAGCTGCTCAGTTGCTCGGCTGCAGGACAGAATGGTCTGTCCTGGGACGATGGACTCTGCCGGGCTCTGACAGAGGACCAGCATCTCTGCCAGCTCTTGGGAGAGGATGATAATCACATACAGGACGGAGCTCCTGTGAAAGCGCCCTGTGATCAGCAGCACAGAGGTGTGCATGTACGGCTTCTATGTCCAGCCACACTTCTGCGTAGAGCACACTGACATTTCTCTGTGGAAGGCTCCTTCTCTTTGCTAGTAGTCTAATGGGTTGGGGGTGAAGAGGCATTCATTTCAACAACATTTAGAATGTTTGTAGAGTCATTTTATTAGAATAGGAACACCAAGGATAACAGAACGACGACTATTTCCTAAGTGATAGGCACCATGACACACGGCATGCAAACATGGGTCACCAAAGCTGCCTTGGCAAGTGGGTACGGCTCTTATTCCACAGGTTAGTCACCTTGTCCAAGGTCACAGAGACAGTGGAGAAATGAAATTCAGAGCCCCAGCCCACAGCAAAGCTCCCTGACTGCCACCTACTATGCTCCTTTATCTCCTTTACTAGTGAATAATCTACAGCTGGTCCCAGCTTGGCTGCTCACAGCTCCCAAACCCTGGAATCTCCTCCGGCTCTGAGCTGACCACTAAATTTTCTTTCTTAGCTGAGACAGTCATACACTGGCAAAGAGCTCTAGCTGGAGCTATTTTACAAGGTACCTCTTTGTCCTTTGCCCTGTGGCACAGAGTGAATACGGAGTTGGTCATAGACCTGGGCTGTTGCCCTGAGTGGATATGAAAAGACTGAACTAGCTGAAGCCCATCTACATACAGATTTATTTCTGACACTTAAGATTTCCAGTTTCTTTTCGGCAAAGACAAGTATGTTTAAGAGAAAAAGGTTTCCCCAAATGGTAGTGCTTTTCCTATTTCCAATGGCCCCAAAACATGTTGTAAGGTGATTTTTTGGCTACGTTCTTTAAATTAAAATGAAGGAGACTATTCTTTGGGGGGTTTTTTATTTGCCTCAGGCTGTCTCATTTCACAGAGGGAGTTCTTGAAGGTGACTAAGTACAATATAATATGATGCCGCCCATCTGTACCTATTAAGTGAAAGAGGGGAGAAAATGTTTCTGGATGCAGTAGAAAGAACCAAAGACAAGACAATCAGGATTTGAGAGCTCAAGACCCCTTTGTGCTGCGAGTGACCTTGAGAAAGTCACCAACTTGGGCCTTATTTTACTCAGTCAGATCATTGCCAAAATCCCTTTAGAAACTCAAAAATTCTTTGACTGGGCAAGATACAAAGTGAAAGAAATGCAAATGACATGTAAATGAAAACCTCCTCCTTCAGTTCCTCCCCTCAGCTGGGGTTGGAGCACAAAGCCAGCACCTGCTGTGCTGAGCTGGGCTTCTAAAGCTCTTTCTGTCAGAAACTACAGTGAACCCAGGCAGAGAGAGGTAGAGAAGTTCTTTCCTTAAAACCGAAAGGGTGGGCTGGGTGACCAGAGCAAAGCACAGAAGGGCTCAAAACCCTTCATTGTTAGACTAATTCATATCCCTATCTCTGAATAACCAGGGCAGTGCTTTTAAAGATTGCCAATGCCATTGTTTAAACAATGTTTGCTAAAAATAGTATTTGAGTCCTGAGTTTTTAATTTGTTAGCACAGAGTTCCTAGACATGAATTTCAAATCTAGAGAGACTTGAAAGAAATTTAATTAAAGGATTGGAGATAACATTAGTTACAATACTATAATAGATACAATGGCTGTAATTCTCAAAATTGGATTGGATGATGCTGAAGTAAGATAGCCTTTCAATCATATTCATTACCAAGAGTCCTCGAGAAATGATTCATCATCACATCTGCCATGATGGATTAATTTAGCAGCTCAGTGATATCTGTACCTATGAATGTGAATGATGCCACGTCCACAGATGGCAGCGTCAGGAACGAGGACACATAGCGGGCTGCATGAGTTCTCAGGGTTAGTCATTACCTTTTACTACCAAGTTCCCAGTGCTGCTGGCAGTTCCAAAATGGTTGGTGGCGATGCAGGTGTAGCTGCCAGCGTCTGCCTTCGTCACGTTGAGGATTCGCAGGGCTCCATCTTCAGCGATGGTCATTCTGAAATCAAAGCACAACACCCACATCGGTAAATCTGTCTCCTATGTCTAATGGGAAGGGTTTGGGTCACTCTATTGTCTTTCAAACTATGGATTATGGGACCATCCCTTGGCAGCCTCATGTTCCTTAGGCTGTCTGCCTCCATGCATGTAAACTTGATTAGGGCCCGGGACTTATTTATGAGTTCTGATACTCTTCTTGTGAAAATGGTCCTGATATCCTCTTGGAATAACGACGAGCAATATTGGAGAGGTTGTAGCCATGCTCTCTTTTTGGCACCTCTCACCACATTAAGCAAAAAGAAGGCTTACTCTGGGTCACCATTAGTCTTAGATTGCTAATGAGGAATAAGAAAAATAATCCCTTGATGGGCTATGCATTTTTATTGAGAGTATTTTCTTCTAGATGAGAGGCTTGAATTAAATGAGATGTTATAAAGCATATCTATTTCTGAAATATGTCAGTCAATACAGTTTTAACAAGATGCAAGATGCAAGAACTGGACTTAAACTCAAATACTCCACAACGTGGCATGACTTGGTAGAACAGCAAACGTGACTGACACATCTCAGGCCCCACAATCAGTATCCACTACCTGGTGGGAAGGAATGCTTCTGCTGCCAGACGAGACTAGAAGAGAATAGCTTAGAGAATCCTGTTTCCAACATGTCCACCTCACAAGAGGAAGACGCAGATGTGTGAGCCCTGAGTCTGGCCGAGGGATAGTCCAAGGGAGGAATGAAAAATGCACACCACTCCTCAAAGCAAATGTCTGTCCAGCCTCCACTCCATCTTTCAAATCTACCCAGTTCTCTCCATCTCTCCTGCCCCTCCACATCCCACCAGTTGAAGGGGCTAAACAGATCACCCCAAGTTTCTCAGAACTTATCTTCTGTTACATGCTGAAGATTGTTTTGAGCCTAAGACAATGGAGGACAAAACTGAAGGAGCAGGAGAAATTTCTATTTTTCTCCTAGACCTTTAGACCTTCCCTTAACCAAGCCATCTGTCCCTCCACCCTTCCCCTGATCAAGAAGTGGTCACTATTCCTTACCCCCTCGGAAAGTATGTGAAAGTAAACCTATTTTTCCTTTCAAAGTAGAGTTGAATCATTCCTTTTTGCCACGTGAAGACCCCTTCTTTGTCCCCGAGACCCCAGTCCCCTTTTCTAGGTCTTGGCATAGGAAAGAAGTCATTTCTCTGTCCTAGCTACTTCAGAATTTACCACTGTGTAAAATATCCATGCATTCGATATTAAATTTGGACTTTCATTAATCACATTTAATATTAGTTTGTTGGTCGAACTGTGAAGAACCTGGGAGAAGTGAGGGAACTTTTCCTTGACTCCACACTATCAGAGCAGCCTCCTAAGCATTAGCCACCACTACTCTTGGCCTCCAAACACATTCTCCAGGTCTGGCCCGAGGGTCTTTATAAAGTATAAACCAGGTGACATCACTCCCAGGAGGAAAGCTCTTTCTTGGCTCCCACTCACTGAGAATAACCTTTTTTCTAGAACCCACAGAGCCCGTGAGTCTTTGCCTATTCAGTTCACTCTAATCTCCCTTCTCTTCAGTGAACTCGGTTACATGAGCCTTCTGCAGAGTATCTGAAATGAGTTCCCACCTCAGGCCCTTTCATCTGCTGCTCTGCCTGCCTGACACCCTCTCAAGTCATCACTGAGAAGCGGCCTTTCCTATAGCAATTCCCTGACACACATTCCTGCATGGGTTCCCTGCTATTTTCTTTATCTGAAGTCATTTTATTTCACCCCCTTAGATATGATCTAGAAGTCTGATGAATGTCTTATCACAGGGAATATTAGCTTTCCCGAGGACAGTGGCTGTCTCTTGCCCTGCATGTTTCTGTTTGGTGCCAGAATGATGAAGCAAATGAATGAATCTCCTAAGAGAAAAGGCAATAATGAGTTACAGGAATTAAGAGTAAATACCCAGCTCTGTGCTAGACTTAGCAGACTCCCCTCTAGGAAGGGCAGAGCTTCACGAAGAGAAGCATTTTGGTGTTACTATTATTTTAAGGAAAGGTGTTGGTAGGAAGAAAGGTGAGGAGGCAGGCAGGCAGGGAGAGGAGGAAGCATTTTCATTGATTTTGTTTAGTTGTTCTTGGTTGTTCCCCACTAGGCCTGGGACTTGAACCTGGGTCCTTGGGATGCATGTGGCCTGCGCTTGGCTAGAGATGGCGCACCTGACCGCCAAGCCACCACAGAGTGCCAAGAGACACCTTTACGCAGGTGCAGACTTAAATACCTTGCGCAGCAAATGTTGCAAAACTTTTCACAAAACTCTTAGGGACGGAGAAGCTGCCGCTTTTCCATCCGAGGCTTGTGGTTGGGCTGATGAGATGGCACAAAGTTCTCAGAACCCCCTGAATGACGTGGGCATTGGGAGCACGGGGGTTCAGAGTCCAGTTCTGTCAACTCTACCTGTGTGACTAGAGACGACCTGCTGACTTTCCAAGTGCTAGCTTCTTCATCTATGAAGTGGAAATAGCAATCCCCACGGCAGAGCTGCTCACGAGAGTTAGGAAGATGGGGCCAGTGGGGTCCTCGTACATTTCCTGGGGTTTATCTGGTGGTGGTTCTTTTCGTCTTTAAAGCCATGTCCTCGTCTACAGCCGTGTGCACTTATGGCAAACACCGAACAACACTCTCTTCACAGAGAGTAATTCAGTCTTTTAATATAGAAATTAAATCAGCCTTTTTGCACTGCAGCTATCTTTCTTCACAATCTGGAGCCAAAACACAAATGAACTCAGTCCCTGCAAATCCTCATTAAGAGGCCGACAAGGAGCCCTTGGCTCACAGACATCAGAGAAATGCACATAACAGTTGCTCAGCAAAGACCACTTGACACCATTAGCCAAAGCAGATGTACTGACATAAATAGTGTGATCTCAATTATCACAAAAATAGGTTTCCACATAGTTAATCATATTTCTATTTATATAAGAATTAGCTGCAAACTGTGAAATGTTGGCACATGAGAACCCAATAAGGAAGGTGACTTTTGTGTTTGAGCTAAAAAGTTCTCTTCCAAGAGGTGACCTGGACACCTTAAACATTCTGAGGGAAGGGCTGACATTTCCTAAGCACCGGGGCTGTTAAAAATTCATACCATTCCCAAAGGTTTTGAAATCCCCCAAACATAAGGTCATTACATCTGTCATGCCCTATTACCTGAAGGACAGGCATAAGGAAATAAGGGTTCGTTATCAGGTGCCTGGGTTCTAGCCTTATCCTGACACTGACCAAGTGTGTGACCTGGTCACTACTCTCAGACAGGGCACTACTGGACCAAAGACCCTTTGTCCTGTGTGGATATTCAACCTCCTCTCTTCTTTCACCTGCTGGACTCCAGGAGCACTATCCTCCTGCCAAGTAGGACAATCAAAATAATCTCCACGTATCACCAAACGTTCTCTGGGGGCAAAACCATGTTCAGCTGAGAACTGAGAAAAGCTGGTCACCATCAGCTTTTCTGTTTTGAGATTCACTGGATATTATGATGATGCCTATTTTCTCTAATGAGGTAAGATACCTGAGAGGTTTCATTAACTTTCAAGTGCTGTGAAATGTGTTCCCCAAAGCCATTTCACCCCCTGCATCGCTCATTTTGGGATTTCTGATGAGAAGAAAGGGCTTGAAGAGGGAGGGGAGAAGGCAAGAAGCATGAAAAATGAGGAAGTCAGCACATAGCTGACTTCTTGCCATAAAACTCACAGTAGAGTGTGGTTATCTGCCAGACCACCAGTCCTTAAACAACCCTCAGTAGTTAGTCTTCAATCAATCCTTAGTCGTCTTTAAACTAACCAGTGGATAGCTTTACTGCCCACAGAGAGACTGTCCGTCTCTCCATGCTAATAGACTTGCTGTGTGCTGTTACCAGGCGCTCCTCCTCGAATTCTTTCCTGACTTACTCTGTGTCTCACACACACCGGGTCCCTGCATCCACTCACACTTCCCAGACACAGGAGGCCCCCGACGCCTGGCTGCTCCGGCTGGGGATCCAGCTGCTTTTATAATCTCTCACAGCTCCCTGCACCACGTATCCTGACGCCTCCCTGTCCAATACCTGTGGGCCTTGTGAAATGACAAAGCAATTTTACAAACTCTTCACTTTTACAATTGCAGCACTTGACACTGGCTTAGTGTGCAACGCTGGAATTCCAGGAGGTCAGTGATGCGGCCAGTAGAAAGGGTCCTTTCTCGTAGCCTTCACTACATCACAATGCTTTGCTGTGACGGCGCGTGCTGCTGCGTGCAATACGATGTGGGAGGAATATAGAGTCGGGGGGACGCTTCTACTGGAAATTCAACTACTTTCTTTGACAAGCAGTATTGAGCCGCCATAAAGATATCAAGTCTGGAGCAACACTGTCTAGACTCCAGCTGTGCTTGTGTCCCTGATGGGTGGTGTCACTCTGGGGAAGTTAGCACCTCAGTGTTGAATTATTTGAGATCATAGGACAACAAACATGACTACCTCTCAAGGGTGACTGCAAATGTGTGCGGCGCCAAGAACAGTGGCTGACACAGAGCACACCACTGAAGGTTCTACTTCATATCCTTCACGATTCGTTATTTCAAACACCCATGAAGGACAGTAAGGCGGAGGCTATTCCCAGTAGCCCTGGCCTTCTGAGGTCTCACAAAGAAACATGATGCTGAACGAGGCCTAGTGGTCATACAAATGGTCACAGACGGGGTAAAAAATTAAACCATTCATTCATAGGCATATGGAGTAAAAAGATTCCTGAAATTATGAAAGTTAATAATGAACTTATTAAGAATGAGGATTCAACTTGGGATCAGACAATAGGTCTCTGTGTAGACTGCCCACTGTCAGGGTGTTGGGTGGGCTTTTGAAAGCCTGGCCCTTGAGTAGGCGTGTCTGGTTTGTTCCCACTTATTGTAAAAGACATTCGTGTTCAGTCCACTGAGTTTGAATATTAAAAAGGCAGCTAAGGGAGATTTTAAAATGTTAAAGTTACAGGATGCTTTTCAGTAATAAGAAGGCTTCTCTCCTGTCTTTTCTCTAGAAGATGGGGTGAGTGGCACCTGCTTATCTAAATTTGAGCATTCTTATATGATCTCTTGACAGAATTAGGCAAAATTTCTTTTGCCTTCCACTTGTGCAAGTTTCCTGCAGGATGGAGAGTGTCCCAGAGTGATTTTGGTCTATAATCGATAGATATTTACAAAATAACTAATCTGTACCAGGTCTATATAAGCCAGGAATTTATAGACTCTAAGTCACCCTACATTGAAGTAATTCTAAGAATCGATATACCATAAGGCACACATTTCTATATACCGAAGAAGAGATACTGTTTTTTCCAACAGGAAAGCTGTTTTCCCCATGACCCAGCTACAAAGATGGGCAGGGGTTGGGCCTGGCCAGGCAGGAGACTACTCTTGTCCACAGTGACTAGCTTAGGGAAGGCAGCCACCTAGACGGGGCTATCTGGGGAAGCATCTCTTTCTGCTGAACGTTCACTCTGGAGACGGGGATCTAGAACTCTTGGCGGTCACCTGGTCTCTACATAGAAAAAGCAACACTGAAAGAAGACTTACAGAGCCACGAAGAAGGAGAGCCAGAGACCCCATGACATCTTTGAGTCTGTTTCCACGCAGGCCTGTGGCCAGCAGTTCCGCTCAGAAGCCCCAGTGATATAAGCCGATCATTTA
Organism: Solenodon paradoxus; assembly: GCA_004363575.1. Classification (NCBI taxonomy): domain Eukaryota; kingdom Metazoa; phylum Chordata; class Mammalia; order Eulipotyphla; family Solenodontidae; genus Solenodon; species Solenodon paradoxus. The sequence continues at coordinate 75,679 of RJWH01001172.1, forward strand.
AGATATGAGAAATTGGGTTTTAAGCCCTTGTAATTGGCAGAGTCATCTCTTACAGAAATCACTCAGCTGGTTCTGGAGATAGTGGTAGTGAGAGTGGGTGGAGGGCACAGATTCTGCAGGTGAGCCCTTGACACTGCCTCTCCGGCTGGCTGGTAGGACTCACCCTCAACTCCCTGGTGGAGGAATCCCGTCCTGGAGCTCTGAGTCTGACACACGTGCGCCTTCACACACAGCTTCACCCCACACCTTCGGCTGATTGTTTCTGCAGAGACTGGCAAAGTATACCGCCACTTTCAAATTGTTTTAGGGGATTTTCATGAGTGAGGAATAAGCAACGAAAGCTGGCATTTGGTCTTGGGGTGCTGCTTTGGACATATAAGGAAGTTTTGTAGTACAACTCATCCACCGCTAATATATATTTATAAATGAATTCTTTTTATTTTTACATGTTAAATAAAATCACATGTAAAGGTTCCTTCCATTCCTCATATATATGTGAACACACCCTGCCCTCCACCAAATCACCAAGAGTTCTTCACCACCGCCCAGTTCACCATTAATATTTAGATACCTATTCCCTTTCAGCTTGGATTCTTTATCAATTAAGTCAAAGGTTTGTTGTTTTTTTTTTTCAACGAATATTCCCACATTCCTTTTAATTTTATGAATAGAGTATCAGAATCCAGTGCAAGGAGAGTTTTATTTGTGTTTCCTGATAAAATTTTCAGGTGCCCATTTCCTCCTGTTGCCTGTGTGACTGCCTGACCTGCAACTACTGAACGTGGAGCTCCTCTAACAGTCATGAATAAACACGAGTGAGCGCATAGCAAGAGGGGAAAATATAAAGCCAGGCCTGGCTTAGACCTGTTGGGCCTCGACTTACCTGTAGGCTCTGTTTCAGTCACTGATAATATGAGGAGCAGTCAGAAATGACAAAGCACAAGGAATATAAATAAAGCGGTGACGCAGGACAAAATTTTCCTACTTGGAAAGAGGCCATTGAAACTATAACCTCATGAACTATCCCGAGTACATGGATGTCCCTGCTGTCCCGTGAAGATTTCAGATCCCTGAAGGCAAGGGGACTCTCTGGGATAATGAGATACACAGAGCCTCTCTTTCCTAATACAGGACTAGAGCCATAAGAGCAGGCCTTGTCAGTCCTATAAATCAAAACCAGGCTGGTGACACCCGACCTTTAAAAATGCTGAGCTTTCTTTTGGGGACTGAAGTAACAGATGACAAAAGCTGCCATCTCGGCAATGTTCTCTCACCCTAAAGATGAGGGTGACCCCCAAAGGAGACCTGCAATTCTGTAGGGTTCTGCTTGGAACTGTCACCTAATTGCCATGATGGGGGCAGCCTACTGTCACTGGCCTCTGGCTCATAAGGCAATGCTTCTCTTATAAGGAGCAACAATAAAGTCACTTCTCCTTTTTTGCTGTGGGGGCAGGGCGGTAGTGATAGGATAATAATTATGTCCTCTCAACAAACAGACAATGGAAGTTTCAAACTGTTAAGTTAAATTTTAAATCCTCTTAAAGACTGAGCAGAGACAGCATCATGCCCTTAAATTAATGAGCAATTTAAAAAACTTGAAAGTTCAGAACAGGCTTCTCCTTTCTTCCAGAAAACATGTCTGAGAGTTCAAAGTCTGAATGGGAAAGAGTGGATTTACACATGACAAGGGAGGGTCACACTCCTGGAGGGTCACAGGGCTTTAAAACTTCCAAAGCCGTGAATATGAGTACTGCTACTTTTCAGTCCAAGCACCTTGGCCGATGGTGGCGCTGTTACTGGAGGCTGGTCCCAGCCAGCAGGGGAATCCTGATCACAGAAGCCACCAGGGATGCTCTAGACGGGGGGCAGCCGGATTAGATGTCTCTAAATCAGGGGTCACCATGCCTGCAGAGACAGCCCAGGGTGGGCACACGTCTGCCAGTCCCTCATTGTAAGACAGAGGAGGGGCTGCCTAGCCTGAGCTGTGCTGGCTTCATCGACACAGGCCTTTCCTTTAATCCACATGATCGGGATACTACACAAAAACCCACTCCAGGCTAACGGGGACAATGGGAAGACGGCAATACTGCCACACATGCTCTCAGGTCCACAGGCTGGAGGGACTGATGACAGTGGGCTGACTCAAATGTCTCATGACTCCTCCCACCTCCTTCCTGTGGGCTTTTCAAAGGTTGAGGGAATGCAGATTGGCAACACTGTATCAGTTTAGATGCAGGTCCACTATTCATCACATTTATTAAAACACCATATCCACCACCACATTTCTAACAGTCCTCCACCACTGTCTACTGGACCCCTCTGCCCTTTGTACCCCCCAATCCCTTTACTGCTGATGACCTCAGTTCTACTGCCCGTGCTCAAGATTGGGTTTTGTTTTGTCCACTCATCTGCTTTTTTGCTTTTTATTTCCCATATGAGAGAGATCATCCTTCTGGTTTATCTCACTGAGCATAACTCGCTCTGGTTCCATCCACGTTGTGGCAAATGGCAGACTTTCATCTTTTTTAGGGCTGTGCAATATTCCATTGTATATGTACCACCTCTTCTTTATCCAGTCATCTGATGACAGGTACTTGGCTTCCATTTCTTGGCTATTACAAACAATGCTGCAGTAAACATGGAAGTCCATAGATCTCTTCAAATTACTGTGTATGTGGGTTTTTCTGGAAAAAACTCAAAAGTCGGATAATGAGTTCATATGGAGTTTCCATTCTCAATTTTTTGAGAAATCTCCAAACTTTCCAAAAAAGTTTACATCAATTCACAACTGTCGCTCCTGTGGGCTTCTGTCATCATTTTAAGTTTCAATATGTGTTAAGTAAATGTCAGGGCTTTGGGGTGGCCTTTAAGAGGAAGGTCATGTTGCCCATATTACCCCACCTCTTGGACCCCCAGCCCCACCCACCCAGACATGCTGCACAGAGAGGCCAGAGCATTGGGCTGGGAGGGGAAATCGGGCACGGTTCTGCCACCACAAATACCACAAACAAGGTGTCTAAAAGCAACAGGAATTGACCATTCCAAGTTCTGGAGATTGAAAGTCTGCAATCAAGGGGCTAAGAGTTGGTTCCTGTTGGATGCTTAGAGGGAGACTCCTCCTTTGACTCCCCAGCCTCCAGAGACAGTCAGCAATTGACGCTCCTCGACTGACAGATTCATCACTCCAGTCTCTGCCTCCTCCAGGTCACATGCTGCACTTCACGGCATCTTCCCTCTGTGCACGGGTCTGGTTCCACGCTGACCACGTATGAGGACAGTGGTTGCTGGATGAGGTTCCACCTTAGTACAGTCTGACCTCAACTTGATTACTTCTGTAAGACCTTTTGGGTTTCTAGTGGTCTGAACTCCAGGGGACACTTTTTAAAATCTGCTTTCCAGGGTTGTTGGTTGAGAGGTGAACAAGTCACCTCAGGGCCTTGTCTGCAGACCTGAGAGGATGGGCGAGGAAATGTTGGAGGGCAGTGTGTGCCTTCCTTGGCCAAACACCGCCCCCCATGCCCAGAGGCCAACCCTTTCCTCTGGATGGGGCTGGCCCTTCTCCCAACAGCAGCCAGCAGAGACTGGGAATGATTATCCTCCAGGTTCTGAAGGAACAATTCGCTGGGAGTATGAAGGGCCCTGTTGGTGTGGAGATGGAGAATATATAAAGAAGTATTCATTTCCAACAGGAACAAACAAACAGACTAAGGCCTACTTGCAATTTCAATTTCTTCTTCAATTAACTGAGTCTCTTTGTGGGATTAAACTAGATCTCCCATTCTATCCTTTCCTTTATTACTGGAGCCAACTGACTAATATTTATTTTGCCATTCAATGATAGTGAAATTAGAGAGAAGAACCTTACACAGAGAAGATGACCTACATTTGTCTACATGGGTCTACATGGAATTCCCAGGGGGATGGTGTCTACACGTCTGGAGGGACTGGCAACAGGCAGCTTTAAAATGCCACACTTAGGAAAGAGTCAAACCTCAGAGGGCTGGCTAGTGGGAGACACATAAAGAATGTACAAACATTCAGCCTAGGAGTCAGAGAATGTACCTGTAACCAAGAGAGCAGAGACATATGGACTGAGAGTTCCTCCTGGCTTCGTGCCAGGCGAGAATTAAAAAATCTGGGCAGATTCACAGGCACTGTGCTGCAGAAACACCAGCATTGAAGGGAAAAAAGGACTTGTTTTGGTTTGCATTTGGCTATCTGAATAAAATCCCAAAGGCATTTTTTTTTTTTTTTTCACTTTTGTGATGTTAGTCTGAGGTGCCAGCTTGACTGGGCGGAGAGCTGGTGGGACTGTTCCTGGGTGATGGTGTCTGAGAGGCTGTGGGGTGGACACCATCCAGTCCTGCCAGGGCCTGAAGAGAACCCCAGGGGCAGGAAGTTGCTCTCTCTGAACCCATCTCTCTCCAGGATACTGGCACCCCTGCTTCAGGGACCGCCCTACTCAGATGGGGCACACTGCCGGCTGCCCTGGCTCTCCAGAAATCACTCTGCATTACACCCCAGCTGTCCCGGTTCTCCAGCTTGTAGACAGATGCTCCTGGGATGTCTCAGCCTTCATAAGCCGGGGAGCCTGTGCCGGCAATGGACCTCCTCTTACAAATCCCATGGGCTCTGTGCCTGCAGCACCCTCCCAAAGACAGCTTTGAACGGACATCTGCCTGAGCTTACATGTCCACCTTCCAAACATACATGGACCTCCTCGGCCCGACTGAAGAGCGAATTAGCCTAACTTACAAAAGGAAAGATTTTGTGGCATGTGCACGTTAGAAAGAGTCCACTGAGAGTCCTGTAACACCGCTCTGCACTGGTCTTAAGAGGACGTTGCCTTACGCACTTAATGAAAGTCCCTGGGAAGAGACTCATTGCAAGAGCAAGCTCATGCCAACCTGCCATTGAACTCTCCAACTCTTCTTCTGGCAGCAATAGACATAACATTTGAACATATACCCTGGTGACAAAGTTTCCTGGGAGATAATTTGCTTTCTGTCCTGAGATTCAAGTTTAAGAAACCAATGGACATCGTGAGTGTGTCAGTGTGGCAGAAGGACACTCAGGCTTCATAGCCTCCTGCCCTTCCTGCGGCGTTGCTGGGAAGAGGGAAAAAAACCCACGTTTGTTTAACTGGGTTTGATCTGCCTCTAACTTCCTCTGAAAAACAGTTCTAAAAGCTCCATAAATAACCTGAAAGGAACTACCTGCCCAGGGCTAGATGAGTATCAAAGACAAAAGAACTCATTTACATTATTTTTTGTGACACAGTGCCTGCAAGAAGGGAGTCTTGAGCAGGTAAGCCGTCCTAATTTTATTTATTCACACAGTAAGCAAATAACATTGAAAACAAAGAAACTTCTTGGGGAAAGAAACAAAATAAAGGATGTGTTTTTGTCTAAAATTTGTTTCTTAAATTTCTAACTTTAATTTGTGCAGGAACTTGTAACTCCATTAATAGACCAGATTGAGAATTCCTTTCTTTCGGGAACTTTTGACCTGAGTGAATTTCAACATAAATCTACAAGGCATTGTGAAGATGAATGGGCTAGGCACAGGAAGGTAATATCGTATTTTATTTTCTATGCCTCTATGTGTTTTTGTCAAAGCATCAAAATAAGTAATATTACTTTTATAATGAGAGGAATTTATTATTAAGCTACAAGGCACTCAGGAAGTTTTATGTAACAACCTCTTAGGATACCAGAAAAAAAGGTAAAAGGATAGTTTCATAACCCCAAGCAGCTATCTTTAGAAGTAATTGGAGCCAAAGAAAAAGACAGACAGATTGAAAGAGGGAGTGGAACGGTCACAGGGAGACTGTGTGTCGGGACTGTGTGTGATGGCTAAAACGGAACACCCCAAGTTTCCCAGAATTATTTTCCTGTATGTGCCCCCACTCTGACGTGAAAAACCAAGACAGTGGAGGGCAGCCCCAGAGGCAAAAGAGAAGCTCCAATTCTTGTAAACCTTTGGCCCTTCTCTTAATCAAAGAAGCCATCTTCCGTTGCCTGGGTCTCCACCCTTCTCCTAATCAAGAGATGGTTTCTCGTCTCTATTCTCTAGAAGAATGTAGAAAATAGAGTTACTTATTTATGCTTTTACAGTAAGAGTAGGGATGAGTCATTCCTCCTGAGTACATGGAGACCCCTCTTCTCTCCCCTGAGATCTCCATGCCTCAGTTCAAGATACATCATATTTTGCCATGTACAATGCACCCCCATCTATACTGTGCACCCATGTCTTCTGCCCAAATTTTCAGGAACTCACACACAGTCCTGGTAACCTAAGAATTTATTGCCATGTAAATTCTCCATATATAATTTACTACCCTAAGGCAAGAGTTAGTCTGTCAGAGGTTTTACACCCTATTTATTTGACCAAGGGCAAGCAAGCTTAGTGTTCCTTCCCCTGCAGCTATAATCATTGATAAGAGCTATCAATAGAAGCCACAGGTAACCATACCCTGCAGCTGTACCAAGGAGATAAACCTCTATCCCAGGGTATAAAAGAAGCTCCTCTAGACCCCAAGGCTGCTCAGCTTTAGGTAACAATACCCCTGAGCCAGGACTGGTGCTTGTAATAAAGTGTTGTTTTCTCTACCTTCCAGTGCCTGGTTGTCAGTCTTCTTGGCCATCTGGAGGCTTTGCCATAACATGTTATCATTAAATCAGGGATTTTCTCTTACTGATCACTTCTAATGTCAATTTGTTCATTCATCTAGCCTATGAAGAACCTCAGAGAAATGAGGGCACTTTTCCTCTGACTATTACAACTGATACTGGTTGCTTACACATATTATCACATTTAATCTGCAAAACAATCCTAAGAAGTATTATTATTTGATTTTTTTTTTCACTGAGAAAAAATAAATCCAGAGAAGCAAATTACAGTGTTCCAGGTCAATGTAGTTAATAAAGAATGAGGTGGAGTTTCAAACTTAGGGCCCTCTGCTAACTGCCATCTTTCTATCATCTTATCCTCTGGAGCTGGGGCATGAAAGGAAAGAAAACCAAACAAGAAGCAAAACATCTTACATTTGGATTTAGGGGGACTTCCCAAAATTTGCTCTTAGATCTGTGGTCATGATTAAATACATTTCACTTTGCCGTCTAATTTTATTTGCTAAAATAGCTATCTCTAATAATGAAAAATCTGTGTTCACATCAAAGTCTGAAAGCAGAAGCAAAAGCAAAGAATGGATTAAAACAGAACTTGAAGCTATAAACACAGAGGGCTCCTTCACCCCTAAGTAACTAAAATGCCTGGAGTACAATATCAATTAGTAATTAGAAAGGGAGGCTCACTACATAGGTTATGCAATTTAGTGAGCAGAGGAGGCTTTGACAACACAGAGTGATGGTGGCCATGCCCGCAAGACAATGTCTTTCTTTTATGATGCTCCTGACAATCAGCTCTTGGGAAACTGCACAGTCATGTTTTCTCTTTTTTTTTGCTTCAACCCCTCTGACAGAATTTTATAATATTTCTGAAAGGAAATCAAAATGGAATCCCCTGGTTCCTAAACAGTAACACAATAACTAGGGATGCTGAAATTCCCGAAGTCCTTCCTTGCCTTAACACCAAAGAACAGAAGCTCTGAATCAGCTCCCTGGTGATAGGAACCAAGCTCCCCAAACTGCCTGGCAGGTTCCCAGCTTCTACTGTATTCCCACTACCAGATGGCTCCAACCCTTGCCCCAATTTGTGAGACAGGTGACTTGGGAAAGCCTCTGAACCTCTCTGAGCTCCAGTCTGCCCTCTCTTAACTGAGGGTTATAATAATAGCATCTTTGATTCATAGGATTTTGAAAAGGTTAAATGTGAAAATAGCTGTGAAACAGTTATAGCCATGGTCATGCATAATAAGCACCTAATAAATGTTAGCAGCAATGATCTTTTTTTATTATTTTCAGCATTATCATAATTAATAGTCATGATACTTTATTTAAATATTTTAAGTTTAAAATTAATTGAACAAAGGAAACTTTGTATCACTATTACAGACAGAAACCATTTTCAGTTGCCATAAATAGATGCAAGCCATACAGATAAATATGCTATCACACCTAAGGTATGACACTGTAGCTAAATATGGCCATATGTCAAGATACTGAGCCTGCATTCTGCTTTTTCTTTGGTAGAGGGGTATTACCTAGGGTTTCAAAAGTGTTCATACATTCTAGGACTAAGCTCACTTTTTCTGTGGACTACTCAGGAGGGAAGAGAACTATGTGGGTCAATGCCATTGAATGTCTGTCTACTGTGTACCATCTAAGATGATCTCAGTGCTTGGACACAGGCTGCATGCTTTGTGAAACACCCTTCACAGACCTGGGACCAGGTTCCATTTACAACAGCCTGACCAATCAGGTCACTGGTCTGTGTTGCACTGGACACATTACTGTAAATTCATGACACTCTATGCTTATCCAACAGACTCATGTGACACCAAATTCTGCTTCAATACCCCCATTACATCATTATCCAAAGACTTTCCAAAAAATAGGGCCCATGTCTTAACACTTCTTTCTTACTCCTTGCCATTTCATACACACACAAGGTAATATTTTAATGACTGGATTGAAATTCCTTTAGTCTTGAGGACTTTAGAGACCTTGGTGACACGTTCTAGGATAAGGACCCTGACTTCCAATTTCTTTAAGGGGTTGGTAGGTGCAAGTCAGAGGTGGCTCTAAGAATTTGCAGTATATGACAACACTCTCCTCCCTCAATCAGCTGTGCACATGGTTTCTGATAGCTTTACAGGTCTCCTAGGTACATCCACCCCCATGTCACAAAACTGTACGGAGAGATCACTGTCCTGGGGTAAATGAAACATCACCTAGAATTTTACTCATGAAGGGGTGTAAGCTGTATTCACTGCTTTCTAGAAAGGTCAGTGACTGGTGCAGCTACACTTTGGGTCAGTTCTGTACAGGAGACATGTCCACACGTGCAACCCACACCCTTGCTGTGGTCTCTCTTCTGCTCTCACGAAATACTCAGTCCAGTGCCATGTGACAGGGATCTGGGTATTGTGCTCTTTTTCTCCCTTAGTTGGAAAAGAAAGCTATTCTTTGTCAAGGAACAGTCTTTATTCTTTGCAGACACACCATCTAAAAAGAACAGTGAAGTCACACAGGTAATGGGTTCCAATAAATAATTCTCCGTATGACAGAACATTTAAGGAACTGATATACAGGTCCCCTCCTATTTAATAGCCCAAATCTGCAAGTGCCTTCTCCAGATTCCAAGAGGAAGTGGGTGACAGAAAAAGTGAAAAGCGGAAGAGAAGAGCAGGAAGTTCTGATAATTAAAGGTGTCCAGCAGCAGAAGCAGTCACTTAGATATGCAGGTGACAAGGATATGGGGGAGGGGAGAAAGGGAACAGATCACTAAATCTGATCCACTTCGAAACAAAGAAAAGGACATGATACTATTTCCACAGATTTGTACTGTAGGTGCATAAAGAGCTTTCTGGCAAATTCTCCTCTAATGAGCAGCATACCACATTTCTTGGAAAATCTGGTAAGTGAAGCTTTTGAATACATGTTAAAATCAAAAGAATGATGAAAGGAATAGAGCGATCCTGAAAAAGCCGATAACCCAGGCAACAGACCAAATGTGCTACAATTATTTTCAAAGAATTCACAGTAGTGAATTATTCAAATTGGAGATCTCTAATCATTAAATCAGATCAACTAATCATTTTCCCCAGCAAAGCATGCTTTGTTGCTTTGTCAGTGTACCCAGCATCTCAGGTGAAGTGATGTAGACTTGTTAGACATGTCTGTCTGGGTACATGATGAAAGTCAGATAAGGAACTTCTCAGAGCTTTCTTTTATGCTTGTCCAGCAATGATTGAGCAAATGAATGTATGTGTGTAGGTGCCTGTGCATGAATTACATACAAAAAGAAGGGAACAGAATTATAATTAACATCTATTATTTCCAGTAGTATATGAAAAAACTGATGTTAATAACAAATTACTTTAAAAAAATGAGGTAGCCTGAATAATAAGTGATTTAGGAATATTCACTTTGTAGTGGTCAAATAGCAGAGGGAAATAAAGTTGAAAAGAATATAAAACATCAGGAGGTCTTTATAATTAATCAGCAATCCTACAAAGTATGCCATAAATTAGAACTATAATTATACCACTGTGCTTGGAAAATAGAAAACTGGACTTTTTATATAAGCATCCAGGGTTATTTTTTAATATCCATCTCTAGCATAATGTAAATTGCACTTTCAGAAATGTGGCTGAGAGAGTGAATGCTTTCATCGCTGCTATTTGCAACCTAATTTGCAAGTTTTTACAGCATCTTAATAGCCACACTGCAGTTAAGAAAAAAAAATCCTACCATTATTGAAGTTCCTGTCAAGAAACTTTAATAATCATTGGAAAATAAAGTTTCTATGAATGCTAAAATTTGCTGTGAACCATTTCTGTTATGAAATTAAGTACACAGTTTACATTTAAAATATAAGTAGTTTCTTTGCAATTTTCAACTCTATTTCATCGTACAGAACTATACTCCAAGATCTCTAGCCATTAGTACTGACTTACTTATTCCAAAGATTCTGGAATTTTACTAATTGATTTTGTGTCATATGTAAAGATTTGTAGAGCTTAGAAAAAATGTTTGGTGAGTAAAATTATGTTATACATTCCTTGCTAACTGATGCTCTATCACTGGATTACTTGCTGGCTCATTCACTAGGAAAGGACATTAAGAAAGGCCAAATTTATATCTGTAAGAAAGGCTCCACCTAGGAAGAGTCTGGTTGCAACTTGTTTTGGAGTTCCTACAGCCACTGGACCATTTTCTGACTACCACCAGCCTCTCAGAATTATAAATTTGTAAGCAGGCTGGTTATCTTCCCCACTTTTGTAGCCTTCCCAAACAATAAGTAAGCACACAATGCATCATTCTTGGTCTGCTCTGATTTAGCCTAAATGCAATCAGGTCAAAGATATTTCTTATGCAGTTGCCATACAAGAAGCACTTTGAGGGTCCCTGCAGGAGATCAGAAAGGAAACAGCAGCATTGCTCTTCTCAGGGGACTCTCCTATACAGTGGACATTTTATCTGACAGGCAATTACCCGATTTTCTTGTGGGAAGCCAGGCCTCTCAATCTCCAACCACATGCTTGGTGGTGAGAACATGATCCTCTATACCAGGCAGTCATGTGACTCGGGCATGGCCAATGAGAGTGTCTCAAGCTACCGGTTAAAGCGATTCATTCAGGGGTGGACATGTGACCCATTCCAGGCCAATCAAGTTACATGAGTGTCATTTCAAGACATTTATTTGCTAAAACAACTGGAAAAGAGCTTGAGTTTTCTTCTGAGTTACTAAAACAGTAGAGAACCTGCCAATGATCATTTGTCTTTCAAGCTAGGGAGTAGTTAGCCTGACAAAGAAACCAAGTGTTTTGGTTAGTCCATTAGCTAGCGGACCAAACTTGGAACTTTAAGACACAAAAATCAGTGAGTTCCCACTAAAGGGTGATGGAAATGTTAAGAAAATATACTGGATTATTATGGTGATATTTGAGAAACAGTAAATTACTAAAATGGTTGGCTTATACACATAACAATGGATAAACTACACCTCAACGAAGTGGTAGAAACCCTTGTAAGCCAGTCTGAGTTTCTGACATCAGCAACCCCCAGAACTGTGGTTAACAGTCTTACTGCTGAGAAGAGGCACACAGAGGGAACAAGAGCCATCAATTCAGGCACAAGAGCTTTCAAGTTGTGAAGGAAGGGGCCACAGAGTGAGACCGAAATGACCTTGAGTGTTTGAGATAGAAGACTAAGTGGACTCTTTCAGTGACCGAAACCAAAAAGTGTTTTCTGCCTCATAACAAAATTATTCAGTTTAAACTTTGTTGTCAGTGGTATTTCTGTTCTCCAGAAAAGTCCGATGAAAATTATTTTACAAGGGGATGTCTGAATTGTCCAGTTCAACAACTGGGCAAATTCCTTGAATAACTGCTGAATTTTTCACCTCAACTGTCTGCATGAAGACAGAGGTCTCTAGAGGAACTGCATCCCCTAGACGTTTAGGGGGACCCTTCCACCCTTCTCAGTGCCATGCACTTTTTGCAGTGTTTCGGAATGCATTTCAAAACACAAAATGATAGACTCTGATACTTATCTTACTTTTGAGAAAGAACAGCATAAAAAAAAAGAAAAAAGCATATTGTAATCAACTTCCAAAAAGCTTAAAAAGTGATTTTGTTGTGAAGAGAAATATGTTCATGCCCACAGATTCTGTACTCAGTTCAGCTGCTGACAAACCATTTTTGGAACTGTTCTTGAGATTAGTGCAGAAAAACAGCAAATGCAATCTCAGCTTATTTGTTCCCCAGCTGATACCATCTGAACAGACGCCCCAAGGCAAGGGCTTTGGAGATAAGGCCAACTTCCCTAGCTTCCAATTCAAAACGGTCATGGTTCAAAGTGGGCTGAGCCACCTCCTTTGTAACTGACACAACATGAACTACAAAAGGCTCCACAACTTTGCAACCTGTGTTTTAAGTGAGATCTCATCAAACAGTCTGGTTTTTGCTTGTTTGTTTTTTTTATAAAGTTGTTTGGAAAACAAAATGCCTTTCCTCCCAAATGGAGACTTTAGAATGTGCATGCGAGGTTTGACCAAATTCACTTTTCAATGACTTAACAAGGGCAAGGTAACAATTTCCTACTGAGGAAAGATGGGGTTGGACTTGCATTCCACAATTGTGTCAATACAAGTCAAAGACTCAGAAGGCTTAGCAAAAGGAAAAGAGATTTGGCTGACTGGAACAATCTGTCCACACAGAGATTTTACTTGATCGTTGAAATTGAAATTAAAATATCAGCTGTTCACAGGAACGTCATCCCCAAAAAGCATGTCAAACGGATTTACACTAGTTGTCAACAGTCAGAAAATAAAGTTAATTAGAACATTGAAATTCCTTAACAATAATCGGCAAAACAATTGTTCATATTAACGGGCTTACTTTCTCCTTCCTGTTTTGCTCCCTCCTTTTCCTTCTCACATTCCTTCAATGCCTATGAATGTTACCAATCACAGTAAGGTCTCTGGAAATAAAGTTAAATAGGAAACAGTCTCCCAATTGTCAAGAAATGCAGTCTTGTTAAACAAGAAAATCCTACCACCATTACCATCAAGAAATACAAGATAGATAATATGATTGACTGAAGCTATGTATGTATTTATGTGTATCTCATTATCTCTGAGGCAGAAAAAAGCCTGAGGATTCAACAAGGGATCAGGTCACAAAATGCTTGGAGTAATGTCAGAAGCAAAAACTTTATTCAGGGAGAAGGATTTAAGGCACAGGAGGGATATGACGTTCTTGAAAGCTCATAGGCGTGAATGAGTGAGGGAAAGAAATTTGAGTGCAAGATGAAAGTCAGTGAAACCAGGTAGAAAACACCTGGGAGAATCCAGACAAATGCCATCTAAGAGATGGCTACTAAGCACACATGGCTTTAAATGAATTACAATAATATGAATTTACATTTCAGTCACTCAGCTGTATTAGCTGCCTTCCAGTTCTCAATGGACATACATGGCAAATGGCTACCACCTTGGACGGTGCAGATGTCGAATGGCTATCACAGAAAAAAACAACTGGTCACTACCGGACTAGTTAACAGATGAGGAGACAGTGATGAGGACAACTGTGGCCAGTATGACCGTGAAACAACGCGGGGGTGGGGGGGTGTCATTTCGGAGAAAGGTTGGTACTGATTGGCTGGATGGGAAAGGGGCAGTGAGTTAAGGCTCAGACAGGCTTGACTGCAATGAGACCAAAAAATGTGAACAGTTTTGTATGCTAGTGACCAGCTGAATTTAAGTTTATTAGTTCTATGGACAGGCAGCTAATGGAGCCAAAGATAATGCCTCCGTTCCAAAATTCTATCTTGCAAGGTGGTACAATTTAATAGAATCACACGACACTGGAGTTGGGAGGGCCAATCGTTCAATTTACACATCAGAAAACATATCCAGACCCTGTTTCAGTTACTGCTGTGCCCTCGTCTCCTACAATAATGCCTAATGGGTAGGTATCAGGCATTATTCACTGTGAATGAGTCAGTAAATGTGGCCCAGGGAGGTGACGTGAAACAGCGTTCAAGTTGGAAAACTCACTGCTCTTGGACAAACATGGTTTAAATTATAAATTTATAAAATTATAAATTATAGTTGAGTTATAAACTAGCTATTGAATTATAAATTATGTTTTTCAAACTTTAGTTTTCTCATCTATAAATGAAAGGAAGGTTCATTTAGATATTAAAAAATAAATTTACAGCACTTGGTCTGAAAACTACAAAGTGCTGTACTTGTATAAGATGGCATAATAATAATAATAATTATTATTATTATTATCATCTAAATAAATTTGGTTCATGGATCAACAACACTGTCTCATTTGGGATGCATGTAAGAAATGAAGCCTCTCAGGTCTCAGGCCAGATCTTCTGAATCATAAGCTACATTGTAATAAAATTTTGAGATATCTGTGTGCCTCTTAAAATGAACGAATGGAATCAACCCTTTAATAGGAGACTTGGAATTTCAAGTCTGTCAAACTTAGAGAACAATGAATGGAAGAGTCAACACAATTACTAGGACAATTTAGTTGGTAACAAATATAATATGAAGTCTGATTTATTCACAATGGATGTTCATGATGAATTGATGGTCCCAGTCTAATCCAGCCAAACTGCTAGATTCTGGTCTAATTTTCTTAATTTGATTAACTGATTAATTGGGGGTAGTTAAATTTCTCCAGTGAAATTGCTGATTCTTTGGAATGCCTCAGAATAACATGCTCATTGCTTTTTCAGGTGATACAATCTTGGTTGAGAGGGACCACTCCCAACTGCTCTCAAACAGGAGGCAGAAGCCACATTTTACAAGCCAGCATGAAATCCTTAGATGATCACTGTCATGTTATCTGGAATACTGGGATGAAATGAATGATACTCGATGAGGATAAACATGTCTCTATGAAGGTTTGAAGCCCTCAATAGTATAAACATATTCTTTCATTCATTAAACAGATCTGTAGTAAGAACCTGGCCTGTCTCAGGCAATATATGAAGGCGCAATGGTGAGCAAGACTGGTCAGGTCTCTGCTTTGCAGGATTTAAGCTTCATTGGAGAGACACTGCTTCTGTGGATGACCATTTCAGATTCAGAAATTCAGTAAGCATATCTTACACATCCCCTGTGAACCCTGCACTCTATGGGTATTAGGTATTAGAAATAAATCAGATCGACAGCTTATGTTTTAGCGGAAGAAGGAAAAGAATAAAGCAGTTATATGATTAGGATACTTCACTTGAGTTGTGTGTGCTAAGAAAAAATATAGATACTAATATGATTGAAATCAACTTTAAGTGGGAAGGACTGAGGGAGAGGATGGTATTTCTTTAGGTTCACTAACAAAGGGAGTTCCCCCTTGGAGTAGGATGGAATGGGTGAATAGAAGACACCAGCAAAGAGTGGGGAACAAGTTCCGGGTAGACAGAACATTGAGTACCCCGGTCCTAAGGAAGGGGCCAGATTTGGTTTTCGAGGAACAGAAAGAGACCAGTGGGAGGGCTGGGGAGTGTAAGAGATGGGCTAGTCTGTTAAAGCTTGGGCTAGGTTATAGGGTAAGACATTTTGATTTTGTTACTAGACCAATTTGAAGCCAAATAATCATATAAACAAGCACAAAATCACATCCTAATCGCTGCTATAAAGGAGAAGTACATGGTACTATGAGTTTATAATATGGGAATTAAGTCTAATAAATGATGATGATATAACAGATCTGAAGCCACAGAAAGAAATAACTAGAAACATTCAGAAGCAGGAGTGAGCGTTGTAGGCAGAGGAAGAGAGAGTGACCAAGGGACAGACGCACATAGACTAGAGGAACAGTGAGCAAGTCCATCACTAAATTTATGGTAACTTTCACACGGTCTGATTCAAAGGAATAAGGAGCAGGTCCAAACTGAATGCACTAGTTTGCACTACGGAGTCCGGAATGAGGGAGGGATAGCCCCTCTACTCTGTGGATGTGACTGCAGCTGGGGCACAAGCACCGCCACTGAATGTTGAGACATTCACGTTGTCGGTGTGCCCTGTGAAGTAGCAGTTAGGTCAGTCTCCTTTGAGAGAGCACAAGCCATATATCCCTGGGTTCGAGTCCTGGGTCCAGGGGAAACAACCAGTGTGAACGACTAAATATAAATAAAGTAAATACTTCTTCCTCCTCTCTCTATCTTCCGTCCTGCCTATTTGGCTTCATTCCTGCCTGTATCTTTCCATAAAAAAAAAAAAAAAAAAATAGAATATGAAAAAATCAAGATGTCTAAGAAGAGGGCTTCTGAGGGCACTGGGTGAGGAGGGGACAGAGAAGGATGGTCCCTCCATCTCCCACATTTTCTTTTTTTTTTCTGAACTCTGTTCCTGCTGGATCTGATCTGGTGGGATAGCCTCTCTTCCTGTGTGGCCTGGGACAGATGCCACCATAGCCCCACAAACGACTTTCCCTTAGAATAGCAGGACAGAGAACCTGAACGTGGGTGGAGTTCTTGAACCCAGCAGGGGCAGTCTGACCCAGCTATTCCAGTCGAGTATCAGTTTCTGCATTTCCTGCTTCTGAGCCCCAGAGAGCCGCCTTGGGCCCATTTAGTTTCAAACCTGCTTCTTCCATGGGTTTCTAACTCCCTCATATCCTTCCAATAAAATTCCTGTTTGCTTGAGTTAGCGAGTTATTTCTGTTAGTTACAAGTGAAGAACGCTGACACATTTTGCCTGGCAAACAAAGGGCTGGGTGAACCCAGGCACAGATGAGACTTGTCCCCAAATACATGGAAGACTGTAACAGAAAGAAAGTGTGGCTTTCTCCTGCATCACACCAGAAACTGCCTTAAAACTTAAGTGATAAACATCTTAATAAATAAAAACTCCCAAAAGAGGTACAATTCTCCATGAAGAGCCATGGGCTTCTCTCGGTATTTTTTAGCAGAAGGAAGCTGGACTAGTCAGATTTCTCTTGGGGGGAATTCAAGAATCAGATGGGATTGGCCTAAATGGCTTTTAAGATCTGGAGATTCAATAATTCTCAGAGTTCAAGTGACATCTTTCGTAGAGCTTAAAATTTCAAATGTAATTGTTTTTGGTCTGTTTTTGCCAATATACTTTCCCCAAGTTTTAACAGACTTTGAAGAAGGAAAAAGGCAATGGATTTTTATAGGAAGTGCCACTAAACACAGGAATATAAAAATTTCAAATATCCTATGAATTGAAAAAGTTAGGGCATGCTGCCTAGACCAATCTCACTTTATAGTAAATGTTTCTCAAAGGTTATTCTGTGCAGATGGCTTAATTTCACCCTCAAAGCAGGATGCCATGGCTACACTACAGCTGGGGAATTCTGTTCTCTCCAGGTCTGCTTGGCAGCGTTTGAGAGAGGAATACTAGCTTTTGTTTCCCTAGCCATCAAAGAGGGGCCTTTGAATGACTGAAAAGATGGCTTTTTCCGAATGACAAGGTGGTTTGGTTCAGAGGAGGGTATGCCATCTCCAGCAAGAATGCAATAACATTTTATGCAGTGAGACTAAGGCAAATAAAAGATATTTTTAGTCTTCTATAGTGTGTGCTCTCAAAGGCTGTCCTTTGTATGTGAAGATAATACTATAGGTGCTGCAAGACTATTGTGGGAGACATTATATTATTATTTTTTATAATTATTTCTATTTTTACACAATAAACTCATGTATATAGGTTCCCCCTTCCTCATGCATAGGTCAACACACCCTGCCTTCCATTAAATCACCATTGTCTAGAGGGCCCCACCAACATTTGGGGAGACATTATATTATTAAATGCCCCCTGCCTGAGGGGCTGTATCAGTTAGCTATCGTTGCATAACAGACAGCCCCAAACTCAGTGGCTTAAAACAAGCCTCTCATGTTCATGAGTTTTTAATGGGTCAGCTAAGTGTTGGCTGGGGTGACAGTGGTGATGGAGCCCTCATCTCTTCCTCTTGCAACAGGTCTCCCTTATCTTACCTGAGTGGCAGGCACAGGTTGCAGCTAGGGAGAGCTTCAATGTATAAGCATTTTTAAAACCTTTGCGTGCACCAAGCTTACCAACACTTTCCTAGGCAAAGAGAGTCACAAGCCCAGAGTCAAAGTGGGAAGGCACTGCCATGGCCTGGAGAGAGACAGATGTGAAACATCTGGAGACACTGTTGAAATCAGTCTGCTTCTGGTCTCAAGTAATACACTGAAGTCACAGTCTGGAGAAAGTCATCTTACTTCAACAATAGTTTTCAGATGGTACACTTTAGTAGCTCACTGATTTCCCTTTCAACTTAGGATACCAGGAAGCTCAAAAATGTATCTTCATTTGGCTAAATCATTTTTAATGGTTTAATTTTATTACTTGATAAATTATGAAATGATAAATGATTCCTTTCCCCTTCTACCTGGATTTTGTGTTCCATTTTAACCTTATACTGTAGTATCTCTGCTATTAAGAAAGACAGTATGCAATAAAAAATAAGTACTTATATTTATTTAACATATGGCCATTATTCATGGAATTTCTACAGACTTTTGAAATATCTGTGAACAAGAGAAGAGTTTAAGTTCTATCTTTTAAAGGGGCATTAGTCAGGATTACATATGACATTCTCTTGGTTATACTATAAACCAAAGTGACAACTACATACCTCAACAGAAGTTTTTTCAGGAAATTATCTCAAACCAATTTTCACTAGGGATATAGCCTTTTACAATCTGCCCAGGTTCAAAAAGAGAAATATTTTAAAATTCCAAACCCACACCTAAAAAGGTGACAGATGTAAAGAAAATTCAGCTGAAATCAAGTTCTTCATTTCATTTTGGAATATTGCCTTCCAAAGAGATCATGAGACAGATTTTCAAAGGGCTTTGAAGATAGAGTTGCAGTGTTTCATGCCCATATGATTGAGTCCAGGAAATATTACCTCAGCCTTGGCAGTTGAATTTGAAATGCTGACTTGAAATATTTTCATTGAAGTTGTACCAAAGTTAAATAGAACTAGAAAGTTATTTAAGTGGGTTTTAACATTTTCTTATATACTGCCTCTCAACTGACAGCAAATTCAAAGCTAGTGAGACAAAGAATTAATAGATGTTAAATGTCATTCGGGGGAATTTACCTGGGGAAGAAACCAGAGGATTTTTACAGATCGCAAATTGTTTCTGATGATTGGAAGGTTTCTTTTTGATAAATTGGTCACTCACAGTTCAGCATGGGTCTAAAAATAAAGGGTCTGTTCTCCCAATTAAATGTGGATGGGCTAGGTGTTCAGTCAAATGGTAAAGAAGTGATTTCTATTAAAATAATCATAAGATTGCATATATCAATTCTGAAACTGAGGGATAGCGCCTCAATGACTTTCACAAACACACTGAGAGGTATCAATGTGAAAAGGCTCTCAAAGTGACAGAAAATCTCACAAATATCTTGTGTACACTTGAGGATGCTTGGTCCCATCAAGCTGAAATATGATTCAGTATTTATCATTTTAAAGTGTTTTTCAGAGGCACTTCCTAAGTGCCATCATGGACATCACTGAAAACATACTGCCTACTGAAAATTTGCTCTGCAATATTACCTGGTTCCTTGTTTTTAATATATTTTCCTCTAGAAGCTAATTTCCTCGACCTAAAAAGACTTCAAAGGATTATATTATTTTCTTGATGTCAAGATATTGCTGTAGTTTCCTGAAATGATATTTATTCTTGTGCACAAAGAACAGTTTATAGCTAATCTTAAGTGCTTATATATTTTAGTTATATGGCCCAGGGAAGTCTCTGGCATAGACACTGAGA
The DNA here is from genome assembly GCA_004363575.1 of Solenodon paradoxus. Classification (NCBI taxonomy): domain Eukaryota; kingdom Metazoa; phylum Chordata; class Mammalia; order Eulipotyphla; family Solenodontidae; genus Solenodon; species Solenodon paradoxus. The sequence continues at coordinate 95,601 of RJWH01001172.1, forward strand.
ATTTTGATTTCGATCAATGCCTCATTTGCTCTTATTTTTGTATCTTTTTCTGTGAGTATATGGAGACCCTTTTGTTTCTTAGGGGTACAAGTTTTGCCAAACACTAAACTTTGGAATGAAACCTGGGATCACAGGTCAGCCCATTACAGAATTTAATTTCTCTGGCCAGAGAGATCACATGATGCAATCTGAGTCAATGATCTGCAATGAGACTTTTTCTGGAACATTCTGGAAACTGAGTCTCCTTTGTCTCCTTTTTGGAACTGAATACTGGAAGATGTAAGGTCTGATGTTGCTGCAGTCATTTTTTGGTCATGAGGAGGAAACTAGACTGGGAAGAGTCAACATGGCAGAAAAAAGAACTGGCCTCACCCTTTCATCTGCTGTGAGTTGAGTCATGGTAATAAATAAGATTTAGACGCATTTTGGCCATGAGTCCTGGGGACTGGATTATTTTTAGGGCTGATTTTGCATCTAATCTTGCTCATTAAGTGTGACTTTAAAAGTTCAACTCTTAGCTTTTAGTAAGCACCTGGCTGTCTTCTCTGCCTACTATTTTTGAATGGTCCATTTAACTTTGGAGTGTTTTATAAGACTTTCCCTGGCAGATCTGCCATTTTGATTAGTTCCGCTTTAGCCAATATTAAAATGAGGTGCACTGCCTGAGCATCTGCCTGCTGTTATCTGCCATGGTCCCCCAAATATCCCTGCTGATGGAGGGGAGGGAGGGATCCGCAGTTAAACATCAGTTTTAGAACCTACTCAATGCTGACAGTAGGAACTCTTCTGATGAAAGGATAAGAGCCAAGAGTTTAAAATCTGAACCAAATTTTTCAGAGATAGAAGCTCAAAATGAGTACTGGATACAGGGGACGAAAACACTAGAAAACTCCGTATGACCTTAGTATAATTACTTGCTAGACCTAGATCGCAGGACTATAAGATTACTGCATGGCACAAATAAATGCAGTGAAGCTGGAGATCTCTGCTCTGCATCCTCGGCTTAAAAAGTTCTGATTCTCATACATGAGCAGGCCGCCCCCTCCAGGAAGAAGAGGGGAGTCAGGCATTGTTGGCCTATTGATTTAGATGACACAAACTCTCTGAACCACCTACGGGGATTCTCTGCAGACTGAATGAAATCCAAAGGTCAGAGGAAAAAACTGATAAATATAATTGCAATTTCCTTGCAGCACCATATTTGATGACAAGACATTTGACACAGTGACAATTTAATATGTGGAAAGGGGAGAAAGACCAGACATGGTGCCCGTCTGCAGTAATTGATCTTCTGCAAGTTCCCAAAGGGCACGGGGGGAACAATTCTCATAAATAGCTTCTACATGTAACCCGAAGGGAGAAGGTGGAAGACCTTGCTCATTTTGGTGAGGTTTCCTCCTTCCCTCTAGAAGACAAGCTGACATAATGACACCCCGCAGAGGGCTCTGAGCAGGTAGGGCGATGTGGAGGCAATCATGATAAGGTTTCTGAATGAAAACTCAATCTCCCTCAGGTCAGGTTTACAAAAGAGCAATTGTCTTGTATAAATAAATCTCCATTTTGGAAAGACTTCTGCATATTTTAGAAAAGTGAATTTGGGAATGAGTGATTCAGAAATTCCCCATCTACTGTGTATTAATGAAACAAAAATCAGATTCCAAAGTAATTAGTCCAATTTGGAATAATTAGTGCTTAATAGGAACTACTCTTTTTATCTTGAGCTGTAATGTGGTACCTGGCACATGATGCTGCTGTTGCAGAGTATCTGAATAAATGAATGGATGCCTTAAAGACCATCAGTGAACTCCTGGTGGTTTGCAGAATACCTGTTCTGCAAATCAATGGGCCCAACCAAGCTTGACTGCATCCCTCCTGCCCACCTTTTACTGAGAAAAAGGACAGTTTGTATATTGAAATCGAACTATTTTATGTCTAGGATAGATAACAAAGACCAAGGGAGATGCGCACAAACCACTAAATCTACCACTCTGGAGCTGGGAAAGAGGTCTGGGCTGGAAATATAAACTTGGATTTCCCAGCATTTGGACAACTTCCAAGGCTACGGACTTGATAAGAAAGGTGGAGAAGATGTCCAAACGTGGGCCCTGGGTCATTTCAGAGATTGTAAGAGGAGTCCAGACAAAAGTGAGATGGGGCGGTCCTGGACAGCGAGGAAAGACAGAGTTCCCTAAAGGTTCCATAAGGTTCCGGAGGCTGAGAGGCTAGGTGGGAGAATGAATCTGGTCATGAGATTTGACGACCCACATGTCAGCCTGGCGGACAGTGGCTGATAGAAGTGGGGTACACAGCGGACACATGGAGGGAGAGTGAGATAAGATCAGGTGTGCTGAGTTTGTGATCATATGGGTTGGTGATGTGGTGGAGTGAACACCAACAATGAACCCTTGACTCTGGTTTGCCACTTTCGCATCTGCATGGTCCTGGGCAGTGAGTTCATGCTGAGGACTTCAGCGCCCACCTGCATAAATGAGCCTGCAGGAGCAAGCTGGTGAGAGTTGGCGGGAGTATGGTGACACCTCACAGCAGGAGGCACTCTGTAAACATGACTGCTGCGGCTACTGATGGGGGAGGTCCCACGTATGGCTGCTTGGAAGTCCCAAAGGTTATTGCTGCAATTCCATGACAACCCCAAGATTTAATGTGAGTTGAAGTAGGTTATACAGTCTTTCTCAGGAAAATACTGAACTGTTGAAACTTAGTACTTATTTGCAGGGAACTAACAAAATGCCCTGTGATGGAGCCATTAACAGTGCACGTGTTTTAGACTTCAATATCTAAAGGTATCTGCTTCATACTCTAAATCAAAAGTAAAATGACCAAACAGGTATGATATATTCCCATGTGTGGAACATGCACAGAGATCAAAAATCCACAGACTAAAACCTTTAGATGCTTTGCCATTTGTAAGGCACCACTCGGCTAACAAAGGCTCCCCAGAAAGCCACAGGAATTTTATTATTAAATGTACTTTAGAAGCCACACCAGTCACAAAGCTGGACTTCTGGTTCCAGACCCAAATCCAGCCATTTCCATGGGGCCATAGCTACATCCAGTTCTGGTCCAGGCAGCCTGCAATGAATACTGTAGGCTGACCTCTGGAGCTTCTGGAAGGTTCTTCCTCTTTGGTCTCTGTTCACGAGGAGGTCTGCCTCTGCTCTGAGTGCCCAGTGTGGGTAACAGTGGCCGCTCTGTGCTGCTTGATGTCCAGCCAGGGCCTGGGCACAGGGCAGGAGGTCCTGGGGTTGGGGTGGGGTTTCCCTAGTCAAGGCAAACCTGTCCGCTGTTCTCTAGCTCACTGATCTGATTCAGATCCTCCAGTGCAGGGAACCAGGGCCAGAGTTAAGCTTGGAGACTCGACAGCTTTCTGGTTTTTTATCTTTTGAGTGAAATGCATTTATTAGGTCAAGCCCTGAGTGCAGTGATTTTGGTGTTAGTACCAGTTATTAAGACGTGCTACGTGATACGTTAGGAGAAAATATCAGCTAGCATTCTTAAATGAAACTCCCTTCAAGTAGTGCTTTGAGGGGAAAGTCCCAGGCGCCCTGAACTGGTACATACCATTCTGCCACCCAAGGGTTCGCAAGGAAAGGAGACAAACAGGACTGTCTGCAGGGGCAGCAGAGTCCTCACTTCCCTACACATGTGAGAAGGAATGAGTGTGTCCTTGTGGGGTTATAATAAATATATTTATCTAGCATCAGTTATGTGCCAAATACTGCGTTAAGTGCTGACAAGCTGCAGTGGCCAAGCTGGCTTGTCCCCACGGAACTTACCGTCCAGCGGAGGAGACAAACTCTAAACAGTGAGCTCATCCTCTGACTCTCTATAAGACAAGAGCCTGCGGCAGCAAAGAGCGATGAGACCATGGTGGATGACTGCTCCCACCTGCTGTCCCAGGAGGAGGAGCAGGAACCACATCCATGTCACTGGGATGGGAGCCTGCTTGTCAGTCAGACAGGCCTCACTGCTGAGCACAAGCCGCCCTCACTCATCAGCTAGGTTCAGGCTTTTTGTCCAAAGCCCCTTCAGCGACAATCAATGACACAGAAATACGGGGACTCATTCTAGGAGTATGATGCCAGCATCCTATCTCCGCTCAAAAGCAGTCAAAGGGTGCCCTGTGGTGGGAAGAGTGGCCTCACATACCAGCACTGTCCTCCTAGAGAAGAGACTGACTGCAGGGAGCCCTGCAGTCGCAGTCACTCAACACACCAGGAGCCCCAGACAAGGTTCTCAGTCAGGGGCTAGCTGGTACATTAAATGCCTGTGTGAAACAGTGCATCCAGCTGCTCCCCAAAGGCCTCAGGAATTCAAGTTAGCAAGTTCTCTAATTCAAAAGTGGTGGTGCACTTACTGCAGAAGATGCAGATGTGATTTACCATGACGCCCGCCTTCACCCCGTGTCCTGTGGTGATGCCATGTTCCTTCAATAAAGTTAACTAAAAAAACCCGCAACCACTTGTCAGACTAAGATGAATACCCAAATGCCATGCAAGGGTGGCTTCTTATTTTTCTCAGATGGATTTAGAGAAAAAGGTTATGTTATAGATGACCCATCTGCTTGCCCAGATCAGTTAGGACTTTGGGATTGTAAGGAGCTGAAACAGACTCTGGTTGTCTTGTGTAAAACAGGTAATGTACGGAAAGCGCCCGGATGCTTCAAAGTAGAGAAGACCAGGAATAAATAAGTTTGGAAAGAACACAGCCAACAGCAGCTCTGGGACCCCATGGAGAGACAGGGGCGGAGCACAAGTCTAACAGCTGGGGAGGATGTACAGCGGCAAGGCTTCCCACCTTCCTGAAAGCCAGACAGAGGAGAAGCATGACATGCATGTAGATAAGACAATTTCACAGTATCAGCATGTTCTGTTGACACTGTCTCATCTCTGTACCGCTTGTCTCCATCACAGGAGTTGGGTCTGCACAACAGGTGGACGGTCGTGTTAAATGTGCTAGTGGGGACTCAGCAGAGGCAACGTTTGAGTTGAGATGCAGGACACGAGCGTGCAGTCACTCAAGATAAGCGAGGAGAGGAGGGTGTTTTTGGCCAAGAGAACAGCAAGTGCAAAGGTCCTGAGGCCTTCAGTTGATTATAGTTGAGCATCCCTCTGAGAGGCGGAGAGGTGACAGTGTCTGACTGCATAGGATGCCACAGAGTGGCCCGAAGTGACTACTTGACAACATGCATACGAAGCCACTGGAGCAGCCTTTTAGCTCTCCATCCTTGAATAATACCCTTAATGCCACTGGGACCTCAGTTTATCTTCTTTAAAATGTTTCAAACCATAACTACCTATCAAAACCTCCAGGAAAAATCATGTTTTAAAACAGTGGGAGCACCCTGGTGGCTCAGTGCTAAGCCAGTGGCGAGGGTGTGGACCATGTACAGTCTGAGGAACCGACTCTAGACCTGGACCAGGGAAGGCTAGAAACAACCAGAAATAGAAAAATAAATAAAAGTGCTTCCTCATCATCTGCTTCTTCCTTTCCTCCTTCCCTCCCTACCTCTCCTCCCTTAACTCACGCCCTCCCTAATGGCTCAGGTGTTAAGTCTTCGACTGAGGCATGGATCAGATAAAGTTCAAAGATCAGGGCTCCTTACTGGGGCCAGAGAAAGTAACCAAAATGAACAACTAAATAAATAAAAAATGCTCCCTTCTCCTCTTTCTTCCTTCCTGCCTGCCTGTCAACTTGCCTTCATTCTTGCCTGCTTCCTACGCAAGCAAACAAGGAAGCAACGAAGGTACATGCTTTATTCCATATAATGTCACAAAAGTCTCATAATCCATTATCTTGTTATTTCTGCAACCAGACATGGAGTTCAAAAAAGACTATCACCTGAGTTTAGTTCTGCTACCAAATAAGTTTACTGCAAACTTACTGAAAAGAAATTAGCAACAATCAGAAAGCATTTCTTTTTCGAGCTGTAGCCTCAAAGATGCAGAGACAGATGCCTGCGGGAGGGGCCGTTCTCGGTGCTGGTACAGCGCAGGGAATCCGTGTTGGCTTTCCTCCATCCAGCACCCCCAGTTTTAGTCCCCAGCAGGCCTGTCCTGCTCGTTGTGCCCGTTCAGTGTGCCCGCCGTGTGGCAAGGATTTCCGTCCTGTCTGCTGGGCTCAGAGGGTGTGCCGGCTGCTGGTCTGCAGCTCACTGGGCTGGTCAGAATTCCAAGCACACGGGGCCAACCAGAACCACAGTAACCCAAACCCAAACCGAGAAGAAGGCTGCCCAGTTTCTAGGTCAGAACCCACTCTGACAAAGCGACCTGGGTGAGCTCCTCTCTATGGTGACTTGCGTAATTAAGATAACAGATGTTACTATCAGAGGGGCCCGAGCAAGCTGCATTTAATTGGACACTCACTCACAGGGCTCCTGACTAACAACTAGCTCCAACAAGCAGCCCCTTGCAGGAGGGTTTTTTTCCCTACAATTAAATTGAATAAACAATGCACCTAATGTACATTCATTTAAAGGGGACAGCCTTAATGGCACAGGAGTTTAATATGAACAATAACGTTCAAATAGAATAATTTCCTAGTTTAAAAGGCAAGTTTAATTCTGTGTTTTATCTATCAAGTACCAAGTTAGGCCAACCGTGGGCAGCTCGGGAAGAATAACACAGAAAGCCCGCCCCGGGTGTCCTCAGACGCCCGGTATTTATAATGGAAGAGGGATCTGGCTGCAGCTTCTATGCTCAGATTTTAATATAATCCGGAAAGAGGGATAACTGACAGCCTGTCATGCATGTCAGTAGGACAGAGGAAAGAAAGACAAAAAGGGGAAACTGTCAGCACATTAGCAGAATCTCCCGGGAAGACCAAACACAGAGACTCTGCTCTGTCATCACTCAGGGGCAGAGGAAGAGAAAGTGGTGCCACTGGCAGGAGACAGCATCTCGGCTGGACATCCACAGCGAGGCGGGGATCCAAACGCTCGTGTCCTTCCACAGGAGCTCTGGTTGACACAAAGGGGCCGAGCTGGTCCCAGATCTGCAAGTATCGATGCCTGAGGGGCCCCGAGTGAGGTGGACTAGCTCTCCATACACTCCCCTGCTATTTGAAAACAAGACTTAATATGTGCATAAAAAAAAAAAAAACAACTACTTTTTTTCATTTTCTTGAAATATCTGGTCCTTGCAGCCAAGCTTTCTTATTTTCATTTTCTAGATAAAGAGGTATCAGAATTATGTTATCTGTTACCTTTAATTCAGAAACTGGTACAAAAAAACAATCATTCAAGAGTTATGATACATAATAACTTATTTTGTTTTTTAACCTTTTTTTTTTTTTTTTTTTTTTTTTAGGGATTTAGTCTTATCTACCCACTGGGCTGTGAGCATGTCCCAATGAGGCTAATGAAAGGAGTCCTTCTTCACAGAACTCATAGTAGAAAAATGACAGCCTTGCATGCAGCAGGCTAGTACTGTCTTCAGGTTTCTTTTCCTCCCTCATTCCTTCCTTTCTTCTTCCCTCTCTTCTTTCTTCTGTGTGGCCCAGAAAGGTTTCACGCCTTCAGTGAGGAGAAGTGGGACACATGACAGGCAACCGGACAGTCAAGGAAGAGAGGCCAGACAGTGGAGACACATGGGCCTTTGAGAGACAGAATAGAGGGGCTGGTGGGGAGAAGGGGAGACAGAGTTGGGAGGAGGAGAGAGAATCCCCGAGGTTCTGAAAAGTCCAGAGCCCTGGGTGCAAAGAGTGCAGTCATGCAGGGGCTGTACTTTCTTCCCATTCAAGACTCTCAGCTCTAACTAAGGCTTCAATGCCAGGAGAATTCAGAGCCCTCTGGCCACCCCATGGAAGAACGAGTGAGCAGTAACATTCGATAATTTGGTGATAAATAGCTCCAAACATTCCTCCTGAGGTAAGAGGCATACAGTTGTTCCTTATTCAGGACAGCACCTAGAAACCTTCAGCCCACCAGCCTCTCTGAGTTCCCACGGGTCTTAGTTGTGGAGGTCACTGCTGGTCCCTGACCTTCTCAGACTAGACCGCTGTGCCAGTTTCAAAAGAGCCTCTGGCCTCAGGGTGGGCCCACTCTGCTCCATATTCTGGAGACACCCAGTTCGTGGCTGAGGGCCACTTCTCCCTCTACTCACCCTGCCCCTCATGTTCCCACATGTGGCCCCCGCGGGCTCTCACTGACTAGCCTTCAGCAGGATGCACCCCATCTCAGAGTCCACTTCCAGAATACCCGATCAAACTGCCTTCTGCACGCCTTCGGTAGGCTTCCTGGAGTGTTCATCATATATACTATTTTATATATATATATATAATATTTATATGTATATAACACATATAATTTATACATATTTATGTGTAAATATACATAAAACTTCAATTCAGTTGTCTCTGATATTTGTTAAATAAGGATAAAGTTCATCTTTGAACTGTGAAACTGTCTTGTTACACACAGTTCTTTTGTTTTGCTTTGTTTTCAGCAGATGCTCAGCGGTGGTCAGTATTCAAAGAAAACAAAAGGGTAAAACATTCAGAACTGAATGTAACTGGTTGTATGGAGAAGCAGAAATGATAGATGCTTCATTACCAACCTCGGGGACTAGGCTTTGCATCATTATTAGAAGCAAATGAATGTGGTATCACAGAGGAGCAGCTAGTGTAGGGGTTCCAGACTGGATACTTCTGTTAGCTGGAACATTCTACGATTGGGATTCCATTTTGTTTTTCACTCTGCTGCAGAGCTCCAAATCATAAAATGTTCAAGTACACTTTCTTCTCTAGTTACGTCAAAGGGCTTCTGTTAATATAAAATGTGATAAAGTGGACATACCTTTCTGTTGGCATTTGAGGGTGTGGTAGGAAAAATAAACCAAGCAAAGCAAAACAAAAGGAAATTCATTTCTCTTTAGGCATCTTCTTGGCTTGTGACCACACTTGTTTGAATGATAATGGTCAAGGTTATTAGGAATGAAATACTCGGAATCCTGAGGACTAACTCACGTGAGTTTTTTCACAATGGAACCATCATCACATTCATATCCAATCACATATACGAATGCAGGCAGAGTGGACAAAGCATTCCTTCTAGGATGTGCAAATCAGCCAGTTGGTAGGGAATGACTGGTCAGTGTTAGTAGTATCTAAGATCCTAAAAACATATTCTGTGATGATGTTAATAGCACCTATGTCTTTAAAACCCAGGATTTATTAATCAGCATACATTGCTGAAACCAAATGGATAAGGAAGCTGCAGAAAAATTGTTGAGTGTTCTCAATACTCCAGCCTCTTCAGCTGAGGGGACCAGGAGGGGTCCTGTTTTTCTTTGGTTAAGTGTAGGCTTGAGTCAGTCACATGATTACTCCAGATAGAAAGGGCTCGGCTGCCTTTGAGTCAGCTATTCAGTTACAATGCCCAACTCCTCCTGGCATCAGGGCCAACATGCGCCTTTCTGTGGCTTCACTGAGCTGGCCCATCTGTGTATTTGTGGACAGGAATGTTATGGACTAAATGCTAGGATCTCTGGTAAAGATTCTCACATGGAACTTGCATCTTTGGACCTACCAAGGTAGCATTCTACCATCCGTCTTAATGATCCTCTGTGGCCTGTTTTGTACTACAGATATGTCTCAACTGGTACAGAATAGCTGCATCTTATATTCTCGCAAGAAAATCTTGACATTTCTTCTAATCAATTAGAGTTTTATCAGTTTTGACCATGGATTCATGAGAGAATTCCTACAGTCATTTAGATCCAAGTTTACCAAAGAACTTTCCTCCTGAAATCCTGATCCCTGGAGGTGTGTTCTGTGCCATGAGATTCATTTCCAAGGAAATTTGAGAAACATAATTCTTGGAGATTCCCAATGAAAACAGCTCAGGCAATGCTTGCCAAGGTCTGAAATGCAGGTCGTATACTTATTTGATCACAGAGCATTGCATTATCCAGATATATTCCGTCAAGCTCCACACCACCCCCAAGAACGACTGTTGTCAAATACTGCTGCAGACATTTACACTTTACTAGTGGGTCAAGTCTCTCCATCAAAAACACCATCTCTCTCAGAGCTGGACTCTCTAGCTTGCCCTTTATTACTGCGTACTTTGCCAAAGGAAAAAATAGAAGGTGCATCGATGAAATCTTGTTATTGGGAAAGGTGTTTCTAAGATTTCAGTATCTGATGGAAGAACTATTTTTAATCTTACAAACGACAGCTCTTTGCTTAGATAAGATGGTCATACCCAAATCTGTGAAATATGCAGAAAGGATTTCATGTGCTAAATCCATTTCTGATATTTTGATTTTATACTGATAATTTCTCATTATCCTCACCCACTAAATCATAGCTGCTGACTGGACTGAGATGGGGCTACACAGCAGTCCAGCCAGGGTGGTGCTGGGCCAGGCTCTGGTGATGCCGATGGAAGGAGAGGAGTCTGTGAAAGCTTTGGAGTAGGATTTAGAAAACGTACAGATGTAGTGGATGTGTGGGATGTTGAAGAGAGATATCAAATGATTTCTGGATTCCTGGCTTGAGCAACGAGTGGGCAATGGTGATGGGAGATGGGGAGAAAGGAAGACTGTAGTGTGAAGTTGGCAGGAATGAGCTCTGTTTGGGGCATTTTAGTTATTCATTTTATTTGTTTTAATATAGAGAGGTAATTTTGATTTACATGATGATATAAGCCCAGGCTGATCACATTTCCTTGGGACAAAAGCGGGACACTGGGATGGTAAAAATGGGATGGGGCTATGCACTGGTGACTAAGGGGAGGGAAGGATCTAGAGCACGCGGAGTAGGAGCAGAGCAGCCAGGTCAGCAACAAGTAAGTGCTATGCAATGCCATTGACCATCAAATAGTAATAACATGTAGTCGGGTGGGACTTCAAACAAATGGCCAGAATGAATGCAAGGAATTTTGTTACTTAAATGAAAACCAAATCTGGCACCCTTAGAAACCCTGTTCCAAATGTCCTGCCTAGATACATGCTACTTTAACCATCCCAGTGCTGAAAATGCCCAATAACCCCCACAGTATTTACTTGCAGCTCGACCACACTGCTGTGTCCTGCTCCCTTTGAACAAACAGGCCCTTTTGGGGCTGGGGGGATCCTCTTCCCACACATGGAGCTCCTCTTTCCTCACGTGGGCAGGACCAGCAGTAGTAACCACAGCCGCTGCAGTCAGTTATGGGGCAAAAGGGGCAGCTGATTTTGGGCCCCCTTAAAGAGACTGGGCCCAGGGCAACTCAACTTCCCCTTTTGTCCTGAGTTAAAGATGGCCCTGGTTTATTAAACATGGCACAAAACTGACGTTTACATTAAGACAACGGGAAGGTTGGGAAATATGAAAAAATGGTACTGTACCATTTAAAGTGGTATGTGTGGTCAGCCTATATAAGCATGGATGTGTAGGTTCACCACTGGTCAAACACATGACAACACATCACAGCCACCATCAAGTTATCAAAAGTCCTTCACCACTGTCCACTGAACCCCACCACCACTTGCTCCCACCCTCACTCCCTTCCCCGCTGGTGTCCTCAGTTCCACTGTCAATGTCCAATGTTTGGTTTTTGTTTAGTCTCTTTCTTTGCTTTGTTTTTTCATATTTTACATATGTGTGAGAACACTCAGTATTTGTTTGTCTCTTTGCCTTCTTTCATTTAGCACAATACCCTTTAGTTCTGTGTTCTTATCAATGACAGGATTTCATCTTTTTAAGGGCTGTGTAGTGTTCCACTCCATGTAAAGACCACATCATTTATCTAGTCACCTGACAATGGGAACTCAGGTTGTTTCCATTTCTAGGTTATTGTAAATAATGCAGCCATTTGGGGGCATTTTGGACCCCAACTGCTTTGGGGGATCTTGAACTGAAGGTCCATTTAGGTGTTGTTAGTCCAGATGGTGTTTGAAGCCAGGGAGGAAAGGTGTTGCTAGGGAGAGAATGCAGCCGTAGCAGAGACAAGGGAGGCAGCATGGATGGGGAAGATGAAGGCTCACTGACCTAGAACATGCAGGAGGAGGGGGAGTGTGAGGGAGCAGGAAAGCACGGTGATGGGGGTGAAAATGGAATGCCAATAGTCTCTATAAAGTGGGTTTTCTGGGTCAGAACAAACTAAATTTACTCAAAAAACATGTTTCTTGGGAGTTAAGAGCAGTGAGCTTCATGTTTTCTATAACAACTTTTTGCGTCCTTTGGAATGAACAGCCTCTTTTGGAACAAAACCCTTTAGAGCAAATCATTATGTGGGAAAGTCAACATGTGTGGAAGTAATGGAACATATAAATAACACAACCCAATTCTGACTATCACATTCACTGTAGAAGACAGCCCAGATGGTCTCTTCTTCCAAGCCCACACTTCCCAAAGATGACCTGCTTCTCATTTTACCCAGATCACGGTCAAGGCCATGTTGTGGGAAATTCCTCCGCTCTGTCTTTACACCCACTTCCGCCCAGTCCATGAGGACAGCTCATCCTGCTCCTGTCCCTCCCACTTGACCCCGGCCCAGAGTCCTCCCTTGTGCCTGACACTCATCTCCCTCCTGACTTCTCAGTCCCTTATTCACCGGAGTGGGTCTCCCCAGGGTACACACCCTGTGTCTTCCATCCCAGTAAGGTCCTTGCCACAAGTATATCACTTCCTCCGGCATATCCAAACCTCCTCTTTGCATAACCTAACATCTATAGAAGTAGTTCCAGCAAGAGAACTCTTGCTCTAGTTCAAAGCGTTTATTTCCAGTTGCTTTAACTGCTTTATGCACAAGTCCTCTGGTGTGTGGTCCTCATTCTTCACCTGACAATGTCAACACTGCCTACTCATGATGGGCACTTCACAGCACACCCACCTCCCCAATTTCCTTAGTTTTCTGGTGAACTTGAGTTCTTGTTCCCTTGCGTGAACTTAACATGATTCACAAGTCTTTAAGAGCTCATTTTTCCCATTTCCTCTCAATGAAACTTACTCACTTTAACACCTATGCAAACTTATTCTTTATCACCTTGAAGAAGATGGAAAGCTATGTTTCTTGCTCTCTCCCCTGAGCTCCAATAGGCATCTCCAACTCTACCTGCATGAGAACTCAGTGGTCGTGTGCCGCCAGGCTCCCAGTGGGCAAACTGTCCCGATGTGCCAGTTCCCACAGTATCAATACTCCACCTACAGCCACTTTCAACCAAGATCAAAGTGACGCCACTGACCATGCCCAGGAGAGAGGCCCCCACCCCACTGCAGGAGAAGCTGCAAACTCAACTACCAAAACTGAGCTCCTAATCTACTCACCCCAGGTACTCCCAGATTGCAAACAGGCATGAAGAATCTTTTCTTTCTTATGGATTAAAGGAGTCAGTCATTTTTTTGTTATAAATTTAGCGGTCATTTGGGTGAGTGATCTTGCTTGGAGGGAGGATGATACCCTGTGGAATAATTCATCTTCCATAGGCTGCCTTTGGCGCTGCTGACTTACCACCCGTGATGACCGTTAGAGGTGTGGAGAGCTAAACAACTTATGCTAGTATTATCAATTATTTGTTTTCTTTTAAATTTTAAAACTCCAGTTCTATGATTTAATTATGTTGCTTCATGTGGGAAGGGCAGTGGAATTACAAAATGTTTCATATTCTGGAGCGAGTAGGAGGGGAATCATACACATTTAACAGACACACGCACTCACACATACACGCATATCCACGCACACTGCAACTTTGTTTAATAGAGTCTTCTACCACCAGCTGGATTCCGCATCAGGCAACTGTAACTCTGCTCTCTGCACCCTCTACTGACATATGTTATGATTATACAGAGAGCCAAGTGTTACTCTAATTAGATCATTTGGCAAAAGGGATTTAGAAACACCATGATGGATATTTACGTGTAGAGATCTAATTAAGTCTAGCAGATCTGTGAATGAACTATGAGGATAAAACTACACACCAGAAGTAGAGGGTCAAACACTGCTTGTGATGCTCGACCCCCCAGTACTGGCAGCGTGTCTACAGTGAGGCAGTCTAACGGTTTCATTCCGGAGAGGCCCATCTGGAGGGAACCCTGTGCTTTGCCTATCTCGACTGAGAAGGTGCAGACACTGCCTGTCTCCTCTGAATATCCAGTCACATGACTTCAGTTCTAATTGCTCTTAATTACATGCCACTTTGGTTTGACTGTTTTCATGATCACTTAAATCCACTTGATGATACAGAGCTATTTTCTCAGAACAAAGGCACTGCCGAGGTAGTTCAAGGATTTAATGCTTCTCTTCTCCAAGGGACTGGGACGTTCTTACCCAGCCCTGAGGTCACACTGTCATGCCTCCCGCCCCCTAGAAAACTAGAAAACCCTGGCTCCAAAGGCTGCTCACTTAGACTGGAAATATGAAACGCTGTCAGTAGCAGCTGCTCCTGGCCAGCCATTGTATCACATCAAAGGCCCCAGCAACACCAATTGTCCTCAAGGGAATGTAAAGCAGTGATCATTTTCTACCAACAAGGGAGTGACTTCTCAGCAGGCTCTATGTTCTCTCTGCATCAGAGAGAAGCACTGACTGCAAGCTCCTATTTCCAGAGAAGCTGACAGAGACCTGGCTGGGTTTGAATCCAGCTCTAACACCAGCGTGCTGTGCAGCCTTAGGTGAGTGAAGGACCCTCTCTGAGTTCGAGTCTGCTGATATGAAAGAGGAGGTTACTCGAGCTTTTCTGAGGGCTAGAGAGAACACATAACGTGTCTAGCAGTGGGTATCATAAGAACTGAAAAAGTAACTATTATTAATATTATTAACAGACAGGCTAAAAAAAATAGCCAGAAGATCACCAAGAAATAGACGAAAAGAGTGAAAGCAATAATTCCCTGACTCCCCAAGGAGCCCACAGCCCAGGTGTGCTCATGACCACGCTGGTGACAGGAGACTGAAGTCTTACTGCAGCTTACTCCTAGACATTCTCGAGCTTCCTCCCAGCTGACTGGGCTCACGGTGGTCCCCCTTGCTGTTACTTTCGATTCAATACTATTCTGTAATGTCAATCCTCTTGTGTTAAGAACCTGAGGCATCTCCTCCTAACTGCTCTTCCTAAGGAAACGCCACGTGCCAGGTCCCACGGGCCCCTCTGAACAAGTGCCTGCGCTGGGTCAGGCTCCCCTCTTTCTGAGAGTCTGTGGGGTACTTTGCTGAACCTCAGTGCAAACCTCCTTCCTCATATAAACCAAGGTGGGCAGAGGCCTCCGCCTCCAGCGCCCCCATGCGCCTACGCACGCCTGCTCGCCAAGACGGCAGGAACCAGGCCCCACACTGCTGGCATGCAATGCTGTCCCAGTAGCTGAATTTTATGAAACCTGAGCCAGCAGTCTTGTGATTTCCATCTTCTTTTTCCTCCTTCAACTGAACTAGACCATTGACAATTTTTATAATCACAAGATTAAAATGAAAACCCATGTAAAATGGTCCATGGAGGCCACAGATTCTCAGACAGGACGAAGGTTTTCTATTCACTTACTACTTTTCCAGAACACTGGAAAGACCAACGGCTACGTATGTCCTCTCCATCCCTACCACCCATTACCTTCCAACTTTCCCCGCCTGATTTCTCCAGGGGCCCAGGCCTCCCCAGGCTGATGAGCCCCCAGCCCTTCCAGGCCTCCACCCAGAGACAGAGGGGCTGCTCAGCTCCAGACTAGTGACTCCTTTGGAAATGACAACTCAGTCAGAAAGTCAAGTCACAAAAGATGAGTAAAGGCACAGCAAACCAAATTAAACAGAATAAAAAAGAAAGCCAGGCAAAGGGAAGGGCACATCCTGGGAAGATGTTTCCAGGCCTCCTGCCTCTGGAAAGGGCCTGGGGGTAATGTTAGAGGTTACGGCCTCTGTGGCCACGGCTCACTCCAGAGTGTTAGTGGGGTAACAGCCTGACAATCTGAGAGTGAGTGAGGGGGCCTCCTCCCAGAAACTTCACCGTGGACACTGAAATTTGAATGTCATCACATTTTCACATGTTCCAAAATGTGATTTTTCTTTAGATTCATTTCCTACCACTTCAAAGGAGAACCATGCTCAGCTCACAGGCTGCATACTCATGGGAGGAGGGTTGGGTATGGCCTGTGGGCTGTCGCCAGCCCTGGATGAGCCTCCAGGGAGGGAGAAGGGCTAGTTCAAGACTTTTTGGCAAGATATGGCCACTAGAGGAGCTGTGAGGGAGTCACATGGCTCAAGGTGTGGTGAGGTGGGGGGCACGGGGGACAGGGCCTACCCGGCAGGTCTTGGTCCTGTGATGAGATGGCTAAGCCGAGGTTAGAGGGACACCTGGTGAGGCATTCAAACCACCTAGAAGATTTATAAACTTAAGTCCGATGTCTCGCCTCATCTAAGAGTTCTGAGGAAGACTTTTGGGTGCAGAGTGGGATTAAGCTCTGTGGGTCCCCCTGGAGCCAGCCCAGCTCTGCTGCACACCTGAGCATGGGCACCCCTCTGGGTCTGCCTGAGGGGAGACTCGTACCACTCGGGGGTCAGTGAGTCCCGGGTGACTGCAGGGAAGTCAAGGAAGATGCTACAGGCTGGGCTCAACTGGCGCAGGACGGAGACCCTCCCAGGTCCAGTGTCCCCAGGGGCACTTGCAGCCTGGCCCTGGACCCAGCAGCCTACTCTCTCTGCTCTCACATGCTGCCACACCTGCCTCAGGAGGACCTGTCATTCTTGCTGCTCCTTCTATCGAAATAGCCACTGCACCCTCTCCACCAGCCTCCTCCAAGAGTCAAAGACTTTGCTTGGTTGGGTCACTCATATCATACAGAAATATGCGGATGTCCACTCCCTTCTCAGCACGAGACCAGCAGCTGCGAGACCAGTGAGCCTGACAAGCACCTCTCTGAATACTCCTGATGGAGGGAACAATCTTGTCCGTCATGTAAAATAACAACCATAAATAAAGAAAAGGAGGAAGGAAGGGAGGGAGGAAGGAAGAGAGGGAGGGAGGGAGGGAGGAAGGAAGGGAGGGAAGGAGGGAGGGACAGAGGGAGGGAGGGAGGAAGGAAGGAAGGAAGGAATTTCAGCTCCTAGGGAAACCAGTTAAATTTTGATGACAGTCCTCCCAAGCCTTTATGCATACATATCAACACGTCTATGTATATGCATGTTGAGAACTATATCTTACATTTTGCTTTAAAAAATGTGTACATGTAACCAGTGAAAACCTCTCTCCTTTCAACCACACTATGGTGCTTTTTCTCTCCTTTTGTGATACCTCTAGGATGCCGATTAAATTGGTTCATTTCATAATCACAAATGCATCCTGACCAGAGGAAACGTGTGACGGATACTTATTGAACTGAATTAACCAGAGATGTGCTGTGAGCAGCTTCATCGCGTGGAAGATTTGAGTGAGGGCAGGTTCCACGTACATCAGTTAGGACATTAGCTTGACTGCTGCACGGTTCATAGAAGACATAATGGAGGGTGGAAACTAGGACAGAAGAATGAGCTGAGCAGACAGGTTTGGGAGATACTCAGATGGACTTTCTAAATCGGGGGTTGCCTTCGACTGCCCTTCTTTTTCATACTTCCCTGTAACAATTCAGTTCACTTGGCAGCAGGTTCTGAGGCACCAGCAAGATGGTGACCTCATGAAGAGAGTCCCCGCTTGGATGTGATCCCTTCAGTCATGTGTCACTACATGGGGCAGAAAAGGCTTGTGACAGAGGGTGAGTCCACGGAGGGGACCATCAGGCTGGGTCAGGATATCATTACACACAGAGATGAACAGGGTTTCTGAACCCCCTGGATGGCACTCCAGGGGGCTCAGAGCCAAAGCTATTTTGTTCCTGGCTCAAAGAGAGACAAACTGAAGAAATGGGGAAGTTTCCAGGTCTGCAAGTGGAGAGAGCACGAGGTCTATTTCCAGGATTGCACATGCAAAATTAAAATGATACAGTACTACCAGCGAGCAGGCAACAGATTCGGCTAGAGCAATGCTGCTGTGTGGCTTTGATGTTGTTTTGCCTCCAAGGCAGGATTTCCATTATTATGGAGATGAACGGCCTCTAATTATTGCAATAACATAATTGTTCCCCAGGGCAGAATTCCTAATAACAGAGCTGCAGCTCTGCAGCAACTGGAGGCGATATCCTGAGGGCAGGATTCTCATTACAGCGCAGAGAGAGACACTCTGCCTGCAGAAGAGAAACAGAATGCCCGAGGCAATCAACTTGCCTTTCCAGCTAGATCCACGGGGCTTCTGGGCAATACCTGACATCATGTTTGCTCTTCCTCCCAGACCTCTAGCTCTCAGACCAGAGTTTCACACCTTACATACAATGTGGGCATCTGCAGCCCTGTGCTGGGAGTTCCCTCCGTGTACTACACGAATTTCCTCTCTCCCAAAGGCTTTGGGAAGAGAAGCGAATTAGGCCAAGATCTAATTTTACCTCCGAGGCAGTTTTCAGAGTCTCCTGAAAAGATACATGAACAGAAGCTTTATTCCTTGTTGGGCTGAACATTCTAGTAGAATGCTAGGCCGCATCTATTATCCACAGGGTCAGGCTAACCGAACATAGGCTTCCACCCAGGAAGAATGCCTGAGAAGATGGATACTTACACAAATTTCCTCTGTCTTCAAAACTGATCCCTACTGGCCTAAGTACTTCCCTCAAGGTGAATTCAAGGTCCCTAAATCTATGGTTATCTCTGTGCTGTCATTGTGTCGGGCTCTAAGAAGAAACACCAAGAGATTGCTACTTCTGGAAACTTCTGCTCTGTGGTTTCTACTGTTCCTTGCTCCTACCTGCTCTCCCATCTCTCCAAGTCCCTGGTGTGTTCCCCTAGTGGGCTCTTCCTCAGGATGTCCTCCTGTGACTCACAGGTGCTCGCAGGTACAGAACTCTCCGGAAGAAGGTGCCACCGATGGCTTCTTACCTGTGGTGATGGTGGACCTGTCTTTCCTTTCTTGAGCTCTGACTCCTTCCTCTTCCCTGCTGGACACTCACCCACTGTCTCTGCACTAGGGCATGTTCTAGATGCATGGGTCACGGCACGGAAACACACACAACCACACAGACCCAAATGTAACCATCATGCCCTTCAAGGTGGAGGGTGTCAGAGCCGTGCCATGACACCTCAATCACTGAAGAGAGTGAGCAGGTAGGGAGGGGCTATGAACCAAGGAACACTCAATGAGACTCACTGGAGAGTGCTGATCTTCAGGACTGGAAGGCATTGAGTTTGTATTGTGTAAACCACACACACGTGCACACAGGTGCATGCGCACATGCATGCATGTGCACACCTGCACTAATGTCCATTCTCATGGAACCTGCACTCTGACTGGGTAGAGGGTGAGAAAGACATAATGAAATAAAATATGAATATATAGTGTGTCAAAGGGCGATAAGAACTAGGCAAATACAAATCAAAGAAAGAGGATGAGGGCTTTATGATTTTACATAAACCAGTAGAAAAGGCTTCTCCAAGATGGTGACACTTGAATGGAAACTCTTATGTGACTACAACATGTCCATTTGCAGGTACCTCAAATTCAATACATTAGTTGATCTCTATTTTCTCTTCTTAAGGTGTTCTTCCTATTTTCATGACTGTGGCAATGCCATGCACCAGATGTTCAGCTGCAATGCTAGGAGTCTTTTTATTTTTTTAATTTTTTTAATCCTTTCTAGGTAACATGTCATTACGTCTTTTGCTTTTGATGACTTACTAGCCCGTATATCTGCTTTCCCTTCCTCACTCTCAGGAGGCTGGTATCACCCAGACTTTCTGATTCCATTTCAGACAGCCGCCAGCACGTGGGCTCTCTGCCACGCAGTCTGAGCATGCACGCACGCTAGCACACTCCCCACGTGAAATCCTTCCGTTCCTTCCAGAGTCTGCGGTTCAAGTCTACACTGCAGACACAAACTTCCAGGCCTCTATAATCGATTGCTGGCCTACCTTCTTCAAGGTTCCTTCTTAATATGTCGCCTTTGTAACACAGCTCCCAGGATTATTGTAAGATTTCTGCTAATTTGCACTGGGCTCCTGCACCCGGGCTGCCAGCACCTGGTGGCTGAGTTTCTGATCTGCTTTCTCTCTGTCCCTGTAACCAGCAGAGGGCCTCACCTGTGCACACACCCAGTGCCTGCCTTGTTCATGGAAGGATGTGGAGTTGGCCAGTTACACAGCAGAGCCAGGCCACTGTTCAGGAGCCAGACCTGGGACAAGCAGGCTGTTGGTTTGAGATTCTTTCTTGAAACATTCAGTGACATGTCTCTACCTGTTTCTTATCCATTAGGTCAGCATAACTTATTCATCTAACGTCTAAGAGGAAAGAGAGATGTTCTCAAGTTTGGGTAAGAATGTCTTTATTTACACATTAACGAGGGTAACACTTCACTCATTTCTATAGATTCAGCGAGAAGAAGAATATTTCATTGAAGCAAATTTTTCAGACAATGGAGCTTTCTCCTTAATGCGTTAAGTTCATTTTTCAACATGAGCATTCAGGGTGGGAGGGGGGCTCTTTCATGTGTATTTCACAAGCACTGGTCTTACCAGTCAAGGAAGCTGATTTTATCCAGTCACTGAAGGCAATTTTTCTCTCTAGAGACAGCATCTAACAATAATCACCATCCTTTGCTGCCGAGATAAATAAACCTATTTTCTTATTAATATCACTTTTAATTCTGGGTGGTATGCTTTCATAAAACACTTAAGGAAAAGATCAGGAGAGTGTCAGAGGAGGCCAAACCCTGTCCTAAGAATATTATCAGGGATGTTTGTTGTGGAGAAAATTTAAAAGAGGGCATGGCAGTTGTGGCCATTAGATCAGAGGGAGGTAGGGAAGAAGAATGAGATTTGTCGATATAACTTCATAAAACAAAGCAGAGACCCAGGATATAGATTATGAAGAAATGACCTTCTGACAAGTATATAAGTCTCTAACCTGGGAAGCTCCGGGAAGGATGAGTGTGCACTCATCAGGGTGCACCTGTGTTCATAGACTGGGCCCGGGCTGTAAATGGAGCTCAGTTCTTGTCTGCCCAGCATCCATTCCCCTGCACTTCTCTAGGGAAACCCTGTTCTTTTGTCCCATCCTCAGCCTGTGTGGTCTGGGGTGGGTGCCCCCAAGTCCCTCTGAGGATCAGGACAGGACTCATACTGTCCTCAAGTGGACATCACATCTGGATGGGCCAGAGAAGAACACTGACTAGATGGGTTTCTACAGCTCTATGGATGGTTGTGAGATGTGAGACAAGATGGCAGCCACCTCTCACTAGGAGAGGACAGCTCTTTGAAAAATGAAGTCAGCCCAGAGGAGGGCTCTGGAACAAGCAAAG
Organism: Solenodon paradoxus; assembly: GCA_004363575.1. Taxonomy (NCBI): domain Eukaryota; kingdom Metazoa; phylum Chordata; class Mammalia; order Eulipotyphla; family Solenodontidae; genus Solenodon; species Solenodon paradoxus. The sequence goes on from RJWH01001172.1 coordinate 116,895, forward strand.
GGTGACATCTTGAATGCCACTGTATGAGGCCCACAGGGCACACCTCAGTCATGACCCTTTCCGGCCCCACAAGGTGAGCCCGGCAAGGGCACCCTTCAGTGATACTCCTTCGCGGCCTTCTCAGGTCTGTGAACCCACACACTCCCTGCTGCGCTGAAGCCAGTTCTGAGTTAGGACCATCCTGGTAGGTACATGGGATTAGGGCACCTCGTAATTCTAGGATCTAGGGTTTCAGGAAGGAGTCTGCTAGTTGTGGATTTTGGTTCTATATGAAAACAAAGCTGTGTGAGTTGAAAATTAAAGCTTTCCTTTAGATGCCTGGCTTACTATAGATAAGGTAGTGTGGCTACACTTTAAATTACTAAAGCCAAGAAAACCAAAATAAGTAATATGAAATACTTAAAAATAGTTCACACATGAACATAACCATTATTTCTGAATCTATAGCCCCTGAGATAGCAATATCAGCACACAATTAAAATAAAAAAAAATTATATCTTTTAAATGTTCTTACTTGAACTTTATTGTGAAGTCATTCACAGGCAGTTGATTAGTTAAAAGTGAAATCAAATATTACTTAGTAGCATTTGGCAAGGTCTTTCAAGTCATTAAGACTCTGTCTTTCTGAGTTAATGTGGAATTGTCGGATCAAATGATAATTCCATTTTTAGGTTTGGGAATAACACTGATAAATTTATCCTTAAGTAATATGGACTTAGTAACAATATTAAATCCTCCAATCCATGAACATGGGATATCTCTCCACTTCTTGTGTCTTTTTCAGTTTCTTAAATCAGTGTCACATAGTGCCACCTCCTTGGTTAAATTTATTTCTAGGTCTTTTGTTCTTTTTGATGCAATTGTAAATGGGATGGTTTACTAGTCCTTAAGATTCTATATCAACACAGAATTAGGGCTAACAAAGTCAACGTTTTGGAAATTATAACTCAACGCTGGGCACAAACAATTTTGCTTTTTGCATTTGGTCTAACACCTCCATCTTTTCCTAAAACAGGAATTCTAAAAATTTTCATTCATGAATTCCCTGTATTATTACTTTGCTTATGTGTCCACTTAATTTTTTTCTTCCTTTACAGGAAAACAAGAGAAACATGACAGGATTTCTTCTCTGCCAATACGGATATTATATAGTCAGAGTATTCCTACCTCTCACCCTTTTCAGAAATTATCACATGTTCAATTGGACATACGTCTTTCTCTGAAGTTAAAAAAAATGCAGCCCACAGAGAAACCTTGGTCCATGGATGTGTGCCCTATATTGTGCATTAAATAATAACGCTAGCTGTTGACATTTAAGAATTAAAAGTTTAAGTAAAAGTCCAGATATCTTGTTTCTACTGAAGAATGAGAAGACAAGAAGTCCCTGATCCTTGCGTCTACTTGGGGGCTCTCTGCACCAAATGAGTGGCAAGTATCTCCCTTCCCTGGGCACACGCTGTGGCCCCACAATCCCTGGACCTTAGACCTGGTCCGTGTGTGGGTTCATTCACCTTTCCCAAATCAGTCTCTCCTCATACATTCCAAGTGAGGGAGAGGAGAGGGCGGAGTTCTAGAACAGTCCCTGTGAGGAGAATGAATGCTAATAGTCAGAGTCTGGGTCATTCCCGGTGACAACGGAGGTGGAGGTGATAAACAGCAAGAGTCACTAATGACGGGGATTTTCCTCAGTTTAAGTATAGCTTCAGGGTCATATAAATATTGAAACAACACCTGAACCCTAGTAATCAACTCAGGAGTAGGAGGAATGCAAACTGGGGAGAGACAAGCTTTGTGGTAAGTCAAGGGTTTGAAACAATCATTTCAACTCACTTTTCAAGTAGGATTCTTGATACTGACATCCACTTCCCAAAACTGTGTGATAGCATGCCACCATGGTGAAGCAGTGGTAAGCAGTAATACGGTGAGAAATACTTGTGCCTTATCTTTCAGGCACAGAGCGAGACTGTGCCTTGACGACAGTGGGCAGGGTCACTTGCCTGGGCCAATGAACATGAGTGAGAGTGGTCTGCCTTTTGGGCAGAGGCTCAGAGCCCAGCCAGCCCCATTTGCTGCCCCCTTTTTCTGGCAGTACCCCCCTTGAATATGGTTGCTTCAGGGGAGACTCTGTGTTTGAGGGGGCACCCCATGTCCCAGGGAATGTCACTTCCTGGCCAGGAAGGGCTCAGTCTCTCCTGCACGGGTCTCTCTTCTTGCTCTCCTCTGACTTCTTCATTCAGCCAGGGTTTTGGCATGTCTAACTACTGTCCGTTATTGTTTTTAAAAGAATGTCTCTTCATATCACTGTTAAATTAAAACTTAAAAAATGTAGACAGTACATTGGTACGTATTAGTTACATTTCAATCATGTTTTAACACACATGAAAGGCAATGCAAAGCTACTGCATATTCTGGGAAAAATGAACCTGATTCCAAGAAGGCAACCTAGGAACTTGGACTTTCAAGGTCCAGGACGCCTCCAATATGAGTGCCAGGCCAGTATTCGGAAACGGTATCGCTTTTCTGCGATCACAGAAGTCAGACAGGGATGCACACGATGAGCTCAATATGCATGTGAACACATCATCTATAAACCCTATCAGGTTTGCTTGCAAAAATTAAAGAGGAAACAGCATCACCGTGACCTAATTTGCATATGCAAATCCAAAGGTGCCCAGGTAAAAAAGGGTAAATGTGAACACTTTTGACAGGTTTCCCTTTACATCCTGAATACTTGACCTTTAGCATCAATTAAAATCAATGTGTATGCGGCTGGTAAATACCTTCTTAAGGGTGATGAACAGATTCATGCATAATTACCTTTTTTCCAACAGATTGAATAGATTCAAGAAAGGGCTGGGGGATGTCTTGTGAGGGTGACAGCCAAGAAAAGGTCTTAGGGACACCGGATATTTAGGGCAGCAAGACCTAAAATCTCAAGCAACTCGCATATATGTCTGTTGTAGAAACAACTTGCATTCAAAATATAATTAATGTACAGTAGGAAATTCTCAGGTGAAGAGTTTAGATACTGAGAAGAAAAAAACTGCTGTTTCAAAAGAATGTGATTAAAATAATCAAAACAGGTTATTTGCAAAATGACTTTTGAAATTAAGATATTTAGCTTCCAAAAGGGAGAGACTAGCAGGAGATTTAATTGCTGTGGTCAAATATTTGAAGGGTTATCATAGCAAAGATTGGATCTATTTGTTTATGCAAAAATTAGGGAGGCTGGGGAAAAGCAGGCAGATCTACAAGAACACTGTAACTAAATTCAGAGAGATCTTTCTAGAAGCTCATCCTTGGGCAGAGGCAGCAGTGGGGGAGCATAGGTTTTCCCTCTGGAGGGAGGGCTCCGCAGAATTCTCATATCAAAACAGATGAGAAAGACCAACTCACTGACCAGTCCTCTTCTAAACTTCTGTCCTTGGTCAACATTTAGTCTGTGAATAGAGGTAGAGCCCTCCCTCTAGAACCATTACCAACAAGCCAATAAATTCTTACAGGCTAACCAAATATTAAAAAAAATTTCAAGATCCTACCTTTCGCTTTCTCTTAATATGTCCCTTCCTTTCTTCCAGGTGTAGACAGGTTTCGGAGACGCCTTTGGCTTACACTCAATGACAACTTCACCTCCCACTTTGACAAGAGTTACCCTTTTTAAGAGGGTTCTTGAAAAATCCGGACCTGCAGCTGAAAGAGAATATGGGAAATCAAATACTTATTATGGAAGGAAAAACCTCACTAGATTATTCTTTAGCCTTTTTCATTCTGTAATGCACCTCTCATTGCCTGGGGCATCAAAGGGAGGATATTTAATTTTTCTAAAATAAAGGGAGCAGCACTGTAAATTTGATGGGTTTATTATAACCTGGGATATAATTTCTCTCTGGCAGATGCACCCATACTGAGTGTACAACCTGATAAAGCTGGTAACCCCACATTATGAAGATCAAGAGATAGAACATTCCGTCACTACTGAGGGTATCTTTAAAAAAAAAAAAAAAAATTCTATGTTGCAATGAACAAAATGTTCAAATTTTCAGAGGAGCAAAAGGGAAAGATAAAAAAAGAAAATGAGTCAGGCATTTTCCAGACTGTGTAGGCTAAAGCACCCCTCTTTAATGCCATCACTGGCTTGGCTCTGTTCCTATCTGTCCATGGCTCCCGGTGCAAGTCTCCATCAGTGAAGGTGCCCACGTGTCTGCATCCACACCTCTGTGAGCTTCTCCTTGAGAGAAAGTGCTTTCTTCCCTTCCCACGTTCTCCGCCAAGGCAAAATGTGCCGCCCCCACCTCCCAGGAGAAAATGTGACTTACTCTTACATGATTCTGTGCTCACCCATGTTCTAAATAATTCACTGCTATCGACACCAAATATGTACTATGTCAAAGTAATATGAAATAATTCTTTCCTCAAACAAAAGATCTATATTGTTTCAGAAGAAGTATAAAACATGTCTCTCTGAAAAAAAAATCTCCATTTTCTTCTGAATCCATTGAACTAACATATTCTAGGACTCAGTGTGAAAAGACAAACTTAATTTTACTCTATTTACCATCCCTGGCTCCCTGCAGTTTGACCTGATGGAATTTAATAGTTCAGACCATGTTGAATATGACATTTAAGTCCTAACCACAAACACGCCCAGGAGGACAGGGAGATAGTGTGAGTGGGTGGGTGGGGTTACATCTCTAAATGTACACATACCAGATATGAGTTATTAAAATAAAGCTTCATTGGAAGTAAGTTAAATCTTTGTTGTGTGCTTCCGTTATAGAACTATTTTCTTTGATTGCCAAGGAAGGAAGGAAGGAAGGAAGGAAGGAAGGAAAGGAAAGGAAGGAAGGAAGGAAGGAAGGAAAGGAAGGAAGGAAGATGGGAAAGTTACCTGCAGGGAGCCAGGCAGTGTGCCTACGAGGCTGGTTTGACTATGTGAAGGCAAATGACATCAGTATATCAAGCAGAAATTGATAACTCTATGTGTGTACCTTGGACTCCTGAGAAGAGGTCACGATTCAGAGAGTAATTCTATAATGAGAGGTGGAATGAGTAAGCAGAGCGCTGGTACAGGTGTTTCCGCCACAACGAGAGAGATGCATTGTGGTATGAGCCACAAAATCACATTACACGTTGAAGGGCTTTGTGCAAGATAGGGTCTGGATAGGCCTACTCAATATTAATGCAGCAAAATCATCACAAAACCAATAGCAATGCTAGGAAATACATTAATCTGATTAAAAAGACAAGTTAGCGTCTTACAAATACGACAAAAGATATGGGGTATGGGGCGTGTGTGTGAAGACAGCATAATGGGAGAAGCTTGAAGAGCTGAAACTACTACACTGTAAAACACACAAAACTGCAGACAAGCATGGACAGCCATTTAGATACAAGCCCTGCTGTGTTAGCTGTTGAGGCACTTGGCCAAGCCGAGTGAGAGGAAGGACGTGGGGGCAAGCAGGCAGCTGGCACACGATTTTTGCCTTTGGCTACCTGTGTTGATCTGGGTCGGTGGGCTCTGCGCTTGGTCACTGCAATTAGTGAAACACATGAATAGAGATAGGATGTATGTCCTAGGGACATCCTTTCCCATCAACCAACCCCATGCACACCCAGAAAGATCCTTGTAGCAAAATCAACTCATTCTCAACTTAACACCTGAATTGATACATTAATGCAAAAAAAAAAAAAACCCAAAAACCCAAAAAACAAGTCTAGAAAATTTTTGAAAAAAAGCATTTTTTGAAATCAAGTTACAAATCTGTATCATAAAAATCCCTTCTTAAAACTCTATCTTTCTACACACACATATTTTTATCACTTTAGGCAGACATTTTTCATCTGTTCAGGAGGAATTCTGCAGATGCATTTGAAATGAGTTTACATAAATCAAACTGTGCACAACACATGGGTGTATTTGTCAAAACACTATATATTGCTTTTACAGGATTTGAAATAGCATATCAGCCACACAGAAGGCAGAAAACACACCATCCATTTCTAAAGCATTTGTCCCATACTGTTCGTGTGTATAGTATCTTTTGGCTAGCCTAGAAATAAGACTGGTTTGGAATAACTTTCAGTTAGCATAGAAATGAGATGATACATTTAAATCTTTTCCTCTTGTTGACTTCATTTATTTAATTTACTCTGTCTTCTAACCTCATACACCTCTGTTGCGAAAAAGAGCGGCAGAGCTTTCTTGAGCAAAATGATTCAACTTCCCTTAGTATTTGAATAATGACCCATTAATGGCTCTCTTAACACACTGCCATTTTGTGACCACCTTTTGCATCTGTGCTGTCCTTAGGCTTGTGGAATGATGCTTTGTCTTGTCTGGTCTTCTGTTTTTTCTGATTCCCAAACATGTGCCTAGGAGAGGCTTGAAGGAAAAGTAAAATTTGATATTCACAGGAAACGGGGCTTTAAAAGTAACTGCCAAGGGCCCCAACAGGACACCATTAGAACCCAACCCTTGCTGGTATGAAAAACATAAGTGCACTTTGAAGATGAAATTTCAGTGGATTCCTAAGAATTTAGAAAAGATAAAACCAACTGTCAAATTCCCAGCCAAGTCTGAGAGCAGCTCATGTCCCGGGAAAACTACATTTGAAAAATCTAATCCACACAGAAGGGATACTTCTTACATGAAGCACTCTACGTGACTGCTCTGTGTTGGGATGAGTGACACACCAGGCCCTCTTTCATGGGGGAAACACAACTTTCTATTATTTACCAAAGATCTTCTGTACTTGAAGATTTCCTTATCTCCGAGAGGTGTCTTGCTAAGGGATTTCCTCTATGAGATTGTCAACTGTTTTTACTTAACGAAATAAATGACTCTTGGTCACATGTCAAGAGTATTATAAGCAGTGATCCCTTGAAAATAAAAATTAGGTGAGAGAGAGAGAGAGACAGAGAGAGACAGACAGAGAGAAACAGAGAGTGAGACAGAGAGCGAGACAGAGAGGGAGAGAGACAGAGAGAGAGAGAATGATAACTCTTTAATTGAACGGGGACTAAAGGCCAGCCCATATGAGAAACGGGAGTGATGCTTTGTTACATAATTGACCTGGAAAGAGTAATACTGCATGTGGGTTCTCTCAGGGTTAGTCTGTAGAAACATTGCTGGGAATGCTGCCAGTGTAGAGACTATTAAGGCTGGCCCTATTAGAAGATCTGAATTTCATGTTATTTTAACCTTTATCTATTATCTTTAACTATGACCTCAACATTCCATAAAAGTAAACCCAGAGCGAATGCATTCATTTAAATATTTCTGCCACTGAAGAGATGAAGATGGTAGCAGATTTAAAACTCCAACTTCTTCTAGCCTGTTGAGCAGACATCTAGAAGGGTGGATGCTATGGAAAGTTTGTTCTTTCTAGGGACATCATTTCAAAATGAGCCTTCTCTGACTGGGCCTGACAATCACAGGGGACCGACAAAATTCTAATGTAAGATTTCTGTATTCGAACTAGCATGATGTGTCCCTTCTAAGTTCCCAACACCTGCCTGTTTTTGTCTCATTCATGGAATGGTCTTAGTCTGGTAGCTCTGAGGTTTTGAGCTCCTGTTTTGGAAAAACAATATAAAACAGAAATAGTATTTAAAGTTACAAGGTTATATTAAAGTGGAAGGAAAATACATGTAATGTGCCCCCAGGAACTTCATGCCTACTCCCCTCTTCTGCTGTTTCCACCAATGCCATCACCACCACTACTGTTAGGGGTCTTTATGCTAAAAAAACTTCTTAAACTCTTAGAAATACATCTTTCTTTGGAAAAAAAAATCTTTCAATAATGATAGATTCACTGAAAGTTGCAAAGATAATACAGGGAGATCCTGTGTCTCCCCACTCAATTTCCTCAATGGTTTCACCCTAAATAAGCTCACTCACTATTAAAACAGAACACTGGTCACTGGTGCAATGGAAGTGTCATTCTAGCACATTCTAGATTAAGCACCACTGAAATCAAGACACAGGACTCTTCTCCACCACAGATCTCTCTCTCCCTTTCCCTCTCCCTCTCTCTCTCCACCTTCCTCTCCATATCCAGCCCCCTCTGGTCTATGCCCCAGTGCCCAGAAACAGCAACCTCTATTCCTCCTTCTACTTGTCATTTGGAAAATGCTACATATATGCAATCACACAGTATGTGACCTATTGGATTTTTCCCCCCCGACTCAGCATAATGCTATTGAGACCCATCTAGGTTGTATGTAACCACAGTGAGTTCCTTTTCATGATGAAGTGGTAGAATCTCATCCATCCTGGGCAGATGAGATGCATCTTTAATGCTGACAGCTCACATCCTGTGATAACTGGCAAATAGTTCTGAGTACAGAAACCACTTCCTCTGCCAGTGAGTAGGATCAGGCGTAGCTTTTTTCTCTTTATAAGATGCTTGAAAAACCACAAACAGGGTGTAGACATGAGTTGAAACTTTTTGCTTATTCCAAGAAACACATCTGAAAGCCATTTCAAACTTCACTTCTAGTATTATAATTAACATGCTGACTCGATGTCATTTTTATACCATGCTTTCCGGGGAGGGGTTAGGTGCTAAACCCTTGTTAACCTGCTTGAGGTCCCCTAGCTACAGGCAGGTAATAAAAAAATATAGACATTTAAAAATACCTGTCATCACAATCACCTTCTTTTATCAGTACAAACTGGTGATAGCTCATTATAATTGGCACAATGCCCTAAACAGGCATCCAAAATGTGTGCATGCTATTGCAATGCCTTATTTGACTACAAATAGCTTTGTTATGAGAGAGAAATATTTGTTGAACAAACAGAGGAGAGTCATTATACTGTGGGGTGAGAAGCCTAGATTCCCTGGGAAGAAATGGCAGTTCCTGTGACTTGCTCCCAGTAGGTCCTCAGTTCCTTGAAGGTGTGGGCTATGCGCTGACTATGCCTTGGATGGAGCAGTGCTGGGTGCAGAAGACCTGTGTCATCACTCTTTTTTATGTCCCCAACAGGAAAGCCCTGAGTGCTGAGGGGATAGGGGATGGACAGCTCCTGTAGGACAAGCTGCCCAGCAGGGGACTCCCCTTCCTCACACCCCAAACACACACATGAAGGAAAGAGACAGGGCGAGCAGCCCTGGAGCTCCACCCCAGATTCAGGCCTTACTCCCAAACAGCCACTTGGCGGTGAAAGAGCAAGACCCCCTCCCTTCCAGTTCTTTAGACAGTTCACTTCGTTCAAAGAATCTGGGCCTTGTGAGTTAAGGCATCCTGGCCGTTTTAATAGCGTCAATGACACGTGCTGGACATGAGCCAGGTTTATGTCACCCAGCAGTGACTGACCTCTTGAATATGATGTTCCCTCCACAAGTCTCTGAGCTTTAACAAAGGGAACACCTATCTTGCTTTTCTGCTCTGCTCATTTTCAACTAAGTTTAACGGCTTTATTAAGGAGAACCCGCCTTACCTTAAGTGCCAATAGATTTCTTCAGGAGCCTACAATAGTCCTGTCCACTCATGTTGAGGGGAAAAAGTGAGATGTTGTTGGCGCAAGTGCTCTCTCGCTCTGGCAGAAAGGCTCCTGCTTGATTGACAAGAGCCTTTGTCAACACTGGAGTCAACATGGAAGCAGGAGTTGCTGGGCAGAGTGGTTACACCAGCGGCCACCTGCCCTCTCTCAAGCCTTGACTCCATTTACAAGTTAGGAAAGACTCTGCTGTGACCGCCTAACAGGGGACCCTGAGGGGACCTCAGCAGAGCCTCCACCTGTGGCTCCTGACTCTGAGGGTAAGAGTCGCCTGGAGGAGCTCGTTAGCTGCAGCCCCTTCCAATCCATCCACCATAAGGGGTGGCTGAGATGTCACAGCGGTGCCACTTCTGCCCCCGAAACACGGTCCCCAGAGCGGAAGCTTTGGGGCTCACCAGGGAGCCTGTTCTCAGTCCCCACCTGGTATCGATCCTGAATTCAATGAGATCCCAAACCATTCATGTGTGTGCTAAAGAGGAAACACGCGGAGGGGATGTGTTGCACGCCGATTCTAGTTCTCCCTGGGCGGGCTCCGGCACAGAGGGGCAACTGCTTGCCAGAAGGTAGCAGAGAAGGATGAAAGTGACCTCATTTCAGCTATATTTATTCACTAATTCAAAGAGACTGGTAGGTAAGAAAAAAGGATATAAAGTCATCCATATACCTAAAATATGGCTGAGGTCAAACAGAAGACGACTAGGCAACACCGACTTGGCTTATTAGTTCAACGCGTGACACTGGTCCCGACTTTCTGGAAGTCAGGGGCAGCACAGGGTCAGCGGGCGGGCAGGGTGGGGAATAACTTATTTCTGAAAAAAGAAAAAACCATTTTTCTTGAAGACTCAAACTTGCCTTCTGGTTCTCCATTTTAAGGCGGGGTTTGGGAAATCTGCCTGTAAGGACCATGGGCCTCAGAAAGGATGGTGCCCGCATACACCCAGACCCAGCGGTGACACGGAAGCCTCCTCACGCCATGCCTACTCACTGTCAAGGGGAACGGGGGCTAGGCCCAGGGCAGTCTCCGGCGCCTGGCATTTCTCTTCCACAGGATTTCGGATTCAGGGTTCCGAAGCAAATTAGCTTGCTCGGCAGACTACATCCGGCTTAAACAGACGCGCACAGCCTCTGGGTTAGAGGACAGTGGTTCCCCACGTGTGTCCACGGACTGGCTGCATCGCAGCCCCGGACTTGTGTCAGACATGCAAATCGCCAGACCCCACACAGCCCCTGGCCCACGCATTCTGGGGGTGGAGCCCAGCAAGTCCTGCCTGTGGTTTTGGAGCAGGTGCAGGCTGATTCAGAGACACAATGACCTCTGCTCTGACCCTGACAACAGCTGCCCTCCGACCGTCTTCGTCGGAATGCTCGCAGGCAGCCTGGAAAACTCACGTCTGACTCCCAGGCCCAGAGACCGCATTAGCTGTCGGGGAGTATGGTATTTATGTACCGTGTTAAGATATTTAGCACTCACCTGATGATTGGAATCTGCTGGATATTTGGAAACCACAGAAAGGGGGTGGACAGGTGATTGTGGGCTGTCAAATTACAAGCGTTGCTAGTTAGCAACATCACAATCCTCACATGGCTACAGACTCGTTAGCTCACGGAGGGCTGATGTGGGCCATTTCTTTCAGTTTTGACCTAGCAGCAGCCTCATTTGCCTGGTAAATGAAGGCTCAGTAACTTGTGAAAGATATCAAATTAGAGTCTGCCATCCAAGAACATCGATCGCCCTCCTCTGCATGTCAGAAGGGCTCCTGCCGAGGAGGCCACGTTTGGGTAAGGAAGACCTTCATCCTCTCTGTGGACCTGGTCACACTCAGAACATTGGATGACTTCATAACCTGGCTCAGTGAGGCAGCTGAGAAATCAGGCTGATTCAGACAGGCACTTCTGAAAGTCCCTGTGAAATAACTTAGTGCAGCCTAATATTTTTCTCATCTGTGAGCCAATCACCTGAATAAATGCCAAATCAACCAGGCGGCTGCTGAAGTCTGCCCCTCACTTTCATAGGACTACCAGTCCCAAACAGTATTTGAGGGTCAGACGTCACCCACCACAGGGGCCAGGAGTTGTCCAGAGACACTAACCCATCAGAGAGAAGTCCTTGGGTCCAAGGCCACTTCTGTTGCATTGAATGGCCCTCTGAAGTCAGGCCATGTTCCAAGGATTGAGGGACACTCACAAGCTCTTGGGATAGCTCATCCATTTCAACACCGATAATTATGGCCAGATGACTAGATGCAGTGGCTAAGAATCTTGGTCCAGGCATGCTTGTCCTCAGTGGAGAATGCTGCGGAAACTTTACTCAGAAGTTCCTGGTCGCAGCTCCTGAGCACTGGCTGCTAGAAGCCCATCCTCTTCTCCGGGAAACCATCTGGGAGGTTGGTTCAACCTCCACTCCACCACTCGCTACCTCAGGGTAGCACAATGACTGAGTAATTATTTTTTAAAAATGAGGCCAGCCTCCTAAGCTCAGGTGTGAATAACCTGAGATGCATTTGGCCCCAGCACTCCATTGGAAGGATGAAATCTAACTAGATATCCCCCGAGACCCCAACATTCCCAGCCTGGCCCCTTCCCTGTCCACTTCCTCTGAGTCTCTGGAGAACACACACCCTTCAATGACTCAGAGGTACCTGAATCCCCACCTCTGCTCTGGGACCTCAGTTAACGTCTCTCTTTATTACCCTGATATGTATAGGACATAGCATTTCTGCTTAGAGCATCATGGAAAATATCGTGTGTGCCAATTCAATCAGCAGTTCTTGTCACCAACCTGTCCCTCTATCTGAGTGGACACAAATAGTAAACGTTCATCAAAACACTGCATTAAAACATTTAAAACGAATTAACTACTTTAGTTTGCTTTTTTTCAGTTGCATCATTTATAGAAGATTCAAGGTTCTCCATGATTATGAGAGTCTATTCACTCTGATTCGAATGCACTTGCATGCGTGGGAGAGAGGGACAGTCATGGCACCACTTGGGGATCTGGGCATGTCCTGCGAATATCCAGGGGGTCTGCCACACATGAGCCTCACGCACAACACAGGTTACTATGCAGGAGAAAAAGCTGGGAAGCAATGTCTCTGAGGAATAATAAACTATCCACTGTGATAGGTCTGTCACCAACAAGGGCATTTCTATCTGATGTTCTCAGGGCTGGGCTGACTCTAATATACTGACCTCAGGGTGAAAGTCTCCATGGCTTTCACCCAGCCAGTAAGTAAATCGCCCAGCATCTCAGTTAATTATTTAGTAGTCTCAGTCCATTAAATATAGATATGTTACATATACATTAAATACCTAGACAGAACATATAAAACAAGATCGAGGGAAAAGCCTATTAAGTATGTGCTTCCGAACCATCGCTTATTCATGACTTGGGACACTTGCTTGGCATGGAAGGGGATCTCCTCTCTGGCATCAGAGGGTCCTGATATCAATCAATAGCTAAAGCCAACATATTTTCTTTTCTTCCTGATCCTGAAGTTTACGTCCATATGCTGAAGTTTTAATTTTCTTTCTTTATTCAACTTCAGCATGATTCATGAGTACTAACAAATCAGTCACTTGATCCCAAAGAGTTAAACTATTACTGTTTTAGAAGAAACAGACACTTGTGGAATATAATCATAGTGTAGCTTACCTAAATTAACCAATATTTATTTATGTGTATTTTTAAAGAGTCAAAAGTCTTCTCTTTCATTCACTTAAGATGGATTTAGGGATTTACCCATTCAACACTTAATTGCTCTTCAATTCACTTGGAATATATTAATGTGACATTTATTTTTCAGAAGGGAACATGGAATATTAAAGAGGGTACTTCTAAGCTTGCTATTCAAGATTCTCTAAAATTGGCTTACCTTTTTCATACTTCACTTTCAAGTTTAGATTATGCCTAGATGTGTTTTATGTATTTGGATTAAAAATTTTGAAAAGCCTTCAGGTTTCTCTGTGTGCAAGAAACTATACAGATGTTTTACAGCCCTGAGCCTTGGTTCAAGCCATTTCACTCTGACCTAGAATATTCCTGGTTCTCTTTTCTGTCTGTTCAAATTTAAATTATTGTTCAAGACTCGGCCATTAGCCAAACTCCCTTTTCTTAAATTCTGGAAGTCTGCCTATCTTCACTCTTCTTCAGCCTTTATCATTAACTGACATCCATAATGTTCTTATATTTTTCTAGGCTGGGTTCAGGGTAAGTAAGTAACTTTTATCTTACCTTCACTGCTCTAAAATTTTGAAAAGCCTTCAGGTTTATGACAACCTCAGAGGACTTAAGAGGGACTCAGATCAAGAATTCATTTGGATGAATGTAACTCTAATTGGACATTATGGGAAATAAACATCTGAATGTAAAAGCTGGAGCAGTGAGTCCTAACTCACAGGTCTTCAATCCTGGGTAAGAGAGGAGGTGGAGTCTGAGGATACCTGTAAAACGAGTTGCTGTTTCAAGCTGTTAAATCTTACGTACATGTACATATGCTTGTATGCATATTCTCAGTACACCTATGCATCTGTCTACCTACCTACTACACAGACACAACTCATACACACTCTGTTATTTTTATCTGTGATACATGCTCTAAAAACAAAACAAAAACATCTACTAGCCCTTCTCACTCCAAGCTCTGCTCTGGGGATTTTAGGCATCCCCTATCTGTAGCCTATGACTCTACCCATGATTTGCAGTCAATTGCTACTATCAAGTTTTCTATTTTAACAAAAGAACCTACAAAATCTCTTAAAATTCTAATGGGATCCCTAGACTTGTAGGTTGGCATGAGCTGTCCCAGTCAGTATCAGGCCCACATGACTCATGCATTAGGCCATGCTTCTTCCTTTCACTAGTTGACATAATACTTGATAGAGAGCACATTACTTTCTGCAGAAAATCCTAAGCAATCTACCATGGTGAAACGTGTCCAAGAGTCACCTCAACTACCAATAACCCGAGCACACCTGGGTCAGAGGATCATGCACTTGTCCTGGAGAAAGCTGGGATTATCACTGTTTCCGACATGCGGAGACTGGAGATAGGTGATGACTTCCCAGGAGCACAGAAAGCTCCCAGACCTTCTAGAGAGATTGCAGCCCCAGGAACTTGAAAATTCTCATCTTGGCTATCATGCTGCTCAAGCCAAAGAACTTTCGAGAAGAGCAGCCTGAAGGCCTTTCCCTGCCCTCTCCACATGCAGGGTGAATGTGCGCACCAGAAGCATCTGCTCAGACAAGTAAGGGGTCCTCTAGAGAAGGAAAGTCAGGACTGCGAACCTTGGCAAAGAATCAGGATTCATGGAAAATTCAGACACACAGAACAATATCACGTGTAGCTGTTCAGTGACTTTTCCAAACCAGGTCAACTCTTCCTCCTTCCAAGCTGACATCCTCACCTAATTGGAAGGATGGCCAGAGACTCCAAAACTTTGCTCCATTTCTAAGTGTGGTGGACAGAGGAAGACAAATGAGTATCAAGGGAGCCGGGCTCCCTGCTCTGAGCATAAAGAGGCGTTGATATGGCTGGTAGAATGCAGTATCTGTTTCTCCAGCAGTATCTCCCATCTAAAAACTGAACACATATGCTTGGCAAAACACATGCTAGTTTAGTGATGGAAAGAGCGTTTTTTTTTTTTGTTTTTTTTTTCTCTTCCTGTATAAAGACTCACCTATCACGCTGAGCTCTGCGCTGGCAAAGATGACGCCATGTTTATTCTCTGCCACACACTGGTACATGCCGGCATCTGAGAGGTTCACGGTGCTGATATTGAGGGTCCCTTGCTCAATTAGGATTCTGTCCTGTGAAAGAGAAAAGGACCACAAACCAATGATCTTCTCCAACTGAGACCTTACGGCAATTTCACTACATAGTATATCAAAGGAGCTCCATGGGAAGAAATAGCCATCATAAGCAATTTACATAATACGATTCTATTTATCTGTCAACAAAATTTGTGGCAGGTCAGATGCTAAATGCAACAATTGTACATCAGTTGGTAAATGGAATTTAAATTGTAGGACTCCCTCGAGTTCTCATTGATTTCAGAGTGAAACCATTCCCCTCTAGAAATAAGTGAACTTAAAACTCAAAACGCTCTTTGATGCTAAGGCTTTGTGTTAACTGGTGGTGGGAGTACGGTGGGAAATACAACCACATTTGCTGAGTAGAGTCTTTATGACACTTAAATTTTGAGAAGGCAGCATTTGAAGGTTAATAGTATTGTTACCTTCTGGGATGAAACAGACGCAAATCTTTAATGTCTGGTTGTGGTTAAATAAAACAAAGAAACAGCAGGTATTAATAAGCTAATGTTCTTTACTCAATGGCTATGAGAATCGGGTCTGAGCGTGGACCGCCTGCTGGGGATCAGCCAGAAGAGAGACAGTTAGAGAACTAGGGAACAGAGCAAGGCTGGTCTCCCCCATCAGCTTGAGGGTAGGGCGCTGGCGGTACCAATTTTCATAAGTACCAGAAAGGCTCTTCCCCCGGGGAGACCTGCTGATCCATAAACAGAAATAGAAAGATGGCCTGTTGGCCTCAGGGTGGCTATCCCACTGGGCAGACACCTTTCAAACAAGTCCACGCCTGCCTCTCCCAGCGGATTCCGGACACTTTCCAGACACGAGGTATCTCCAGCTCAGCTAATGACAACTCAGGTGCAAGGCTCTCAGGAGCTACTGTACTCCTAGAGCAGGGTGAGGGCAGGGCCTGACCTGAGACCTGGTGCCCGGGCCACTTCACTGCTGTTTCAGTCTGACTACCCACTGCCTCTCTCTTCCAGGGCACCCCAATATCCTCCTGCAAGCAAACCTGCCTCTAAGTCTAGTTCTAGAAAACCCAAAGGCAGGAAGTAATTTCTGAAGAGCCTTCAAAAAGGATTTCAGTTGATCAGTTTTGTTTTTCCTCTTTGTGCTATTATCTTCTCCTCCCATCCCTTTTCTTCAAGAAGCGTCCCCTGGAATCAATCCTGAAGCCTCGCTCAGGGGAACATTGGCTGCCTGAACGCAGCAGACACGGAGCACTGGGATCCAGGCTCCACACTCACGAGGGCCCTGATCTTTGGCAAACCACTCAGCTGCGCCCGCTCAGACAGTGGGTCTCTGGTCTGCAAAGTGGGCACAGCAGCAGCACTTTCTCCTAGGGGGTGACCATGGGGGACAGTGGTTTGGGAAAGGAAGGCAAGGTGAGCATTTGTTAAACTGTTAGAGAAGCAGGTCTTCCAAACTCTTTGTGATATTATTTTAACCTACAATATGAAGAGTCTGATAATAATTTTTATTTCCAAGGCTATATATTTAGAAGTGTTCTTTATTACTTAAAAACATCGATTTGCATATTTTTGCAGAACATCATGCTTACTTTTATGGACATGATTCTTTTAATTAATTCCTTGAGTGTCTTTGAAACAGACTTATCCCTACTTCCACGCTAATGCTCTATGGGTTCGTTATCTTTCTAAAACAAATTTTTTGCATGTTTTAGGATATAGGCCTACAGGCTTATTCTGAAAAGGAGTTACTTTGGTTTGTCTTTCTCTCCTGTTTAGATGCTTCCACTTCATCCCGGGTGCTGCTCCAGAACTGGTCAGCTTAGGGTTCTGCACTGCGAGGCTCTGGTCACTGAGCTCTGTCCCAGGGCCCGGGGGCACAGCCCACTCTGGCCCACCTTTGGCTCCACAGGGTCAGGTTAAAGCAGGAAGAACTTGAGCTACTTCTTTCACTGGGCATGCGTGGGCATGAGAGGGGCAGTCTTCACCCCAATGTTTCACTCTGTCTCCAGAGAGGACATTTTAGCCCTGAGTTCCAGCTCACACAGCCTGCTCCCAGGCCTGCAAACTAGAACCTAGGCCACGCCACCACTTTGAGTGTCTGCTCCATGTCTGTTGCATTACAGATGTTAATCTTGTGCTTGGACACAACATTGAAATCTGAAGCAGAGAGGCTGCTTTGATGGTGATCTTATTTTACCATGTTTTCCAGAAGTTTCCCCAGGCAGAAGAAATAGCAAAAGCACACCAAGAAGGGAATCTGGCTGCCCAGAGCTCTCACTCACTGTCTAGTGAGGACACAAAAATGTGTGGTAGCAGCGTTGTGTGCTATGAACCTTCTGCATCACTCCAATTGTTAAGCCACAGACTTAGTCAGGGAAGACCACAGTCTACAGAAGCTCAGCTGAATAAGGCTGAAAAACTGGCTGACATACACTTTCTATTTAACATCTGTATTGACTTGCACTTTTTCCACTACGAATGGCATGCAGTTGCATATTATTTTGGAAACAACTCACCATTTTCCTGTTTCCATGGCAATGAGGCCACGGTAAACATCAGTCACCCCTAAGACACAGTGTTCGTCAGTTTGCTTACCTGAGTTAATAGTGGCTCCCCATTCTTTAGCCACCTGTACGAAGGTTTGGGTCTTCCACTGGCTTTGCACTCCCAAAAGACATTTTCTTCAATGGCCACCTGAATGTCATTCATTTTTTGAACCCAATTAGGTTGAGCTAGAGCAGTTCAAGAAGCAAAGATGTACATTTAGTGTATGTTCAATCCATGTTTGTCATATTCAGTCAGAGGCCCAATGTAAAATTCCTTTTCTAGATGTTTAGAAATCTACAAGTCTGGATGTAAGTTCTGGGGGAGGCTGAAGACACCCCACACTATGTTCAACTCTGAATGCCCTGCTTTTCAGCTCATGTTCCTGCTCTTTCCATCGCTGAAGGAAGAATGGGTAAAGTTACCATGAGCCATGTGGTGAAATGAACTGTCTCTGTTCCCCCAAGTATCTACACTTATCTTTATCCTTTTTGGAGGCAAATTCTTCTACCATGGCTGCACCATTTTTGATGAGGCTCATGTTTTTCTAGTCATATCTGACATTTGGTGGATTCCTTTGCAGCTAGAGGTAACTATCGGTCAAGTTCATGGCAGCAACACACGTGTAAGTGTGGTTACTTATTTAACTACTTGCCCCTCCCTGTGACTGGAGGAGGTGACAGTTGAACCCACCTTGGGCTCAAAGATAGAAGCTCTGAGGGTGAAGTGCCGACCTGCCAACCTCAGACTTTGAATGACCTTATAGAGCAAAGTAGCCCCAGACGCCCCTTTCTATTTTTGGAGACATCAACTTCTTATTTAAGCCACTGTATTTTGGGGTCTTTGTTATAGCAGCTTATTAACAAAAGGAGTTCGCTCCCACCTGCTGAATAGTTACATATATAATTTCTCTCTTTTAAGACCACCATCATTTTATTAGTTATTGACTTATTCCACATTGATAGACTGCAGTCCACCAGAGTATGGTCCTTGGACGCTAAATCTCTATTAGTCCTGATTTTTACCAGAATCTTAGAAAATCAAGTCCTGTCCACAGACTAACACAGGGATTCATGGCAGCACCCAGCCCCCACATGGTCCACTATCCCACTGCTCCCACCACCAAAATGAGACCACGTTTTTCACGCTTCAATTCAAGCCATGTTTTCTTTCTCTGTGCTAAATGGAGATGAAGACAATGTTAATTCCACATTCCACAAAGAGTCTTCCTGAATAGGAAGCCTTGCCTAGAGCACAAAGCACGCTCTGGTTACCTGTAATGGCAGATATATTTCGGTAGAAGACCCTCAGCCCAGAGTTCCTAGAGAAGGGAGTTCTCTGCAATGTGATCTCCTCACAGGACAGCTCTCTCATGCCCTCCACCATAAACCTAAGGCTCAGAGTTGCTGTCAGTGTGTAATTATGAGATGCTGCTCCATACTCTTAACATGTCTTGCAGCTGACTTGATCTCAGCCTCTTCACCCAGTGATGCTCCAAATTACCCCCCATTCAATCCAGAAGGAAATACCAGGGCTGAGGTCCTGCAGTTTATCTCAGCTTCTCAATAATGAAACTACAAAACACTCATCAAATCACTTGGCCAGCAGAGGTCTCTAGGTCCCTGAGTAAATGCTGCTTTCTCCTTTTTTCCACCTATGAGCAATTTCATGTTTTTCAGAGAGCAAAACACCGTTTTACAAATCCTCTACATTGGGGATGATGCATTGCTGCATATGAGGGCAGGCCAAATGGGTCAAACTCAAAAAAAGCGTTAGAACATCAACAAGCATTAACTTGAATGAAGGGTTATAAGCTTCAACCTTGAAGGAGCTCAAGTCTGTCATTGTTCTCTGTCTTCCTGCTGCGGATGCAAAGGGACCTCAAAAGGCAGCTACCTTTTCTGTTCTCAGCTTGGAGAATTTGATGTGTTACCCCGATAGGGTGAATGACAGTTGTGCCTAATTTTACATTCAACCTGCAGAATATTTACCCCCCACAGAGATCATGAAAATAAGGCAAACAAGAAAAGCTACAGAAGCCTGAGTGGAATATTAACAAGTAAGACAAACTTTTCAAAGAGAGTGAGGGGGAAAATTTATAAAGGAAGGGCAAACACAACTTAGGAGGCAATGTCAAGTTGAAGTTCAAAAAGGAAACATCAAAACCACGTGCAGAGGCAGAGATTTCAATGTCATGGATTTCCTCTAACACTTGGGCTTTCTTGCAAAAATAAAGAAAGCTGGAAGCAAAACCTTGCAGTCTCAAAAAGGAGATGGGGCAGGGAAGAGAGGATTTTGAAAAGACCTTGCAAAGTTCTAACTCATTAAAATGCCTTTGAGGGCACCTGCCTCTCCCAGCAGCCTTGGGGAGGGTGTAGTACCCGATGAGAATGCTCAGGGCTAGTGTTTGTGCTGATCAAGGTGGAATCGACAACAAATTCAGCCTTCATAAGCTATCTTCAGGTCCTTGATTTTCTATTAGAGTGAAATTAATTCACAGAAGCCTAATTTGAAGTGATAAAAACCTATTCCGCCTTCAGTGACTACCTGGGCGAGGGCTTGGAGAGATTAGGAGGGAAAGTCATACTACACCCACGGCAAACATTAAGATCATCTTTTTTTAACATGTAAATTACAGATCTCAGGGCAAAAGCCCACACAGAGAAAGTGTCTGCTGTCTCTTTCTTAGTTGGATGCATCATATCTAAAAGGGCAAGTTTTTGTACTAGAATAAAGTCTTCTCTTGGTGGGAACTGATCACCTCTCTCTATCTCTTTGGGTTACCCAGCTCAGTCCTTGAATAACAAATAGTCCATTTTAGGGCATGACAGAAAACATTTTTTGGTTCTTATTTTTTTCTTTTCTTTTGGATACAGCATGCAGATCCCTGGTATTTATCACTAATATCTAGGTTCAACTACATTTGAGAGTCCATGTCTAAATCACAGCTCTGAGGAAGGTCTTAACAGGTTGCTTTAGCACTATTTCAGAAATGGTACATCTAAATTAGATTCTTGGTAATATATGTAGATATCACATATAAAAAAGAATCAGTTACATCCACATGAGAACAGACCCATCTATTTGAGTCATTCATGCTCTCTCAAGGTTTGAAACAGAAGACTCCCTCTTTCAAGATGCTCAAAGTCTTGTTCTCGAGTTACAAAATCAAACATAGGGTTCAATAGTTGTATTGAGATTTGACCCTGTGACATTGTTAATCTGTTAGATAGATGCAATTCTCCTCATTTCAACCTTTTGTTCAATAACTGCCCAAGTGGCCAAAACCAAAGCTTGCACATTCTAGCCCCTGGAATGACGCAGGCATCTTAGTCAATAATAATCCACACTGAAGACAGATACAATTTAAAATTTATGGGCGAACAATTCTCAGAGGTATTTGACTGATTCTCTGAAAACAAAATTTTCCATAGCAAAGAAAGGTCAGCATGAATCTTAGACCTGAGAAGTTAAAAAATCTGAAAGATAAGATATGATTTGAAAACAAATCATGTAAATTATCAACACAAAGGTGAGCCATGGCCATTCAAAAGGACTCTGCTTGCTCACACAGTGTTGGAGAAGACGACTCATCTCAGGGGAAGCAGAGGTTTGCCTAGCACTGCTTATTGGTAGTGAGTTTTAGGAGCCCAAAGATAATTACTTGGCTCCATCTACCTCCTATTTATAGAGTTGCTTTCCGAATCTTTATTTCCACCTTGGCTTCTCAAACTGTTGATAGAACCATAAAGACAGTCTCACTATCTCTGCCTTGACTCCAGCATCCCCAGCACTGGCTCTTGGATGACTCATTTTCTAACTTAACTGTAAAGAGTTTTCTTATATTGAAATAGTCTTCTCTTAAGTCCTCCACTTCCCATCTGCAGAAGTCAGTGGAAGGATCAGCTTCAGAAGAAATGCATGGTGTTGTGGAGGAAGGTGGACATGTATCTTTGCTCAGTGCTGACGATCTCTGCTCTCTAACTCCAAGCTTTCGTCCACTCCCCACCCACCAGCAACCATTCTCCTGACAAGGGATGTCACATACAACTTTAGAAGCTCCCTGGGTTCTTGGGAAGCACCTCTTTCCATTAAAGCGGTCCTGCTTTAAAAACTGAGAATTTCATATCAAAAAGTCACTTGATGATTCAACAGCACATAGACTTTGAAAACTACTAGGTATTTAAATCATGTCATTGTGTAAGAAGAATTCTGGATTTAGAGCCCACAGATTGGAAGCTTAGTTTTCTCATTATAATTGAAGGGTGGTTTCTCCTCTCTGAATTTAGTATTCTAAACCATCCCTACCTCTTGGACCAACTAAATTCCTGGGTCTCCTGGATTTTCTGCTAATTTGCGCTTTGAATGGCCACTGCTTTGCCACCTCTGGGTGAGTTACATGGTAGATGAGATGCATCAGGTCTACCTGCCACCTTGCAGGTCACAGTGAGAATCTCTGCCCAAAAGATAACAGCTAACAGGTGATGGTGCACTCAGAGGCAACCTTCTAGGGGAGACATTCATTAACACCTGAAAAAGATGCTCAGAGGACGTAATCCAAGCGTGAGATCAGAGGCAATGCAGCAAGGTATTTTGTGCCCTGTCCGTGTTACATGAGTGAAGACAACATCGCCAGATTTCATGTGTTTAGGCTCATGGCTCAAGTCCTCTGCTGTCCAGTACATCTGGTTCTTCCACTTTTCCTCTAAGTTTGCCTGGTGAACCAGCTCCTGTCAAAAAGGAGCTCAAATCCAGTAAGCCAGGTGATGCCTCCACACCTGTGCTCACACCATCTTTTTAGAAAGTCTTAATTGTATAGTGAAGGAAGAACTGAAATTGTGGTGAACTTACTGTACTCTATACAGATATTGATTTCTATGATGTATGCTTTAAAAACCTATTTAATGTTGCAATGCAATGTTCCTTCAGTAAAATCAAGTTCAAATAAAATAAATATTTTGTCCTATTTTAAAAAAGTGATTGGAAAGAATGTGAAAAAAACTGGAACCTTCTACACTGCAGGTGGGAATGTAAAATGGTGAACCACTATGGAAAACAATAAGAAGTTTCCTAAAAAAATTAAAACAAAACTAGCATATGATCCAAAAAAGAAAGTCTCCTCCCCTCTCCTTCATTGCTGGCCAGCTTCTACTCCTCAGAAACACATCCTCTGAGAGGCCTTCCCAAATACCCTCTGCTCTCCTGAAGGCACCCACTGGGCCCAGTTCACACTGGCTGCTTCCCTGAGTGTGGGCTGAACAATTATGGTCCAGCAGTGTCTCAAGGAGCAGCATTTTCTTCATTCTTCTCAGGGGTGCTGCAGTCCACACAGAACCTCAAGAAAGGAGCGAGGGAATCAAAAGAATTGGAAATCAGCAATATGCTCATAAAAAGGTCTTACTGCTGGTTCATTAAGCCCACCTCTACTCAAATAAATCAAGTTATTACTCCAGCCTAATGTGGACTCATTTCTGTATGTTTTTTCTTCATCTTCAACTCACGCATTGCCTAGTGTTTTTCTACATCTGCTCTTATTGGGTTAAATTTATCCCTTTCTCCTTTTCCTACCAATCTCTGAGCAAAATACTCCCTATCATGGATACCATATAGAGACAAAATACATCATCATTTTACATAATATGTATACACACATACATGTACACACATGTACACACATGTGTAGAAATAGCTATATACATGTATATGTTTATGAATATGTTAATATATAATTCATATAAATAAATCGATGTGCATTTCACAAGCTCATTATAACCTGAAAACTAAATGGAATGATCCCATTTTACAGATGGATCCCAGGCATAATGAGGTCCAGAATCAGAAATTAGGATTCAGCTCATAGTTAGGATTGGCATCAACGTCCATGCTCATTTACAGGCTCTCAATACAATTCTACTAACAATGGGCAGGGATGTATTTTCAGACCTAAGGTTCTCAAAGTGTATGTGTATGTGTATGAGACCAAATGTATCACATGTGCTTCAATCAAAACAACACATCACGACAGACTGAACACAGAACCAGCTATAAGAATCCAGTTTTCTTCTATTGCAACAGGAAGGAGATTTGGTAACAGACAAACAATGCTACTCTTTTCATTACATTTTTTGGGGGGAATGCTCGAAAGATAAGTCAGTTTTCTTAAAATATGTTAATATGCACTAGTTATATTGTTGGTATTTAAAAAATAAATGAAGTACAAGGTAAGGTTTCAGCTTTAATTTCTGATGTGATATATATGTTGATACAGCCCACAGAAGCAAATGTTCTTTGGGGTATTCAATACTTTTTCATGCTTAAATGGATCCTAAAACCAAAAGTTTGAGAACTTTGGCTTTAAACAAGCACAGAAATGTTAAGCTAGGTGTCTAGGTAATTCAATGTTCTATAGGTGAGTTTAAACAATATACCTGGATGGGCAAAACTCGTTAAGTTCCATCTGAAGGCAGGAACTGGATTGTATTTCAATGTTTCCTCTCGATCCCACTTCTTAGCTGGTGTGCTGTTTCTCAAAGGGTGGGGACTTTGTGTTCACACTCCTGTATTAGTTCCCACTGACTAACATTTACATACTGTTAATGTGCACACCTTGAAAAATTGTGGGCACTGATTTAATTGCAACTAAGAGATGAAGGGAAAGAAACAAAGATGGTTGACTAACATGACAAGATACATGCGGAGTTCAATGTCAGCTCTGTATAGGACAATTAAGCAGACTATCAGGGTACTGTGCAATGATCTTATCAGCTGTGTTCCTTTTTTGGTCTCTTAGTCCTTGAATCACTTTGCACAGTGAGTATCATCTAGTGATCAGATATCCACAGCACATCCATGGGGACATTAGCATGCTGCAGTTCTAGGCTTCTGTATTCACTTATCATGACCTGAGAGATGTGAGAATCTCTGTTTATAATGTCACCAAGCCTATGGTGTCAACTTTAGTACCAAAGGACCACAGCACACAAAGTTCAGACATACAGTCATATGTGTATTTGGAGAGCAAATGTGAGTTCCTTTGGGCTCCAGAATCAAGTAACCATCTTAGAAAACAGAATGTGAGAAGTCAGCTGTTCATAGGCTGTTAGGCTGTTTTCTTATGACCGTGGCTGTGAAAAATATTCAGAAAAGGTATCTGCATTATTGATGGATTTTTCCCCAACCTCCTTTTTTGCCTTATTGGTAGGAGACATGACACATGTGTATAAACATTACATGTGTACAGTAACTAGAAGAGAAATTCTAGTCATAGTTCTCTTCTCATTCCTGTATGACCTTGGAGACATTTTCTTATGTCTCTGGACCTTGTTTTCTTAAATTATAAAAATCAGTTTCCTTCTGCTGGAGGTTCTCAGACTTCAGGATGCATTAGCATCATCTGGAAATTTTATTAGAAAATCGAGTACGAGGCCCTACCCGCAGAGGTTCTGATTCTGCAGTGGTGGGCTGGTATGGAGGATTTGCTTTAGTCCTTTCCAACACCAACATTGCAGGATTCTATGACATGGACACTTGTTTATTGCTCAAATGTTAAATTCTTCTTTTCTTAATGGTGAGATGGCTTTATTCTCTTAACTCCTGTTACCTACAGAAAGAATCTTACAGAAGGCATTATACCAGGTTCTTTAAATTCACACTTCCTTCTTCTCAATGATGCCTATAATTCCATTGGTCTATTTGTGCAAAAGAGTGACTGTGCAGACACAATGAGGTGGGAAGATGAGTAATTATCAAGAGAATTAAATCCCTTTAATACCTCCCTTTCCTTTCTTCCAAGATAAAGACTTCAAGCTCTCTCATTCTACTTTGTCTTTGGAGGCCGGCTACAAGGCTGATGTGACAGCTTTCTGGAGAGACAGGAGCACCTTTGTTGCAAGTAATTTCATGTCCCTGTCTCCCTTTGGGACAGCTCCATGGGACACTGGTCTCACAATGCACACTCCTGACAGGTTGTGAAACCATTACCTGGAAACTCAATACAAAGCAAATCCTCCGAACCACCCCCAGCACTGGTGACAGAACTCTGAGGATCCGGCCTCATGCTTAGTTTCCTACTAAAATTTCCAGATGATGCTAATGCAAGCTGAAGTCTGAGAACCTCCAGGAGAAGGAACTGGTGTAGTGTTTGGAATCCAAATGCTCTGCTTCTTACTATGTAGACTTAATTCAGTTACATAATCTATTTAGGAATCAGTTTCTTATCTACAAGTTGGGTCATTGTAGGTTTGATAAGAGAATGTCTTCTTGGCTCTAAGTCCAAAATAGACCTCAATCTCTCCATTTCTTTTCCTTCCTTGAGTCCAACCACAAACATCTCCCACCTGGGTGACCTCCTTGAGGTTGTCATACTTTTGTTCTTGGTTCCCTATAATGCAGTCAGCAGAAAGCAACCAGAGTCATCTTTCAAAAGCATGAATCAGATTGAGTCTTTCTCCTGCTTAAAATCCTTCAATGGTTTCCCACTAGATTCAGAAAAAATTCACCAACTCTCTGCCTGGTTTACAAGGTACTGTACAGTCTTTGACCCTCAGATGCTTAAAGTATCTGCCCTTTCTCTCAACAGTGTCAGCATACTGGTCCTTGCTACCTCTCCACAGACCAGGCAGAGTCCTGCCTCAGGGCCTTTGCACTGCCCTACCTCTGCTGGAATGTGTTCCCTCTAGAATGGCTGCCTCATTCAGGTTTCAGCTCAGAGGCCAATTCTCTGACTGCCTTCTCTTACGAAGCTTTCCCCCTGCTCTTAGCCCCCTAGCTATTTTCTTTATAACTTGTAATCCTAGTTATTTTCTTCATAACTCTGACCACAATATGAAAGTTTCTAGTTTGTCTGTGTTCAATTGCATATGTCTGTCAACTTCGAGTAAAATACCAGTCCCCTGAGGGCAGGGACACATATTACAGCCCTATTGCTTAAGAGTGCTTGTCACATAGTAGGTGATGAGCAAAACCTTTCTGAACAAATAAGTAATTGTTTTTGATTTGACTTTTGAACATGAGTTTGAACTGGGAGGGTCTCCTTATATAGAATTTCTTGTGAACAGGTGCCATAAACTTACAGAATCGACAAATACAGTGCTGTATATGTATTCTTCTTATGCTTTTCTTAATATTCTTTTCACTAGCTTACTTTATTGTAAGAACACAGCATATAATATGTGTAATGCACAACGCAAGTGTTCATCAATTATTTGTTATTGGAAAGGCTTTTGGACAACAGCAGGTTAATAGTGGCTAATTCTCTTTGGAAATCAAAAGTTATATGTGGATTTTCAACTGTGAGGGGAGTAGACACCCAATCCCCACATTATTCAAGGGTCAAATGTATAGTATATCATTCTGGAAGATGTCTACTTCCCGTAATAAAGATTCATCCCCTAAAAACACATCTATTTTTAGGAAGATTTTTATGCTGAAGAATATCTGAAAGAGCAGATGAAAAGTACACAAATGAACTAAATTATAAAAAATTTTTAAAAAAGTACTAAATCAAAGGATGATAGACTTTCAGCCAAAAAAAGCAAATCAGTGAGTATAGGAAGAGATGTGGGGGAGGGTGGGGGGACCTATGGGTAAAGCAGGTTAATGGTATAGTGAGGGAAAAACTGAAATAGTGGTAAACTTACTGTACTACACTATCAAGTATATCTTAAACCTCGATAATACTATAATGCCAATTTCCAATAAAATCAATTTAAAAAAAATACGTAAGTAGACCACAGCAGTCAAGAGCAGGTCATGGCAAAAATAAATTGGGCGGGTAGGGCAGGGCAGGGCAGGATAGAACAGGATATATATACATACATGTGTGTGTGAGATGATAGGGCAGGATAGATACACGACCTCTGACCTAGCTTCAGTTCCACACAGCACAAGTGATGCCTGGGAACCCGATCCAGACGTGTGGAGACACACCTCCGGGAGTGGGGGGGCCAGCATTCGGACACGGGGCAGGAGCAGCGGCACCCTCCAGGAAGGCACTGGTTCTCGCGAGGACAACCCCTGTGTGTAATCAGAACAGAAGAGCACACACCTGTGCTTGCTGGAGACTGCTGCGCATCGGAGAGCAATGGCTTCAAAAGCAGGTCGTTAAATGCAAGCTGTGGTTTCTAATCCCCTAGCACAGCACATCCTAATGTTGTAAGAAATGCTCTTGCAACAAAAACAGCATGTTGCTGGATAAGGAACTGGGGCAACTGCCTCTTTTGTGATCTACATCTTGGTTCCAGTGATAAGAACTCATTTACACTGGAGATCTAGGCAGGTGGGTATTAGAGACACAGCCCTGGAAAAACCCAACAGAGGCCCTCAAAAATGAGAGCGAAAATGACAGGCAAGCACTTTTGTCTAATGAAGCTCCCCTGTGACAATGAAAACAATTCAATAATTTCCATGTCACTGGTATGCTAGCAGAGGGAAAACAAAGGGATGAACAGAGGTGCAAACACTGTGAGCATCAATTCATGGACTATGCGTCCACACCAGGAAAAGCTGCGTATCTTCAGAAAGCAGGCAGAGTTCACTCTGCTTCTCCCCAGCCCCGCCCATGCATGGATACAGATAAGTCCATTTAAAAAGGGAAGCACTTCATTTCTGGGCTCTCCACTTTATTCCACTGATCTGTGTGTCTGTTTTTGCTTCAGCACCATACTGTTTTAAAACCACACCTATAATTAAAATTAACCTTTGACAAAGTAGCCAAGAACATACAATGGAAGAAGGAAAGTCTATTTAATAAATCATGTTGGGAAAACTGGAAAGACATCTGCAAAAAAAAATGAAACTAGATTATTCATTAGCACCATAAGCAAAGTTAACTCAAAATGGATTAAAGACCTGGACATAAGATGTAAAACCAAAAAATACTGGGAAGAAAATGTGGGGAAAAATCTCTATAATCTCAACTTCAATGAGATCTTTGGGGGAAAGGACAGATACAGCAAAAGAAACGAAAACAAAACAAAGTAATTGGGACGACATCGAACTAAAAAGCTTCTGCATGGCGAAAGAAACCACCACGAAGACAAAAAGGCGACCCACCGATTATTCATACAACTTATATCAGAGAAGAGTTTAATCTCCGAAATATACAAAAAGTTCACATATCTCAACAAAGAAAGGTAAACAACCCATCAAAAAATGGGCATAAGACCTAGAGAGAACTACTTATCCAGAGAAGTCACACAGGTGGCCTACAGACACATGCAAAAATACTCTACATCACTCATCATTAGAGAAATGCAAATAAGAACTATAACTAAAGAGATATCACCTCACCTTGAGAATGGCCTAGATCCGAAAGTCTAGAAATAACAAGTGTTGGAGTGGGGGGCTCAGAGAAAAGGGAGCCCTCTTTCACTGTTGGTAGAAATGCAAATTAGCACACCTCTCTGGAAAACAGCATGGAGAGTCCTCAAAATAATAGTTTGCTCCAGCAGTCCTACTGTTGGGCATGTACCCAGAGTACAGAATCTCTAATCAGGAAAAATACCTGCACCCCGTGTCATAGCAGCACAGTTCACAGTAGCCAAGACATGGAGACAACTAAATGGCCATCAACAGATGAGTGGATGAAGAGGCTGTTACATATATATATATATATATATATATATATATATATATGTATATGTATGCACTTAATGGAATTCTATTCACCTATTAAAAAAGATGAGAATGTGCCCATTGCAACAATCTGGATGGAAGTGGAGGGGATCATGTTAAGTGAAATACAAGTCAGAAAGAAAAAGAGAAACGCTGGATGGCTTCACTCCTATGTAGAACATAGTGAAATGAAACAAAGAAACAGTTAATCTCCAGCAAAACCCCACAGACACAGGCTAACGGCTGTCAGAGGGTGGGAGCGGGGAGGGAAGGAGAGAGGGAACAGGCGGTGGTAAAGGACACTGGACTCTGGTGGTGGGTGTGGTAGGTAATACCATAGATGGAGAAATGAGTTCAATATCTTAAAATGAGTATGGCTTTGTAAACAAAAGAAATAATAATAAAAGTATAATAAATAAAAGGGAAGCACTGGTAGACGTGAACTCCCTCCCCAGCATTGTGAAGGATTCTTGCAAAGGCATCTCACTGCACGGCACTGCCAGGGCGAGTGCTCCAGTACCCCAGCTTTTGGATTTCCTTTTTCAGTGTAGGAAACCTCAGACCCTGAAGGGAGCAAGGGGCCAACTCCCAGCTACAGAAAATCTCGTAACTTTTAAGATGCTGAAAATTGAGAATTTGCCAAAAGGAAAATCGTGGAAGTCAAAATGACTTTATTCACTGAGTAAGCAACTCACGTAACATTACGAACAACCACTGCTGAGCTGAAAAGTCTATTCTAGTAAAGAAAATACTGGCCATTGTCCTGCATATTTTTAGGTTATTCCTATCTGACCTATGAGGAATAATTAGGATGTGATGCTGGTGAGAAAAATGCACCTGATCACTTGAAAAGACAGCAATTACACCTCTGTGAACAAATATGTAAGCTTCTGTTATTTCTAGTCAGTGAATTTTTCAACCAAATAAGATACCAACTACCACAGTTTAAGAGACAGCAAAGATCAAATGTGAAGTCTCTCCTTTGGCATGAGCAGAGTTAGAGCTTGGTTACTGCTAAAGAAAGATGAGGGGATGAGTGGAGAGCAGGCCTATTCAAACAACTGTTACCCACGTCATCCTGTGAGCACTTTCTGGGGGTGCTGTGGACTCAACACTGAAGTTACATCAGAAGCTGTGACAGCTGGGTCACTGATGACCCCAAACATCAATAATCTCTACCCACTTTCTAAGCAGGCTTCTCAAAGATCTTATTTGACTCTGGAACAAAATGCTTTGACCATATCTTAAAACCAAAGCACTCTGAAGAATTAGCAAATAAGTAGACTTTCACTTGACTAGTTACTGCATGAAATAAGAGCATTTCAAGCTCTCCCTGTAACTTGTCCCTCCAGGACCACTGTCATCATCAACACACATTTTTTGTTTATTTAAACCACTCTTGAGTAATTATCAATCTATAATAATTTCAATACCCTGGAAGGATGGGAATCAAGCATGTTCTGCTTTCGCAGAACTCAATTTGCTTTCAAAATGCCTACCCAATAAAACCTGCTTCTGGATTTCACATCGATACCCTAACAGGATTTCCCACATAGTCTCTACTGGTGAGCACGCGCTAGAGGATTCACATTCATATTATGTCTGGATCGAGGCCAATGATTTGACTGGAAGAGGAGCAGCTGCGCGTGAAACATCTTGGGGTGAGAGATTTGTTACGCTCCTCTCTGATAAGGACTAAATTTGGGCAGTGGGTTTTGAAATGTTCATGGTACCACATGAAATCGCTCCCAAGTAGGCCAATTATAAAGGCTTTAACAGAGCCCCAAATCAACATTCAACTGAAGAAAAGCATAGAGCTTTTACAACATAAATCAGGGGAGTAGTAACAAAAACGTTTCCTGTGACAGGTTACAGCTGATGGCAGGAGGGAAAACAGCTCCTTTGCAAGTGTCTTCACACCGATGATATCCACCCCACAACACATGTGCCTAATTCCTTCCTCTCTGCTCTGACAACATCCTGGCCCCCCACCCTCTCTCTCCACACCCAGAATCACTGGGAATGGTAATTGAGTAGCAAACGAAGTTGGGTTTGACACACACACACACACACACACACACACACACACACACACACCCGCTCCCGCACAGCCCTTCCCCCAAAGCCAGAAGGCAAACCTCTAAGATTCCGAGTGCAAGACTGAGGTCTGCAGGCAGCAAATGAGAAGCTGGCATCACAGACTTACCATAGAAAGTCAGCTGTCCTCTTGCTACATTTTTCCCTCTTGAATTTTCCGTCACACATTCATATACACCAGCATCCTCCTGCTGGAAATTGGGGATTTCGAGAATTCCATTTGACTTATGTCTTCTGGCTTTCCTGGCTATTGGCTTTCCATCTGCTCTCCTCCAGGTGATAGTCGGCACTGGGCTGGGAGTGGGCATGGAAAGGGTAATTCATGTTAGAGAAAACGCTGTCTTTGATCTCAACCTCTGCTCCCAACAACCCCTTCCTTGTGGGCTCTACACATAGTTTTCCTAATTTCATTCCTTCAGAGGTCAGAGCAGTGATTGCAGCCATAGTCTCTGTCCCTTGTAGTGTTTTAGTATTATTTTTCTTGAGATCAAATAGCCTGTGATCTGATTGGCGCTTACACAGATATTGGTATAGTGACGCACACCTGGAACTTTTAAAACGATGTAAGGCTCTGTTATTTCAATAAAAAGTATTCATAAAATAATAAAATCAAACAACCCTTTTTAACCTTAGATAAGGTAATCTCTCTCTTAGGCAATACTATCACTGAAGCAGAATGCGATTTTTATAGGCTCGCTCTATTTTTTCTAGTGCAACTGTTTTTCTTAATCATACGTATGAACCTGAAACATCAGCGCCCTGAGGGGGGTGGATTAAAGGTGGCTGCGGATTCTTCACAGCCCTCCCTCCACCCGAAAGCCAGGCCCCTTCTCCTCTAGCCAGGGGAGTCCTCTGACTGCTTTGGTTCCTGAAATAGAGTAGAGGCGATGCTGTGTAGGTTTCCCGAGTCAGGGGACAAAAAACTGGCAGTTTCTGCTTTCTGCCTCTTAGAACATTCTCTATGGAAATTTCCAGACTTCAAGCTGTCCCTATGGAGCGTGTTTGGGGCAACTCCCTTTAAAAAACAGTGAGAGGAGAGCCGTAGTCAGTGGGGTCGGCATGTCTCTCAAGGCCTCGGCATCCTCCAGCCGCAACTGCCAGACTCTGCTTAAATGGCACGGAGGGCACCATCAAGTCTGCCAATCAATGGTTCAGTGCTCTAACCACAGCTTTTAAGATTGCCGCTGCCTAGCAGGAGATGCAATTATTTACTTATTTATTTTTCACAAAACACACGCAGAGAAGCAATTAGACTAAAGACTGACTAATCTTCTCTGGAAAACCTGAGATGGTATTTAAAAAATTAAAGCCATCAAGACTTCTATGCTTGTTTTAGAGGAATTTAAGTTCATTAGACAGACACTAACTCCACTTGTAGATAGGGCTCTATCAAAAGTACATTATGGTGTCTTTACATCTGATGAGGTATACACTCAATCTGCGCCTTTACGAAGAACTACGCGTAGACGTCGTCTTTGCTGTTAAGTGCGTGAGGAGGGGTTTCAGCTGGATGTGCAAACCCACTCATTTCTGTGTAGACTGAAGGAGCCCAATTTGGGTCTATTGTTTGTATTCCAGTGCCATTCAAGCAGTATGAATAGAGTGGAATTCATACTTCTCCCAAAGAGGGAACGACATGAATTTTGTTCTTTCTCCACATACAATTTTTCAAGATGTCACCTTGCAGAGTTCATCAATTATATACCTAGCTTCTCCAGTTACCAGCCCTCACTTTTACCATGGATTGAGTTCCATATCTCTCTATCTGTCTCGATCTATCTATATCTGTATCTAAAATAAAATCATGGGGCCACATTCTACTGGCTGCTCATTTGCTTTGCGTATCGTGGCGGAGAATCTGGACGTTTTCTATCATGCATGTCATTTCACAAGCGAACTTTTAATATCTGTGCAGAGTGCAATCCTATAGCTATGTCATAATTGACTTCGTGGGATGCATTTTTAGGACATGAAAAATGTTACCCACATTATATTGGATCAAAGTAAAGATACTAATCTAGCTTATCTGCCCATGACTTGAAAACTTGGAAGCCAAAAGAATCTTTCTGTTAGAGCAGAAAATAAAGAGAAAGAGACACCTTTCTTCTACAATTACTGCAAAATGCAAACATCCTAAGAAAGGAGACTCCACACTGACACCGGGTCTGGGCACAGGTCCGTGCTGCTGCCGTGGATACCACAGAGCACTGGAATGGGATGGGGGTGAGCAGTGGGTGAGCCAGACAGATGGGGATGAGTCTGGAGGTCCAAGTGCATCATCAAGCTGCAGAGATGACCTCACTATTCTCATTTTAGGTGATTGCTTTTATCCTCTCTGCCAAACCTTCCCTGCAGGGTTACTGGCAACATCTTAAATTGATGTGCTTTTCCTGGTCTCCATACTCCCTGCCCCAGAGTATGGGAAAAGGCAGGTTTTGAGGCCTGGACTTCGGTAAGGAATCGGCCCACATTCACAAAGTTGTGATGACTCCCGGACACCGAGGTCCCCTTATAACAGCGGTCTCCTCTCTCTGCAGCTGGAGTGGAAGGGAATCCGAAGTAGAGAGACTCATGTACCACAGGGTCACTGGGGACTGGTGTGGTCGCAAGAGCCAAGTTGAACCTCCTGGTTGGTGTTTGCCTTTTCTGGACTCCCAGGGCATGTAGGATTGGGACGGGACCTCTGAAACTGGTCAGCTCGGCATTCCTAATCTCAAAAAGAAGTTCAGCCCGAGTTTGCTGCCTCCTCTGTAACTGGGGCCAAGGAGTCAGCTTGACAGTGCCTCTGAGCAGGGCTGGTGCTCTGTCATTCTGACACGTGAAAGTCCTCAAAGTGAACAAAAGACTCTGCAAAACTGCCCACCCTCTGCTCCTGTGTGGGGTTGTCGGCCAGGGACCCCTGATTCTCTGCACATCACCTGTCCCTTTCCAAGGTGAGGGGACAGAGTCACAGGTAGGAAGGCTGAAGTCAGAGAAAGGTCTGTCTTGCACCTAGGCCCTCAGAAAGCATCGGGGACCATTCTGAAGGGCAGGGACAGAAGGGTACCAGCACTTACTTTCCTAAGGCGAAGCACTCCAGCCTGGCCGTGGCCCCCTTCGCTGTTGGCACGGCTTCTGGGAACTGCACTTCTATTTTGGGTTCATATTCGCCCATCACCCCTGCGAAAAAACAAAGCAGCTGAGTCTGGGAGATCTCTCAACAATGTACC
This sequence comes from Solenodon paradoxus, assembly GCA_004363575.1. Taxonomy (NCBI): domain Eukaryota; kingdom Metazoa; phylum Chordata; class Mammalia; order Eulipotyphla; family Solenodontidae; genus Solenodon; species Solenodon paradoxus. The sequence continues at coordinate 151,640 of RJWH01001172.1, forward strand.
ACCTTGTTTTCCTGCTAATATAGGAAGTGCTAACACATGGCTGAAGCGTCATTCACTCCTTCCTTTCTGGTGGCCTGTCTGTACCTGCTCAGTGCGGTCACCACAGAGGCCCACTCTCTGCAGGGCCGCACCATCCTCTGGTCTCCCTCCTCCCAGCACTTACCTTAGGAAGTCATGGAAAAATCCAAGGGAAGGAGGTTCCGAGTCACCAGGAAAATCTAAGACGTGACTGTTTTTGGAAAGACACTGCAGAAAATTAAAAAAATACTCTCAGGCTTTATTTTGTCTTTATTGCCTCTAGACTTTTGAAAAGAGGAGGAGGAGGCATATTTTAAAGAAGGAAGAGGAGAAAGAAGAACATCAATTTATTTATTTGATGTTCGTTGTTTTCTCCAGTCCTGGGTTGCAAATCTGGGTCCTGGGGCTTCCGATGGTCTGCGCTCCAGCCATCAGCGAAGCCTGACCCACCAGCATGTGCCAGAAAAACATCTGAATAATCAACATGTAGCCGCAAATGATCTTTGACTTCCAAGGTGAATCAGAATTCGTCCTAAAGCTGTATACACGTGGTATCAGTAAACGCCTCAAACGGTATTATGATCCGAGTCAACAAAGAAGGAAGAGCAGCAGGCAAATGTACAAAAACCACAGTTAACTGTGCTCACATGGCCAGCGCACACGACCTTGAAGGGCCAGCCTCCCTTTTCCACATGCTGGGCAATGACTCCACGGCGATGGCCAAGGCAGCGCCGCCTGAAAGACTATTTTATGATGATTTATCAGTGCTTTTAAATACATCTTGAGCCGTCTTCCATGGCTCTAACCCTTTTTAGCGCATTTATTTCTATTCAGTTTCTAGTCTTTCCCGTGGCCTCTGCCTCCTCTGTGCCTTGTGAAGTCTGGATTACCAGCTTCCTAACAGGGAGGGCACCTCCATTTCCCCTCTCCTTCGGGCATCCCATAGTTTGAGGACAGGAGACTCCAGGATTCGGAAGAAAAGGTTACGAACGGGGAGGCACGGGGGCAGAGACAATGACAGTGACGGAAGAGGCACCCGCTCATTTGGCCGAGTGGCCCTTTTCTGCGGCAGTCCCCTCAGAAGCCGCCAGGTGACTTCTCCACGTGGAAAGAGAAGATCAGCTGCAGTGTCCGAGGAGGGGCTGCAGAGGAGGCTTGCTCGGGGGTGAGGTGGAAATGGCGAGCAGCACCCAGCTACGGGTTTTCCCTCTCCTAGAACCACCGGGTGCGTCCTCTGAAGGGACCTCTGCGGCCAGTCAGCTCAGCATTCCTATCTGCGCACTCCCAGATGGATGGAGACCATTTTACAGAGGACCCACCTCTGGCAACCTCTTAGGGGATCCGCAGGGCCCCAAAAGTTAAGCTCACAGTTTGAACCTGCCCTTCCTTTTACAAGCAAGACTGTCATCTCAAAGGCGTTGACAACAAACCGGTGAGTGTTCAAGGCTGTAGCTCGGGCACAGACCAGTTATCCTACTCCTTCTGTGACCTCCCAGTACTGCAATGACTAAGGTGACAAAATCAGACTCCAAGCCACCGAGTCCACGAAAGCATTTCAACACAAGCCGTGCTCCCTTTGGGCTGCGTTCCCGGCACTCAGGTGTGACTTTGTCTCCACGGAGCACTAGCCACCTGGCTGGCCCTTTGGAAAGGGCGTCTGCTCATGCAACACACAGCTGCCGAGTCAACTTGCTAACAAAACAGGCTCCAGTTGCCTCATCGCCCCAGAAATATCAGAAGTCTGACTCTTGAGTGTGGGAACGAGCCAACACCTCCTAGCGCTTCAAAAAAGAGCTGCTAAGAGAAAGAAGTCTTTTGTCCTCCCAGGAAATCAAAGCATCCGCACTGCAGTGTTGTATCAGCTGCAGAAGGAGGCAGTGAGTTCAAATCCACTGGCCCACAGGATGAGGTGTGCTCTGCCTCCCTCCACCTGTAGCTCTGCCTGTAAAGGAAGTTTCTCTACTCCAGCTAATCGAGATGGCCAAGAAACAGAGATCTCATGTCCCTGTCCTGAGTAACTGAGATGCTCACAGGCAGTACAGAATCGGGGTCCCAATTCTCCTGAATGTGCTGTTTGCGCCCGTATCCTAAAACCCTCCCTAGTTAGACTAAGACCAACAGCCTCCAGGTCATCAGCATTCACAGCCCCTCCTCTGTGTGCCTGCTCCCTGCCCACCACGGTCTTCAAAGGACAAGGCATATCAGTTTTTGCTTTTTCCTAGGACTTCTTTTATCAAAAGCACATGTTTACTGAGGCACACTTACATGCCCCCAAAACTGACCCATGGTTAGTGTCCAAGGCAATGATTCTTCTGTGCAGTATCGCCATAATCCAGGGTGGGGACACTTCCATTCCCCAATATGAGCTCTCTGTCCTTTACAGTTGACCCTCAGACCCCTCCCTGCCCCAGGTAACCTCCAACCTGCTCTCTGTCTCTGAAGATAGGCTTTTCTGGGCATTTCATATAACATCCTACAATAAGTGGTCTTTTGTGCCTGCTTCTTTCCCTTGGCGTGGTGGTGTGTATCTCTAGTTAAGGTCTGCACTGCAGAGATGTATCACTTTCGAATTTTCTATTTACTGGCTGTTTCCTAAAACACTGTCACAAAGTGACACAAACTGAGAGCCTTAAAGCCAAAGACGTGTTCTCTGAGAGTTCTGGAGTTAAGAGGTCATAAATGAGGGAGGGGACAGGGCCACACTTCTTTGAGACTCTAGATAGAACCGCGCTTGGCTCTTCCTAGCTTCGGCTGTTGCTATTGATCCATGGTGTTCTTTAGTTGGCACTGGGACACTCCGTCTCTACCACTGCTGTCATGCGAAATCTCTGTGAATCTTCATATTGTCTTCTTAAAAGGATACTAGTCATATTGGATTAAGGGGACACTCTCTTCCAATATGACCTCATCTAAACTGATTGCAGTTAAATTCACCCACCGCCAGAGAAGGTCATATTGGAAGCACAGGGCATTAGGATTTCAATCTACTTTTTATCCGGGACACAGTTCAACCCAGAGTGCCAGCTGATGGGCATGTAGGTTGCTCCCACCTTAGGCTATGATGACTAATTCTTCTCTGAACGTTTTCAGGCAAGTGGCTGTGTGGACATGTTTGCATTTCCATGGTGCTTCCCTGGACATTTACATGAATGAGTTTTCTCTTGCTTCCTGTCTCAGCTCAAGTGATACGCCCCAGAGGAGAGTTTTCTGTATCTAAAATAGGGCCCTACTCTCATTCTCTATTAACATCTCATTTCCTTTATGTTCATGATTATGATTTAAAATCCTTTTGTTCATGTGTTCAGTGACTGTTTTCCATCTAGATTGTAAAATGCATGACATCAAGCCATATGTTTGTCTTCCTCATAGTTATCTCTGGCTTCTGTGGTTCTCTCTTCACTTAACAGCTGCTAAGTAAAAGACGTTTTTCCATCTAAACTTCTGGGCGCTGCAACAGTGTTACTGTTTTCTATCATCTTCATAGCCAGCTATTGGTATCTCTTCTGTTGAACGTGCACTCCCTTGAGGAGCAGAGATGATTTGTTTTACACGCCTCAAACATCCTGGCTCAGTACCAGGCACAGGAAAAAAATTGTTAGGAATAGAAATTTGTGGAAGGGAGGAAAAGTATGGGGATGTGGGCTTATATATAGTGAATGACACATAATAATCATTAAGTCAAAAATGTCAAAAACTACTTTCAAGGCATGGAAGTCATTTTTTAAGTATTATGGCTTCTTGTTGGAGTTCACTCATAATCATGTTTTTCTAAAGTTGCTGTGTAGGCTCCTCTTGTCCACATAAGCAGCCTACAGTCAACATCATAATCTATGGTGAAAAACCGAGAGTTTTCCCTTCAGATATGAACAAGACCAGGTTGTCCACTATTACCATTACTAGTCAACAAAGTTCTGGAGTCTTGGTCAGAGCAATAAGGCAAGAAAATGATATTCAAGGAACCCAAATTGGAAGGGATGAATAAAACTATTGTTATTTACATAGGAAATAATATAATATCTAGATAACCCTAAAGACTCCATAAAAAAACAAAACTGAACTGATACGGACAATAAATGAATACAGTAAAACAGCAGGATATAAAATCAACATACAAAAATCAGCAGCATTCCTATGTGCAAACAGTGAAGTAGAGGAAAAAGAAATTAAGAAAGAAATCCCACTCACAATAGCATCAAGAAAGATCAAATACCTAGGAATAAACTTAATAGGGATATGAAGACCTCCACAATGTAAACTATAGGACTTAACAAAAGAAACAGATGACACAAAAAGATAGAAAAACATTAACTGTTCATCGATTTGAAGAATTAACACAGTAAAATGGCCATTCTACTCAAAGCAATATATAGGTTTAATGCAATTCTCATCAAAATTCCAGGGACATTTTTCAAGGAAATGGAACAGACTTTACCGAAGTTTGTAGGGAATCACAAAAGGTCTCAAATAACCAAAACTATTTTGAGAAAACAGTGAAGGACTCATACTCCCTACCTCAAACTATACTATAGAGCAATCACCAAAAACAGTATGGTACTGAAACAAACTAGACACAGTGATCAGAGGAATCAAATTGAGAGCCCAGAAATAAAGCCACAACTATAATGGACAGTTAATTTATGGCAAAGGTGTCAAGAGCACACAATGGAGAAAGGAAAGACTATTTAACAAATGGTGTTGGGAAAAACGGAAAGACATGAGAAGAAAAAGAAGGGAGGAGAAGGAATAGGGGGAGGAAGAGGAGGAGGGGGGAGAGGAGCAGAAGAAGAGAAAATAACTAGATTACTCATTATAGCCACATACAAAAGTTAACCAAGACGGATCAAAGATCTGGACATAAGACATGAAACTATAAAATACTAAGAAGAGAATGTGGGAAAAACATTCCATGACCTCAGCTTCAAAGATATTTTTGGGCAAGGAATAGCTATGGCAAAAGAAGTCAAAGTAAAACTAAGAAATAAGGACTACATCAAACTAAGAAGCTTCCAAACAACAAAAGAAAACATTACTAAAACAAAAAGACAAGCCAAGGAATAGGAGAATATATTCAAATAACACACATCAGATAAGCTCTTACTCTCCAAAATATATAAAGAGCTCACCCATTTCAACAATAAAAGGCAAGTGACCCACTCAAAAAACGGGAGAAGAACTGAATAGGCATCTATCTAAAGAAAACCCACAGATGGCTGACAGACATCTAAAAAATGTTCTACACCACTAATCATCAGAGACATGCAAATAAAAACTACATTGAGATACTCCTTGTAACAATGAGAATGGCCTATATAAAAAAGACTGGAAATAGTAAGTGTTGGAGGGGGAGTGAAGAAAGAGGAACCCTCCCACACTGCTGGTGGGGATGTAAATTGGTACAACCTCTTTAGAAAACAGTATGGAGATTCCTCAAACAAATAAATATGAATCTACCATTTGATCAAACAATCTCACCTCTAGGCAAATCCCCAGCACATACCAAGTCTCTAGTCAGATAAATTAGCTGCACATGTATGTTTACAGCAGCACAGTTCACAATAGCCAAAAAGTGGAAACTGCATAAATGCCCATCGACAGATGAATGGACAAAGAGACTGTTGTATATATACTCAATAGAACTCTATGCAGTTGCTAAAAAAAAAAAAAAAATTCCAAAATTGTACCTTCTGCAATAACTTGGATGGAACTGGAAGGGATGACGGTGCATGAAAGAAGTCAGAAAAAGAGAAATACACGATGGTTTCACACATGTGGGATATAATAAAATGAAACAAACAAACAGAGAACTTCAGCAAAAACCCACAGGACACCAGGTGATGGCTGCCAGGGGCTGGGAGCGGGGAGAGAAGGAGACAGGGGACAAGGTGGTGTGAAGGACACTCCGGTGGCGGGTGTGGAGTGAAATATAGACTGAGATACAACTTCAAAATCCTAAAATGAATATCGCATCGTGAACAAAAGAAATACTATTACTACTTAAAAAAAGAGAGTTCATTTTCCAAGCCCTACCTCTGACGACCCATGCACTTTAAAATTTAATTAATTGGTCTACCACTGCTCTGGTGACTTACAGAGTGATAATGAGATCAAAAGAGCAAAGCTGTCAGTGACATTGCTCCAGAACGCTTTTTCTCTCTCCAAACTCTGTAAAAACGGCAGGAAGATAAAAGGGCCTAGTGATGTTCACACAACTAAGGTGAGTGGAAGGTTGCACATAAAAGAATCAGGATCAAGCCGGGTACATAATCTTAGCAATTCTCCCTTGTCTCACCCCAAATACTAGTCACCTATAGAGACAATCCTGGCTTTCAATCTAAACAGAGAAACCAACAACTAGAGTTATAAACATCAAGTTAAAACAGGCCTTAGTTTGGTCTGAAATCATTAACATACACTGTGGTGTCGAGTTTTTGGAGTAAGAGAGCCAGCATAATGAATATGAAAGTTACAGCACCTGACATTTCAATCATCCAAATCTTCAGGGGTTGCAGTTATCTTTACATTTCAATGAATTATTTAAATAAATATTCATTCACCACCAACCAGAAGCCCTACCCCGGGCCTTGCCGTGGGGACACCTGTGGATAACACCACAGACCATTATCTTCCTGTCATCCTTCTCAGTGCCTGGCGCAGTATGTGCAGATCAGACAATGACTCACCATTCACTAAACAGCTGAAGGACTTTACTTTCTGAGAGATTCGTGGTTAGAAATTCTTAGGGTTTTATTTCAAAGTCATTAGTGCTCAAACCTTAAATCACCTGCAGGGCTTAAGTTCCTGATTAAGCAAAGTTGAGATGAACCCTGAGAATTTGCATTTCTAACGAGTTTCCAGGTGATGTTGATGCTGCCAGACCATGGAATATGCTTTAAGAACTTCAGTGGTAACCAGGAGGTGTTTAAGTCAAAGCAAGAAGTCTGTCTAACATGGAGACACTCTTCCCAGGACTGGTCAACGGGAGAGTGCTCAGCATGCGTCACCCCTGTGACAGAGTCCACCAAGTGCCTGGTCCTAAAGACGATGCTGTGGCAATGACTGCCTCCTTTCAAACCCTGGTAAGTGATGAAGGTTGATGCTGATGCCTGTAAGAACACAGAACTTAAAAAATAGCTGGCAAATTATAGAAAATCAAAGAGAAATCAGCCACACACCACGCTTGTTTACAATTTGCAGGGTGCAGTGTTGACACAGGCCGGTTTGCAGAGTTTTGAGCCATAAGATTTTGCCAACACCTGCCTTTGCTGGATCTGTGCTGATTAAATTAAAACACAGAAGGGACTTTTACCAACTTTCTACTGAAAAAAAAATCCATAAAAATTGTATGAAAAGTTCCCTGTTATCTTTGTTGAGGGATAAGTTATATGGTGGATAGTCTATTAACCTGCGAGAAAATCTAGGACATAACCAAGAATACTCCACATGTCTATAGGGAAAATTTTTAAATCTTATTTACAAAAATAGGTCATGGCAAGACTGGCCTGCAGGATGGATTTGCCAACTTCCACTTTAAACAAATCCTGTACCCATTGCCAGGAATTCTCTTCCTCCCTCTCAGAATGGCCAACTCTTTATGGAAGCTTGGGTTGACTGCCAAGACCAGGCCAAGTTTCCTCAGTCCCAAGCTGTGTTTAAATGCACATAAACTCACTGCACTCTTTAGCCTTCTGTGGTAGCTCTTATTTAATTGGAACTTAGGTGAACTTGCTTTCATTCTCCACTCTCCCCAGTATGGTCCCAGTCTTGCCTTTAATTGCAAGTAGGCTCCTCAACCAGACTATACTCTCTGAGGCACAGAAAGACACTTGCCTCCCTATTCACAGTATGTAGCAGGGACTCAAAATGGATTTGTTGATTCAAAGCATGATCCCATGAATGTTCGGTCATCTCTCTTCCAGGCTGGACACCTCTACTGCACTCTTTGATTGCAAATCTCTCTGTAGGTGTGCTCTTAGACTTCAACTCAGTAACTCTGATAAGGAATGAAACTCAAGCCCTTGCTTAATTTGGAGTTCTCTGAGATTACTGGTGCCCAGAGCTCAGATCACATGTTATTTCGGAGAATACCACACAATCTACTTAACAGACTCTGCCTAACTGACTAACTAAAGGACCATCTACCACCTTCCACCACAGGGACCTGAAATGGAATTGACTGTGCTAGAGGACGAAAGATGACTGCCAGGTTCCTCAACCTGTCAAGTCTTCAAAACATTCAGAACCATTAAGTTCTATTAAATCAGATTAACAACAGCAGTTTAGCAAAAGATCTCACATCCTTTAGTCATTTAGATGTTCTCATAAAACAAGTTTGGCCCTCAACTGTGATGCTGTGAGAGAATTAAAAACAAGACAAGATTGCTGTGACAAAGCCACACAAAAGTTGCAATTAGAAGTGAGAGTGATATAAAAAGTGTTTGTGTATAACCTCTTGATCTTAGGTAAGATAAGCCTGTGGCTAAAGGGCATATCTCTTCCTGTTGCCAGGCAGACGTTTCATCCCCGTCTGTCTAAATGTGAGCTCTCCAGTGAAAAGTGGTAGACAGCTTACACTAAAGACGTATCTTCAAGATTGAGCTTTGTATCTGCCTCTGTGAATTATGTGGCCTCCAAATAAAGTTGTCCTGATCACGAAGACACAGCATGGTTGTTAATGAGCATGAGAGGATCTGCTCCAGGTCCGGGTAATGTCAGGAAAGTTTACTGGACAGATGACCGTATCAAAATCAAGAATACATGACAGGGCATCAGTATTGCAGGGTTTCGGCATAGTCGAGCTTACTCCTTTCCATTTTTTAGGTTTTCTTTGGTTCTAAATTTCAAACTCTGAGGGGAACACAGTCTTGGGAGTTACTAGGAGGGTCAGCAGTCATGGAGGTTGAACTCCATGGTGGCCAGAAAGCAGTTGAGATCCCTGCAGAGGGCATACAGTTGGTGACATCCTCCCCGCTGGGCTATCTCCCAGATGGGGTCAAAACTGACTGGCACTACTGGGACAGTGTCATTCCTGTGTTCTGCACTTTCTCCTGTCCCACCTGGCTGCTCCAAGTGCAGGTAGGAAGCTCTGATTCTGTGTGGGGGACAGGGGTGGGTGGGTAGGTTTCCTTGTTCACTGGGGCAAAGCTTGATTCCGGGTGAGAAGATTTGATACTTCCACGCTGACCTGTTCAGTATTTTCATGGCTATGTAAAATTAGGATGGGGAAAACGGGTGTAGATTTAGAAAAACAAGGGTGATTTTAGATATCTCTGCAATATGAAGAAACCACACAAACGAATGGATAGGAAGAAATCAGAATAAACTGATGGATCCTGACAGCAGATCTGAGAGCACCAGGGATGGTGGACGGTCATGTGGCAGAGGATGTTTATTTACTATTTGATTACTTTTTTCCTTCCTTTCATCATGGTTTGTTGTTGTTTTAAAAAGGAAATATATGGTCAGTTATCTTGGTTACATTTGAGAGCATGACTGTTAAATAATTTAACCTTATAGTAAAATATAATAAACATTCATAAAAATGAAATTTACATTTAAACTTTCAGAAATAATCTATGCAATGATTATAAACGGAGGTATGTGGTCACACACATATTACATGTGTATGCTTATCAGTGTATACAAATATGGGGTGGAGGGAAGAGGGAGAGTATGTGGAACTCTAAGAGGATAAATCCTTTATTCCCTCTTCCTTAACATCTCTTCTATTTAGCATTCTAGTTAGAGATGATGTCCAAAAATATGTTCCAATCAGCGAATAAAGCATGGACCTCCAGACAGACACAGGCTGAGCTCTGTTCCACACTGTCTTGGTTCTAATGAGCAAAGCACTGAACAACAGTTTCAGAGAAGATGCAGAAAAAGGCAAAGGCCATGGAAAAACTTCATGCTCAGTATGTACCTATGTTATAATGAATATAAATGTCCACACGGATGTGGCCTCATTGTCCCAACACTACCAAAATCGTCTTTAATTCTTTTCATCTTTAGCCATTTTAGAGGGAGTCCAGACAGAGAAAACTGCCCTGAAAAAGATCCACGAAATGTGGGATTTCTCTCCAGCTACCCTACAGGGGACAGGGGTAGTCTGTTACCTCTGTTTATGGAAATACAGGGAAAATTAACTGAGATCTATGGCGGGAACACATACGACAGCAAGAGTGTCTTCAATAACCAGCAACTGGACTAATATTGATGGATGGACTACTTTAATCACTGGAGTCAAAATAATCATGATGTATTTTTCTCAATTAAATTCTTTTCTTTCACGGTTCCTAAGCAACAGGTGCACTCTTCCACACAACAAGATAAATTATATTTTCAAAGCAGTAAAAAAGATATCTAGATTAAGAAACATAAGCTCTGATAAAACATCGCCCCCACTTTGTCTAACAGCTCCCACTTTAAACTTCCTAGAGGTGAATACTACAAACAACTTGCAGTTAATGAGGGGAAGTCCCAATATAAACATTTAAAAACTCAGAAAGGAAAAGACACAAACCAGTGAACCTGGAGCCCTGGGGAACTGCAGGGGACAGGCACGGAGGATTCCACTGCTGCCGCCGACACCCTTCTGTGGCCCTGAGTCCTTTCCTCCTAAGAATGAGGATTCAACGGGGTCCTCAGTGCCTTCTAAGTTCAGCAACCTGTGCATGGTCCTTTCACCAAACTTTCTAAACATTTGAAAAACCCCTACTCCTGGTAGAAAGTCAGAATGGAGCATAGAAAAAAATTAAAGAAATAATGAAGACGTGTACATTCCACCACTCAAAGTTAAACACGAGTGTTTAACACTGTTAGCACCTGGGAGAATAGTAGTTCAGCTTCCTGTCATTACTCCAGAGAGTTTACAAAACAAGAATAAGATTATACACTACATATTCTGGTGTGTGTGTGAGTATCTGTGTGCACGCATGCGTGTGTGTGTGAGCGCTAGAGGAAGGCAGCCAGGCAGGCGGAAGAGAGGGGAAGAAGTACTTCATTTACTCATTTTGGTTACTCCCCCTCAACCCTGAGTAGAGAGCCCAGGTCTGGGCTTTATGTGATCTCGGCCCCAGTCACCAGCTTAGCGCCTGAGTCACCAGTGCGCACAGTAATCTGCTTTTTAAGAATACAATCTGTTGACATGTTTCAGGTAAGGAAGCCATGGATGTTGCACTTTTACTGTCACTGATCAAATCAATTTATTGCAATTTAACACAGGAAGTCAGCCTCTTGGTAAGCACTGCTACCCTTACCTGACCTGTGAGAAGAATGAGCGTGATGATGTTAGAAGCCACAGGGTGAATAATAAAGGCGCTGGACGCCAGCATCCTCACGGCTCACTGTGACGCCCCTGCCCGTGCTCAGTCACATCAGAGATGCAGGAAGGGCGGAGCGTGTGACCAGTGCGGGTGATAGCAAGTGCCATGTCCTGGAGCTGCAGGGTTGGGCACCGCAGAATACAGGTCCGGGCTGGACCCGGGACTTATCACAGCCTGTGAGGACCTGAGAAAATTCTGTCACTCTGTGACTCACTGAGACCTGTGGGACTGGGGACAGGGAATCACAGGCCAGAACGGGACACCCACAGAAACAGCTAGAATCCTGAGGCCCTCTGGCCCCTTCACTCCACTTGCTCATGGCAAGGGGACAGCCACCATGCCAACGAGTGCAGTCCTCGAGAGGGACGAGTGGCTCTCCTGGTCACGACTCAGACAGAAGGAGCTGACATTTTGGGTGTGTTTCAATGATCAAAATAGCTGTGCAAATGCTATGCTCACCTCACTCTTGGCTAGTCACTAAACACCAGATCAGGCAGAAGGATATTTTCATTGATTTTCCTCTCACAGAGTCGGCTTTAACAAGGATGTCATCTTTATTTTGCAATCTCTTCTTGATTTATGCTTCTCCTTTTCTCTTACTTTCAGACAGAGAGCTAATTAAATCACCCACTTTGTGCTTAGTCATATAGTTCGAGTGTTCGTTTTATGTACTCCAGCTAAATGGGAGAGACGCAGCATGCGTCTTCACCAGGCAGCTCTGGTGGAAATTAAGAAGGAATGGGCATTAATTGCTGAAGAATGAGATCCTTAGTCTGCTCATTTTGTGACAGAACATTCTAATAAAAAAACATTTGGCATCTCCGTGAAGATGTCCAAGACAGGTTGAGAGCCATCTAAGAGCCAAGCAAAAGGCAGAGGTATTACCAACCGCATTCTGGAGTCCCTGTTCCAGCCAAGGCCCTGTGAGCTCTCTCTTCTCGGCTGTGTCTTAGCGCATGGAGTCAATATGTCATCACATTTGTGACTTGACATGTCAGAAAGGGATGGCACCGCTGAAAAGGCACTTTGGCACAAGTATGTTATGGGCAGAGGCCAGAGGGGCTGTCGCTTTACATAAATTTAAACCAAATGCCACATCTTTGGAAGACATTTCTTCATCCTCAGGTCCAGAAAGAGAGCACAGATAGCTTTAGATAAAATTGGTCCCTTGCCTGTTTGTCTCTGCAAACAGGGAAGATTTTTCAGTTTATTTAATGATACTTCTGCTTAATTCAACATATTCACTCATTTGCCACAAGATGAGTCCTGTGTGGGACCCTGCGCAGAGCTGGATGGCAACTGTGTTCTTTGCTGGTCACAGTCTCAGGAGACAGGGGGCAGGATGACAAGTCAACAGGAGTATGTCAAGTGAGTGTTAAAACAGAGAGAGACGGACAACAAAGCACACGGCAAATGAGTCTTTCTGCTGCCAAGAGAGAAGTCATGCTTTGGCTTTACAAATGATGACTAAAAAAAATACTGTTCTTGATGTTTCCTTTGCAAACGTGATAAAACTGTCAGGGTAAAACCGTCAGGGTAAAAATGGCACTCCCGCAAACGAGTTACTATGCCAGAAACTCTGCTGCTCTTGATTTTTCTCTCCCGGCTCCTCCCACACCCATGGCTCCAGCAAGTCTGGCTACTTCACCTGCAAGTGACACTCAGAAGTCGCTTTCTCCTCCCCTGGCCACCACCACTCCCCAGTGCAAGCCACTGTCATTTTCCAGCAGGGAGGCAAGATTTCTCATTGGACTTCCATTTGCCACTCAGTAGTCAAACAATCTTTTCCACATACAAAGCTCTCTTGCTTCAAATCCTCTATCACCCTCCTGCTGCACTAGAAACGAAGTCCAGGCTTCCCTCCATGACCCTCAGGACCCGGCCCCCAATTCCCTTACAACCTCAACTAGAGCAGACCTCAGCCCTGCTTACCACGCTCCGACCACACTCTGACCACATTCATGTTCCTTTTGTTCCCCGAACATGCCAAGTGCTTTTCTAAGCAGGTCTCAGGGCCTTTGCACATGATATGAACTCTGCCTGGAATCTCCTCCTCACTCATCCTGGGGTCTCATTTTATAGTAACCTTTTCACAAAGACTTTCCATGACAATCCCGCTGAAGTAGACTCGCCCACAGAGCCTCTCCTGGACTGGATCAGCTTCTTTATTCATGTTGAAGACAAGTGGGTTTTCATTTTTGTTGAAGTTGGTTTATTTTTAGCTGCGTCCCCAGGAGCATGTAAATACCAGCAGACGGGGGACCTGTGATCCTGTTCACTGGTACCTGGGGGAGCAGCTACACACCCATGTGATCAATAAAACTATGCTAAATGCATGCATAAACGAGTAATGACTGATCTCTGTGTTGTTTACTGGACGTTTCCAAAGCCTTGTCTCTGCTGTGAGGATGTGAGCTGGTTTGTCTAGAAATATATTGTCCTGGGAGGTTCTGACTCATAACCCACCAGGATGGAAAATTCTGTCAGTACTGGGGCAAAGAAGAACATTGGGAAAGAAATCTGAGTTCTACACTTGAATTTGCCAAGTTTTTCTTATACAAATTGAGGTAAGAAGTGGGACCCTACAATGAAGAGGAGCAGTGAGGGGTTAAGCTATCAGGCTCTGGAGTCACTAAGACAGTGGAGCTGGCTGTGAATTTTGGCCTGATATTTTTTCACTAGCTCTATGACTTTGAGAGTTGTTATTAATATGGCTGAGCCCAGTTCGTTCACCTGTAGAATACAAAAGAGGATCTTTCTCACCTAATTGCTTCAGATTTGAATGAGATATTCTGTAGACTACTCTGAGCTCCCAGCAGATAGAAGGGCCCAATAAATGTTTGTTCTTAATGCTCCTGGCTGACAGTTACCTCACACGCATGATGGGTCTACTAACTCCTGTTCATAATGGAGGGTTCAAATGTGTATCCCAAGGGAAAGGGATTTAGAAATAAGAAATAGTTAAAGACTTATGCCGGCTGAAATCATTATTTCAGTCATAATTTCAGGATGTGAATATGTCTTTGTTTTCATTCACTGGACAAATATTCACTGAGAATCTCCTGTGTACAAGGCACCACACTAGGCTCGAGATGCAGTTGTGCTTGCATTGCATGCACTTTTAAAAAAGCAAACATATGGTCATGGGGACAGTGACACACTGTGGTTGTGATGCAGAAGAGTTCCGGGACCCCGTGAGGGTTTTCCTGTGGCTTACAGAGCAGTGACCCCTGTCATAGTGTCAGGGAGGGGTGGGACAGAGAGGCTTTCGGAGGGAGAGCTGGAAAAGATTAGTACAAGTTAGTGAAGTGAAAGGCTGGGACGAAGAGAAGGAAGACCATTTATTTATTTATTTTTTTATCAAAGACGGCAAAGAAGGGAGAAGAGGAGCTTTTTTTTTTAAGAATGTAAGGAAGAGAAGAAGAAAGCAAGGAAGGAGTATAATTTATATGCTCGTTGTAATTGTTTCCCCTGGCCTTGGGTCTTGAACCCCCGGCTTTGGGCTCTGCATGGTCTATGGCCCAGCAGCTGACTTAACGCCTGAGCCACCAGGGAGTGCCAGGTTGAGTACTTCAAGAAGTGAGAACAAAATGCACACAGAGACTCCCAGTGGGAAGACGGCCCCGTGCTGCCAAGGTGGCAGACAATTCGGAAAGACTGTCTATAAAACGGGTTTTCCAAACACTGTCATGTCGCCCATCTAGATAAACAAGATGACAGTCATCTGTTTTCTTGAAGTATCCCCAAAAACTGTGGGACATTAACATTCTGTCAAATGGTCTTGATCCTCTTCATTCACTGTGGTGAATGTTGACTAAGTTCAGGATCATAAATCCAGAAGTTATTTGGAGAATTTAAACTTCTGCTGGATGCTGAACACTAAATTACACAGACCTGATTAATGAGCTGATTGTTCAGCCTTCCCTTTCATTCTGCCTAGGTACACAATTTAAGTGGGAAAGAAACAAGAAATAGATGCCTTTGTTATTTACGTTCACCTAAATCCACATTCAACTCACCCACAATGAGGTTAGCAATTAGACTTCTAATTAGTTTTCCTAAAGGGAGTCAGGGGCTTATTACTTACACAAGGAGAGAAAATATGAGAATCAAAAGTAGAAAGTCTTAAAACTTTCCTTAAATTGAGACAGTCACGCTTTGTGTGCCAATGGCCTAGTGAATTTCCATTTTCAACTTGTGATCACCAACACAGAACCGGACGTAACAGAATTCTTTTGAAAACTCACCATCATTTCTCAATATAAGTGGAGTAGGAGGTCCCAGGACCTTGTGGTTTGTCACCGTATTTGTAACCACGCAGGTGTAATTGCCAACGTCTGATTTTTCTACTTTGGCAATATACAGATTCCCAGTCTCTTGAGAAACGAAGCGGCGATGATCCTGATAGGAGGGGTACTCGTTGAAGATCCAGGCATAGCTCAGCTCTGAAAACAAGAGGAGTCATCATTACAGACATGTCCTTTGGCCCTGGAGCTCGCCTGCATTCAGGAAAGAAAGGGTCAAGTTAGAAACGCACGATCCGGCTCCGTGGGCCTTTTCCAACCTGACAAATACAAACAGGAAATAATCACAGCTTGTTAAAGCATGTTAGCAATCTTCCAAGCATCAGTCAGTAAGATTTCATTTCTAGAAAACTAGAAGGGACTTTGATAGTTGATGAAGAGGACCCCCAGCCCTTTAAGGCAAGGGGATGCGATTTTTAGTGAACAAAGCATGTGCCAAGACCATGAATGCTTGCAGAGCTGAGGCTCTGAGGCCAGACCAGGGTGACAGTGCTGTGGTCAGATCTGGATGCTGTCCAGGTCACTTCTTCCACTTTATTGATGACCTTCATTAGCATAGCACAGGGCCACAGACTCAAACAGCACTTTGTGGTTTGCAATACACGTTGCTGTTTTCCATTAATTGAGAAATCTTGGCCAGAGGAACCAAGTATTCCAAGCTCAGAGCTCTAATTAGAGTCAGAATCACCCCCAGTTTCATCCAATCTCCTCCCAATACCTCTTACATTCAATGCAAATTCTTACTGTTTTATTTGTGAGGTTGACCTCTTACTCCATTATTTTCGAGAGACGGGGTTTAATGTTTTAGCAAAATTTACTAACTAAATAGACACAGACTGGCTGACTACTTCCATAAATGTGAATCTGTATTTCTTTGGATTGGCCGAAAAAAAGGATCCTGTGCACAAGGGAGCAAATGCGAAGTCTCAATTCTAAGATATACTTATGCAAATACTGATCCATCCCAGCTGGCTCACTCCCTGGTGTGAGTCTAACAGCTCCTCGTATCTGACGACTTGCCTTTGGGAGTTCTACTTTTTCTGAAGAATTAGGTAGATGTTTTGCGGGTGAACGTGTGAGCCCAGCTTTGGATTTCAAAGCAGACCCGGCATAAGAGTGAGCTCAGTGAACGATCGCGCTCCAAGGAAATCAACTTCCTCAGCTCCAGGGAACCCACGCGGCATCTCTTGAAGATGTGATTTCCAGGTCTGTCCAAAGCGGAAAGATGATATGCCTGCTCCCGACACTGATGAGCCACGAGGCCCCATTTTATCGTCAGAAGGTACTTCAATAGGTGAGGGGGTGCAACCTGGTGCCCAGTTCTATTTCTAGGACCCGCTTCTGCCTCTGGCTCAAGTTGAAAGCAGGGAGAGTCCTGCATGATGGCAGAGGCTGCCTCCGCGCTGGACTAGAATACCACTTGCTGTCAAAGCATCGTCACTGTTTAATACCTCCACAGGCCGGCGCTGTGGTTGACCTCAATAACGTGTGTGCCCCCAGAACCACATTCTCCCTCATAACGTACTGTCTATACACAGGGAAGGGTCATGCAGGCAGGTTCCCCTTGATCTGGATCATGGCGTTTCCACGTGCATTATCTTAGAGAGATATAATTATGCTTAGATGAGAATAGCTAATCACTTTATTTACATGTGTGCCTGTAATTATAAGTAACCCCATGCTGATGTCAAGAGGATGTTCAGTGCGAATAAGCAAACACTTTCCAGCAAGCAGGTTACTTCCTCAGGAAACTAAAATCTGGGGAGAAGCTCCCTCGCCCCTCTAGCAGGTTCATGGGGAAGGATGATGCCCTAAAAACAGATTTTTCAGGGACAGCACGCAGTCAAAGAACTCCTCAGTCAACTGAGACTGAGTATTGGACAAAGTCCTCTGAGCATCTCAACTGTCTCCTCTGAACAATGGAGACGCCTGCCCCCTAATTGACTACGAGGGAATTTTGAGTAGAAATTAGCCTCTTCTGTGTCACAAGGTAAAAGTTAAAAAGTCATTTACCAGCTCAATATTAATCAACCCACACCTCTCCAAAGAGAATTGCAAATATGTGACACACTTTTTTTTTTAAGACAATTTTCAAACCTCTTGCTGGCGGCTACCGACTCTTTGGATTCTGTGGGAAGAGGCTGGGTTCTGAAGACCACTGGTACCAGAAGAAAAGCGTCTGCTCCCTACGATGGGGATTGGAGCTCTCAAAAAGGCCAGCAGTCCAGAGTCTAAACCTGGGCTACAGCAGGGAAGACACTTAAGCATTCTGCCATTTCTCACTCCATCAGCGGGATGATGCACATGTGATGCAGGGAGGCACTGAGGGTCAATGCATGGGCAGCCTCTGGCAGAGTTAGCCATTTTAAAAGCGAAAACAACGCAACAGCATCTCAAGGTTGTTTGATCCATTTAAAACAAAGTAATTGCTTTAGTTTCACTGATTTTGTGACATACGTGACAATCTTTAGTGAAAGCTACAAAGAGCTTTCACATAGACTGTATGTAGCATTTCCTAAACTGGGGTCTTTGAAATACTAATCCATTAGTAGAAGATCTCGTGCCCCTTTGATGCCAAATATAACAGGGTTACATGGTCAAGTGACTTGGAGAGGCACTGGACTAAATAAAAATGAAACAGATTTTAAAATTTCTCTCTTGAGGGTATTTTGACCATTTCTGTGTTCCTGAAACTCCTCACAGCGTATTTCAACATGCAGACTATGGGATCACAGAGCTGCACCCCACCCCCATTACACACACAGTTTTCCTAAAGCATCTGCCAATGGGCCACAAAACCTAGTTTGGGACATGTGGAACCAGTGCAGTGACATCAACACAAGAGAGAGTAAGCGGAGCATCAAGATCATGGACTGCATTCGGTGTTTTGGGGAAACCATCACCCAACACTAGGAAACAACAAAACACTGAATTAAAGCTGTACTAAGTCTCCTGAGTCATAATAGTAACATAATCCCATGATTTTCTACGCTGTAGATACAGGGAGAAACCAGGAAGGGTCTCTGTGGTTGGTGCTAAAGATCATAACTCATATCCCTCCCACATCTGACCATTGTGAAGACTGTGGCCCCAAAGTGCAAAGGTCATTCAGAAAGTCCCGCTGGTGCTTTCCTTGGATCATTTTGGGCTAAATACTGAGCCCCCTTCACTGGGGAAATTTCTGAAAATAAGATCTCATTTTATTCACTGCCTGGAACACTGCATTTTTCTTTGTCCAGGACAAAGAGGAAGGAGATGAGGAACATAATGGAAGGATAAGGCAGACATTAGTGCAGGGAAAATGTGTAAGAAGCTAAAAATTTCTCAACAGATCTCTTGTCCCGCTTCTTCATCTTAGGGATGTGAACATTCTGAGGCCTGGAAAGGGCAAGGTGGGAGAGTTAAAGGGGATTGGCAGTGGAAACCTCTTCATGAGCATCCTACCCCCGCCCAAAGCAGTACATCGACATTTGAAAATAAGAGCTAGTATTGTTCTATCACTCAACAGATGATATAGCCCCACCCCCCAAGAACCAAAGTCTATTTTTATCAGAGTCAAACATGAATCCATTGGGTTACATGAAATGCTATCAACATTCTGAAAAATAAATCCCAGCAAATGAAACAAAATAAACTCTCCTGTCCTGCCACTAGTAAGAATGTATCCCATTCAGTTTGATTTCCTTAGGGGCCTCCATGCAATATTTATACTTACTCAAACTTGACAGATTTCTTTTGATAAGTTTTCACCCACTAATTGCTCTGGAAGTGACAGACAGTTTCTGTCCCATTGGCAATTGGTATCAACTCAGTAAACAGATACTTGGAATGCAGGATTTAATAGACTGTGAGGCTTCTGAGATTCAATTGGAAAACGCTGAGACAGGGGAGAACGTGATTGTTCAGCAAGGCAGAAGGACGGACTGATGGTTTTCTGACTGTAGCCGCCAAATCTATAGGAAATTAACTAGAAAATATCACTCTCTTAATTGGTTCCTTTCTCCAACAGCAGAGGCTTTGGGGTAATTATTTTTTTAAAAAAGACATCAACCAGCAATTTTCACGTGCGGACACTCATCAAGCAAATGCACCTTCTGATCACAGCCCCCTGAATGGAAGCTCTTCACTTGGTCCTGAAGTTGTCTACTTTTCTTTCTAGAGTTATATTGTTACATGTCATGACCTCGCTCTAGAAAGAGTCACATTCTGAATCCTGTCTCAGGGGTGGGAAAGATGTGTATTTTCAAAGATTCATTTTTAATCCTCAAAGTTTGAAATCTAAAGGGATTTCAGTCCATTTTTTTTTTCAATTTCACCAATCAGGAAATAGAAGTCCAGAGTAATTTTAGGTCTAGAGCATAGTCACACTTTTGGCAAGCGTCACTGATGTGCTTGCAGGGCCCTGGTGTTGAGAGGCTGGTTCTACTAGGAGCCATACGTCCCTCCTAGATTTTATTTTGTAGCCAGAATAGATCGCTTTTCAGTATCTATGAATGGATGGAATAGAACTAGATGCTCTGTTCCAACATTACAACTGCATGAATCCATATGTGGGCCATCAAACCCAACATACTAATTTTTTTCTTTTCTTTTTTTTTAAGGAAAGGTGCAGGCAGGAATAAAGGCCAGCCTGTAGGCAGGCAGGAAGAAAAAGGAGGAAGACGCATTTTATCCATTTTTATCTTGTTTTTCATCTTGATTGCCCACCCCCTGTGCCTGCCCAGCCCCACATCACGAACCCAGGTCCTAGAGGTTTATGTGCTTCCACTTGGTGAACTTAACTACAAAGACACCAGCCTGTGCCCCAGCATCCTAATTTGACAAATGAGGAAAGTGAGATCCGAAGAGACTCCAGAGCTTGCTAAGAATCATATAGGTAGTTATTAGCAAGGCTAAGAACTCTCTCACACACACGCAAACATGCATACTCACGCCCATAGCTACTTGAATTTAGCTGTGCTGTGTGCAAAAAAAAATTATAGAATGAATAATCAGAAGACCTGGATTCTAGCCCTTGCACTGCCATCCATTTGACTTTGATAAATTATGTTCACAATGGGAAGGAGTCTCCTTATTTTTAGAAACTTTTATAACACCTACCCTTACTTTTTGCATGGTATGTGGTTGAATTTAAGCTGAGATTTTTTTTTTTAGCAGGAAGATGTGGAAAATGTGTTTTAAGTGATTTTACAAATGAAATGGGTTAGGTGGGCACATTCATTGGTCAAATATTGACCAAGAATCCACTGTCTGCAAAAGCATTGAGCTGACCTCAGCAATGGAGCATGATTAGGAATACGGCGTTGTATTCAGCGGGTAGTGTGCCTGGGTAAGGGAGAAGGGGAATTTCTGGGCCTGGTGTCAAAGTACAGGATTGAGTCTTGGCTTCTGTGTTTATCAGTCAGAAAGTTATTTCTATTCAGTTTTCTCGTCTAAACATAGGGGTAATAAAAGAATATATACCCTACTTTCAAACAAGAGTTCATTGATCATCAAACATTTTGTGTGTTTGATGGTGTTCTTTTTTCTCTTCTTGTCCTTAAGTAGATTGATAAGCTTTCTTCCACCTTAGGGTAAGGGAGATTCTTTAAATGGTAAGTGATCTAAATAACTCCAGATCAAGAAAGCACGGTACATGGAAACTTAAGGACAAGATGGTATCAGGTTGATGTGACTGAGTGTGTCACCACTATCCCGAGAGGATGACACCCGAGAGACACCAAACACAAACCGATTGATAAAGTCATGTGAATGTCATCCAGGGAATAGCGTGTTGGCAAACAGGAGGGTGGGGAGCTTAAATGTAAGGGACTGGAAGAATACAGGGTGTGCCCCTCTGCTCACTGGAAGATGGACTGACAGCCCTTAACACCTGCCAGGGAAGCCCCACCCTTACACCCAGCTTGTGGGTCAAAGGATCCCTGAGGATGCTCTGTGGCCAGAGAACTGGTTTGGACAGACCTCTGCTTCAGACACTGTTTCCTGTTACTTATTCACGCTGAGCAGACAGTAATGGCAGCATCTGTCCTGTGGGCCGCCAGTGCCACTTAGCCCCCCAGGCTGACACTGTTCCTGAGACTTTGTGATACCATTCACTGTCAATGCCCACATGGCACTCGGGTTAGTGTTGACACAGAGCGTCACACTCTTTCACCGTCTGAGCAGAAGTGACGGAGGAGAAATGAAATGCATCCATGTGGGATTAGATAGACCTGCGTACATTTCATCCGTGTGGCAACATTTCTAAAAACAAGCCTCCTGGCCCCTCACTTCAGTCCACATCTGTCTGTAGGTCTCATGACCCACTCAGTCTAGGGGTGCACATGGGGAGGCCTCCCCAGGCCATGTACAACCGTGTGCCCAGTGCATGGTATCCCTTTGTGAGTCCTGTCTTACTTTCTTGCCTCTACTTTATGGAGGAAGCAGAGATTTTTCTGGGGTGCAGATGTTCTGAAAGCGTTTTCTGGGGAAAGTTGCAGAATTTATCAGGAAGGTCACAGAACATGTGTCTTGCGGCTGCAGCCACCTGCTCTGGAAGGTGCTCCAGGGACGGGCCCTCCTGCGCTCAGACGTGTGACCTTAGGACACCAGGGATGATGGCCTGGTCTGCAGCAGGCCCACACTCTTGAGTCTTCTCTGTTTAAACACAGTCTCACCCTCGTTTTCTGATTCTGAAGGTTCAAGGTAGAGACCAAGCAGTTCCCAGGCGGTGCTGACACATGTGGAAAGATGTTTCAAAGATCTGAGGATGGTAGCCTCTCACCCCTCAGGGAAGCCACAGGCATGGGAGACAGATTCCCCTTCCAGGAGGGTGAGGGTATCCAGTTTGTTTGTCTCTACCAACCCACACGATGCCAGGCTCCTGTCACCTAGCAGGTGATTTGTTTATTTTTGTTGGTATACCCTAGATTTACGTGCAAAAGTCTCAAGAGTGCAGACTCACTGCCCAGTCAGCATAGTCATGACGCACCGCCACCAGAATCAAGGGAATCCATCCCTACTAACCCTGCGATGCCTTTGACCTGCGAGCCCCCCTGCTCCTTCCCTCCGGTAACCACGGTTTTGATTTTAGAGTCTAGCAGTATGTTTGTTTGTTCTGTTAGTTCATTCATTTCATTTCTTTATACTCCACATAGGACTGAAACAATTCAGTATTTTTATTTCTTCTTCTGACTAACATCAATTAGTGTAACCACCTCCAGTTCTATCCAAATTATCAGACAAGGTAGTATCTCATCTTTTTTATTTTTTAATAACTTAATAGCAGTCCATTAAGTGCACCCATGACATCTTTATCCAGCTGTCCCTCAGGGGGTACCTCCGGCTGCTTCCCTGTCTCGCCTATTGTGAGTCACACTGTGATACACACAGGGGCGCGGAGATCTTTTCCAGTTAATGTTCACACAGTGCTTAGATAGATACCTGGGCATGGAATATCTAGATCATATGCTACATCTCTTTTTAACTTTTTAAAGGAAGCTTCATATTGTTTTCCACAGAGGGGACCAGGGTTGCCCTCTCCCCACACCCTCGACATGTTTCTCGTCTTTCTGATAGATTCTCACAGGTGTGAGACTATATCTCACTGTGGTTTTGATTTGCATTTCCCTAGTCAGTGTGATGAGCATTTTTTCAAGTTCCTTTGGCCAGCTCCACGTCTTCTTTGGAGAAGTGTCTATTTAGGACTTTTGCCCATTTTATTTTTTATTAGGTTGTTAGGGTTTTTTTCAGTATTGAATTGTATGAGTTCTTTATGTGTTTTTGACATTCACCCCTCGTTGGATGTGATGTGCAATAGATTCTTCTAATCGGTAAATTGCCTTTTCACTTTTTGTGTGAGCTTGTTTAGCTGTACAAGAGCTTTTTAATGGGATGTGGTCCTGTTTATTTTTGCTTTTGCTTCCCTCGCTGCTGGAGTTGAGTTCCCTAAGACGTCTCTTAGGAAAATGTCATCAAACGTACCTCCTATGTTTTCTTTTATGTATTTTATGATTTTTGGTCTTAATGAAAGTCTTTAACACATTTTGAATTAATTTTTGTGTATGATGTTGAATGTGATCTAGTTTCATCCTGTTGCAGGGGCTGTGTCTGATTTTTCCAACGCCATTTGCTGAAGAGACATTCCTTCCTCCATTGTATACTTTTGGCTCCTTTGTCATAAATTAATTGGCCATCTATACGTGGGTTTATTTTGGGTTCTTAAATTTTATTCAACTGGTCTATGTTCCTATTTTTATTCCAATACCATATCTTTTAAAATTAAAATCTCTGCACTATAGTTTGAGACCCAGGAACCCCACACTTTTCTTCTTTTGATCTAAGGACAGTTTTTGGTTATTCAGGTTCTTTCATTTTCATACAAATTTTAGTATTGTTTGTTCTATTTCCTTGTAAAATGCCATTGGAATTTTTATAGGTTTGCACTGAATCTATTTTTTTCTAAGCAAGACGCCCATTTTTACAATGTTAATTCTTCCCATCCCTAAATATAGAATATCTTTCCATTTTGTGTATTTTCTCTTTGCACAATGCCTTGTAATTTTCACTGTATTGTTCTTTTTTTAATTTTACCTAATTTGATAAATTTATTTCCAGGTATTTTATCCTTTTTTGGTGTGATTGCAAATGGCACTGTTTTCTTAATTTTTCCTCTAATTCATTTTTCCATATAAAATACCACATTTTTGTATGTTGATTTTATATCATGCTACTTTAATGAACTCATTTATCATTTCTAGAAGTTTCATAGTGACGAATTTAGGGTTTTCTATGTTATCATGCGATCTGAAAGTACAGACAGCTTTTCTTTTCCAATCAAGATTCCTTTAATGTCTTCTTATTGCTTAATTGCTCTGGCTAGGATTTTGAAAACTGCTGAAGAGTAGTAGAGAGACTGGACATCTTTGTCTTATGCCTGATCTTAAGGGAAAGCTTTCAGTTTTTCACCACTCAGTGTATGATCTTTATTATGTTGAGATACCTTATTCTGTTTCCATTTTATTGAATTTTTATCATGAATGGGTGCTCAATCTTGTCAGTTGCCTTTTTCTGCATCTATTTATATGATCATATGATTTGTGTCTTTCCGTTTACTAACATGGGTAACATATTGATTTGTATATGTTGAATAATTCTTTCATCCAAAGAAGAAATCCCACTTGATCCTGATATATGATTCTTTTGATGTACTATTCAATTTGATTTGTCATGATTTTGTTGAAGATTTTCGCATCTATGTTCATTAATCAGAGATACTAGCTTATAATTATCTTTGGTGGCTATCCTTGTCTGGTTTTAGAATCAGGGTAATTTTTGCTTCATAAAATGTGTTAGGGGGCATTCTCTCTTCTTCAATTTTGTGGAAGACTTTTAACAAGTATAGGTATTAGAGTTTCTTTGACTGTTTGGAAGAAGTCACTAGTGAATTCTTCTAGTGAAGACTTCTAGTCTTGGCTATGTTTTTTTGAAAACTTTAATTACTGTTTCAATTACCGTACTCATGATTGTTCTGTTCGAGCTATCTATTCCTTCCTGATTCTTAGAAGGTTGCATGATTCTAAGAATGTCTCTTCCTTCAAGGGAGACAAGTTTGTTGACATATAAATGCTCTGAGCAATCCTTTGTACTTCTGTGGTAGCTACTGTAATTTGACCTTTTTCATGTCTGAGTCTCTTTATTAGAATTTTCTTCCTTTTATTCCTTAGGGACTCTAACTAAAGGTCCACCAAGTTTGTGTATCTTTTCGAAGATGCTCTTGGTTTTATTTCTCTCTTGTATGGTCTTTTTCTTTTAAATTTCACTTATTTCTGCTCCAATTTCTATTATTTCATTCCTTCTAGTGATTTTGGGGTTCAATTGTTCTTCTGTTTTTAGTTCCCTCAAATACAAGGCAAGAACATGTGATAATTTTCACATTTTGATGTGGTCAGTAGGTGCTCTAGCTGTGAACTGCTTCGGGATACAGACGTAAAACATGGAATTGACCGTTATGCATATTTCTGATAGCAGGAGAATGGTATTGAGACTATAAACACAAATGAATCGAAGTATTTGGATAGGATGAAGGTGAGGCAGTACTGACACCACACAGAATCAGTATGTGGGCTTGAACAAGGCACAGTCTAGTCTGCTCAGTGTGGTCATATAAGCAAGGTCATAGCAAAAAGGTACCTCATGAGTAGACTATGCAGGGCACATAAAAAATGGGGCCATTGAGGATTAAAAGGATATTTTTTTCAGTTCTGTGCTCAGAATTTAACTTTTAAAGAGGCCAAAACATCACTTTATATTGTGAAGCCCTACAACATGGAGCCAGAGTTTATTACAGAATTAGTCCCCTGAAGCAGAGATGCACTTTGCTAGCCAAGGATTAAGCTATATTAGGCAATGTGATAACTGCCTAATAATTAAAGATGTACCTGATAAAGTGCAAGGCAGTTCTAGAGAGGACATTACTCTTCTTCAAAGGGTTGACAAATGGAAGAAAACAAGATGATGAAACTCTTCCAGCACAACAGCCTGCCTTCTCAGACAGCCCCTCTGCAAACCTTGGATCCTTTGCAGAAAGAAGGAAGGTGCCCACTAGCCTTCACTTCTATTCCTCCCTCCACATAAATCCCTCTTCAGGGGACTCTCCCCAAGCAAGCTCTGCTCTGCTCCAGAGACACCCAGAATGGGCAGCAGATTATCAGACAATCCACACCTCTCCTGGGGACACCTCAGATACACAGAAGACATTGCCCATCCCATCCTGGTTACCAACAAAGAACTCTACATTTAAAAAAAAATTGTCATTTTTACTTCTCAACAAAATTGTATTTCAAGAAAAGTTTCCATTGCTAAGTGAGGCCGCTTAAGGACACACAGAAAGAGTCAGATTCCCTAGGTGCTCCAGGCTTCCTGTCACCCTGCTTGGCCTGGAGCCCAGGTCTCAGGATGCCCCTCCAACATCTACTGCTTATCACTACCCCATCACACCCACTGCCCCACCTGTCCCAAAGACAGGGGGTCTCCCCTCCAACACCCAACAGGAAGGTTTTCTTTGCTGCCCGATTGCAGTTACATCATTTTCTACAGGGAGGTTCTGTTTGTCCTGTGCAAGAATCTCTACCTGAATGGAGGACTTGTGGGCCAGAGTCACACGGCTTGGCTTTTGTCCCTAGCATTGGGAATCACTCAGTGGATATTAGTGGAACTAAATGGAATTCCCAATGTCAGGAGTTTCCTGGAGCGTCAATGGCATTACTGAACTGTAGGCAAAAAAGTACTAGTGAGGGGTGTACGCTGGAGGCCTAGTGGCCGAGCACACCTGGGAGCAGTCCCGCATACACCTCAAGGTCCTGGGTTCAAGACCTGAGGCCAGGTCCTGAACAACTAAATAAAATAAAGTGCTTCCTCTTCTCTCTTCCCACCTGCACCTTTTCTTAAAAAAGAAAAGTGCTAGTGAGAAAGTTGTTGCCTGTGAGTTAGAGGGCCCAGTACTTTCAAGGGACCATTGGTTTGGGCAAGTCAGTCACTGAAGTCTGGGCAGCAGTACCTATTTCTGGTCTACTCTCTAAGCCCTTTCCCTAAAAACTTCTCTCCCTCTCATCCCTCTCTCTCTCTCTCTCTCTCTCTCTCTCTCTCTCTCTCTCTCTCTCTCTCTCACACACACACACACACACACACACACAGTTTGACTGAGTTTACAGAACAGCAGAAGAAGAAAACTGATTCCTAGTTTTCCAAATATCCAGGGTGGGGAAGACTCGGTAAGAAGAGAGAGGTAAGCGTGCAGGGGGAAGTCAGTCAACCATCATATCTTGGCCAAACGATGTGTGTCCATGAAACTACTTGAGTCACCCTAAGACACCTGTGTGACAATACAGGTGTTGGTTACTCAACGGTGACAGCCATTGCTGGCCTGAGAGAGAGGTCTGTGAGCACAAGGAAGGTAAACTTGTCTGCTGAGCTAGTTTCCCTTTGGTTCTGAGTAAGTCTGCATCACAGAAGTACCTCATGGGAGCCACATAGTGTCTAATTCTTTCCAAAACATGTTGGTGCCCATTATTGCATGTGTTGCCTCTGATCAGTTTTGGAAGCAAGTAGAAAAATATTAGTTCTGTAGGAGAGACAGGGAAAGTGAAACAGGAAAGTCCCATTATCTCCTTCAAGGTCACAGACACAGGCAGTGGGATTAAGACAGACATCTCTTGAGACCATGGCTCAGATTTCTTTTTGATGCTAGATGACTTCAGCTTATATAAATCAGTCACATGATGGAGCGAGGTGCCATCTGCTGAGAGGGGCAGTGGGCCTGCACAGGGGCCGTGACAATGCTGCGTGCTTCCCAGCCCAGCCCGCATGGCTCATGAGAGGTTCGGGATTTCAGGGAAGTAGTCAGCCAGCTAAATCCCGGAACATCAGGAGGTACTTGACACTGGTATCACCAGCATTTCAAATGATTTCCCTAGAAATGGTTGCACAAGTGATCATTAATTGAATTTTGCTTTTGTCACAGAATAGGCAAAATGTCTTATTCCTTTAAACTAAGCAATTTCTGGGGAGAAAGGGAAAGAAAGGAAATATTTATTGTGGGAAGTGAAATGCCTTTATAGGAATGATGAAAAACTTTTGAGTGAATGGTAGATAATGTCACTTATACTAAATTATTGACTTTTTTTTTTTTTAAAGAACTGAAGCACTAACGTGACTGACAGCAAGCCCTCCAGCAATGTGGTCAACTCCCACACAAGTCACGTAGCATTGCTACCAGATTATTAAACAATTTGACATCCTCCTCCATTAAAGATGTGATCTAAAATGCAGACACTTGACACTTGACTTTGGAGCATAAATGAATCCTTAATCGAATTTGCTAAGAACATGTTAGACTTCCCTGTAATTCAAGAAAACTTTTCCCGCCTCTTCTGGCATCTCACCTGTGCTGACCACAAAGCAACAACAAAAGCATCTGGCCCAGTGGCCCATGAACAACCCATCTGTTCTCCTGGAAGTATTTTGTCCTTTTATTTGAACCTTCAGAAATAAGAGAGATACTCTGCCCTGAGGTGTGACAAGCAGGACCTGAGGAAAGCTCCGTCATTCCTGTATTTGACTTTACTAACCAGGGCTGCCCTAAAGGCACACTTCTTCTCCCTGGAAATGCTCTTGCAGCTGGTTCTCATGGCATCCAGTCAGCATTCACCCCAGGACATCACAGGTTTGGGAGGAGAATCTGGGATCAGCCCATGACCTCGCCCACAAAGCACTGCCATCGGCCCAGTAAGGGCCTGCTGACGAAAGCTGGATGCTCTGAATTTTCTAAATTTCGAGCTGAGGGAACAAAAGGCTTCAAGACTGGGGGGCTGTGAGGAGAGGCCCAAACCCTGCTGATGGGGGTGCTCGCCAGTAGTCAGAAAGGCAGAGGAGGTGAGGGTTTGAGAACGTCAAGAAAATTAACTCCACAGAGACACTCTCGACCTTCAAGTATTCTGCTTTTTAAATTAAAAAAAAAACACACAGATCTTTTCATTAAAAAAATTCCCAAGGCATACTGAGTTCTGTCCTGTGATCATAAGGTCCTGATTGATGTCAACCCTTGTCATTTCCCTTTCTCCTCAGAGAGCTGTCCTGTCTTCTCATCCCCATTTAGTAGTGGCCTTTTCTTGCCATTGCCCCACAGACCCCTCGGAATGTCCTCTGAAAACTGCATGGATACTACTCTCCCACCCCCTACCTAACAATGTTCTTAAGGAAACAGTGGGTTCTTACTCATTATTTCTGAATCCCCTTTAAGGTAAGAAAACAAAGAGTTGCAGGAAAAAGAAAAAGGCAGCTTCAAATAAAAGAAAAACAAAACAAAACAAACTTTGAGGAGAAAAACAACACGATGCCTGAGCAGATCTGTGTGTTTTTTTTTAAATAAAAATCCTCACCTTCGGTATTACTGGCGTATTAACGGGTCCAGTATCTCCCCTGTGTTTGGAGGTAGACATGTCTGGCCCCGACAGGTTCTGCCACTTCTAGGAGACCATGGGAAGATTGTATCTTACACTTCCTAGGGGGCGCAGAGGTCAAAGGCAACGCTATGAGGAAATAGTGTACCTCTCTCACACATCAGCACTCAAAACGTTAGCTCCCATGTGTTGCTATTATTGAAAAGTCAAGGATGGTGAAAAGAAATGTTTGGTGCATTACATCTCTATTCAAATTCTTTCTCAACAGCCATGCTAAATCACCCATTTACATGCACAGACCAGACCAGGATTTATGATTTATAAAGTGACATTGACATCTTAGCTTAGTGTATTTTTTGAGGTTATTTTTACTTGTTATTCATTTAATGTATCTCTAGGAGGTAATATCTGCTTTACAGAAAGAAGAGTGACGAATGGGGGGGAGGGGGGACGACCAATAAGAATTTAGCACTAAAGAAAGCTAGTCCAGGAAATTAAAACCTCTGATCGTTTGTACAGTGCTGGCATACATATGATAATTGGTTGAGGTAACAAAACCATATCTTAAAATTAGTAGATTATTTCATTGTCTAGAAACTGAGAAGAGCTGGGAGTTGGGGGTGATGGGCAATATGCAGATGCTGTACTGGGGACACTCAGCTTTAAAACACAGGAGAGCTCCAGTCATCCAGATCCTAGCTGGGAAGCAGAGAGGAAACCGACCAACTCTCTCCTTTTCAGAAGCAGGGAAGGTATCTAGAAGGGCATGAAACCTTACTTCATCTTTTGTTTTGTTGTTGCAGTTAGTGACAAGAGCAGGACTTGGGATCCAGGTCCTAGTTTTCCTATCGACTGCTCTTTTCTGAGAAACCGTACTGGAAGCCAGGAGGGGAGTAGGTGTCTTCCATCTCACTTTGTGATCTTGGCTAAATCACTTAATCTCTCTAAGCCTCAATTTTCCACATGTAAACACAGGATAAACCTCACCTTAGAGACTTGATGACCAAAGAATACCAGGTATGTGAAAATGATTTGTAAACAACAAAACCCAGCCAAGGTGAGAAATCATTATCAGAAGGGGATTGCAAATGGACTGGACCGCAGTGCTGTCAAATAAGTATTAGCTCTCCAGAAGGCTGCCTTAGGGTTTTGAGGAAGCACAGGGCCTGGGAAGAAAAAGGGTCAAGATTAACCTGCACACATGTCCAAGAGTTGTTGGGGAAATGTGTGACAAAAATGGGGGTGCTGTCTCTGCTACCACGGGGTGGGGAATCCTGAGAGGAGTAGTGTGATTCAAGGCTTAGTTCTTCACATCTCTCTTCCCATGTAATATGAAACTTTGCCAGAAGGATATTACTTTTACAAATCCAGGGTGCTATCTTGAAGACTGAACTGAATAATGCATGCAAAAGAGGACAGAAACTGCAAAGCAGCATCCCAAAGTAGAGCTAGATGACTAGTATTACAGCCTGAAAAATGACACATACAATCAGATCTCACCCACAGAAAATACCTCCTTCTGTGGATGAAAATAAAAGTTAATTATCTCTCTATAATTGTAGTAAAACAATACAAAACTGATGTCCTTAAGTGAATGTTAGTAAAAACACCTACCTACCTTTGATTTCTTGCTTTTTGTCTGTCACTTTAAATTGGCTAAATGTTTGACAGATGTTCAATAATTGACACAGCTTATCTTCCTCTCTCAGGCTCCTCTCCTACTCAATTGCCAGCATCTCTAGTTGCTATAGCAACTGTAAACATTAATGATTATTTCAACATGCCAAGGGGGTTTAAACACATTCTTCGGTTAAGAGTTCCCTCAGGAAAAAAAAAATCTATCCATCTCTGGCGAGACAGAAAATATTATATGATTTAAATTCCCCAGTTATTACATTTATTAGAGCTAAATACACAAACCTATTTCTATAGTTTCACGATGGTAATGATTTTTTCCTCCCATCTGACTTAAAAACAGAGTGGTGGGAAATTGAGAAACTCAGTTTTCTCCCACGTAAGGGAGAAAGAATTCATCCAGGTAAATGACACAAGTGAGAACCAGCGGGGTTTTGAAAGCCATCCCAAGGTTACGTGGCAGTAATGGCTCACAATGCCGAGGGTGCCGGGTTAGGGCTGTCCACTGAAGCCTGGGTGGTTTCAAGAGTAAGTTGGGACACTGAGGTCTGTCTTTACCAGGCATGTCACTCTGAACCATAAAATGCACAAAATATAAGGGCTCATTACTGTCGTTTGTGTGAAAGTGAATAATGGTTTATCCTTTGGAGGAAACTGAAAATAAATAGAAAGGCTGTTGCATTCATAATGATTTCAAGCTGGTGGCCTGTGGGCCAGATCTGCAGAAGAGCTGTTCTCGATTTCCCATGCTTACTATATAAAATTTTTAAATTGATTGCTAACATTAAAAAAAGGAAAGAATTTCTACTTTTCTGGCTTCTCATAAAAAGCTGTAAGAGACCATGCTGAGTCTCTGTTTTCAGGGCAGTCACTGGCTGAGACGAGAGGTGTGTGGACCCTACCTAACCTCTACCTTCTCCTTTTATAGTCCAACTTGCCTGGTCCAGTGGAGTTTCAAATTCTGGCTGGGGCCTTTCCTTCATGACATCCATTCAGAAAGCAAATCCTCCTGACTTCCCTTAGCCTCAGCCATTTGGGGTCCTTTGGTTTTTTTTTGTGCGAAGTGGGGGGTCAGCTCCCATTTGCACTTGACTTTGGAGGATGATCTCTGAGCCCCCTGGGGACTGCACACCTCTGGAGATCTGGGGAGAGAGGAGCAAGCTCCCATGGAAAGCAAGAGGCCAGACATATCAAAATCCTGTCTTAATGTCTAGGACTCTTTCTAGCTAAGGAGATCCACTGTGGCAAATTCAACATAAGCTTTACCTTTTTAGCAAGTTTTTTGCATGGTTTAGCAGCATTAGGACATTCAAAATTGTTGTGCACCACCAGTATCCATTTTGAAAACTTTGTCACTGACCCAAACTGAAAGCTGTGCCCATTCTGTCTAGTGTTCAATCACTCATTCAGGAACTATGGAGCCTACTATGGGCCAGGCATTCTCCTAGGCATTAGAGGGACAGCAGGCTATCATCAGGGATACACTTCTAGGGATTCAGGTTTCATGAATTCCGCTCATGCTTACAAGATAGTGGATCTTGTAGCTAACATGACAGACCTCTTTGGAGATGGGATCCTGAAGTGTAACTCTCCCTTAGTATAAGGTGACAACTGTATGTCACTGGTTTTTTGGTATCTGTCTTCCCCACACCTGGTAACCTCATTCCAATTCTTCACCAAGAACCATATCTCCCCAATGCTCAGCAGATGTTATTCTATGAGGGAGGTTAAGGCCCAATCTGGATTAAGAAATGGCCACATGTTCTCTGGCTGCCCAAATCAAAAATTTCTATCCAGCACCTCCCCACGCCCTCCAGTCACCTTTACTGGTTCAGGGGTGGGTAGATGACTCGTGCTGGTACCTGAAGTCAATTTTGAAGTTTTTGCTTAAATTACTGGAAATAAGACATTCTCCTTCTAATGGGGTGGTCATTCAGTGAGACCAGCTCGGGGAGAGCAGAACTACATGGACAGACAGATTCCTAACACTGTCATTTGCGTAGAGCTGAGACACAGATAGAGACATTCCTGATATGATCATTAAGAAGTAAAGTCTAGTTGAGTCGACCGGGAATTTTTTATCAATCCAGTTTCATTGTTGTTGAAGCTCATTTGATTGGCTTTTGGCACTTGCAGCCATAAGGATCTTGATGAACAGAAAAATCAGACATATTATTGAAGAGCCTTATACTCTTAGCAAGCATTCAACAACTCGATGGTAACTTCTGGAAATCTGTTCTCAAGTTCTACCTTCTTCATTCTATTTCAAACCAAAATTCTTCCCTGTGCCTCTGACTAGTCCTGTGCCTGCCCTAACATACCCTTGGTTTCCCTGATTTCATTTCCACTTTTTCTTTTAGGACATAGGGTTACCCAACTAGTATAAAGATTGTCTTTCGGTGCTGAGGGCAGCAGACACAGTCAAGGAAAGAGGGGGATTCCATCAGGCATCTGTGTTCATCCTTCTTCCTCAGATGTCTACCCATCCTCATTCTAACAGAAAAACACAGTATCTAAAGGCTCTGCTGGAATTTACACACAGTGCCACATGCGCAACTGTGAACGATGCAAACTCGGGTGAGTACTGTCACTCTGAGTCATTAGGTGGTCACGTCGGCCCTGCAGGTGGACAGGGCGCCAGGCATCATGGTATTGCCTGGGGGTGTCTCTCTAGCTGGGCTCTTCTGATGGGCAGTAGAGAAGGTTCAGGAGATGAAAAAGTGCTGTTCAGGGAGACTTATCAAAGGTGCTCTGGACTTTTGGGCACTCAATGACCAATGGGGGTGATAGTACTTACAATGACACGGAATGACCTGGTTTTCCTGCAAAGGAGGCATGGGTCTGTGGCAGGCCAGCTGAGGTTTGCACGGAGCTATTCTCAGCCAGCCTCACAAACATAGAGCTACCGCCTGACCTGTCAATGTTGGCTCTCAGAGACAACAAGATAGGTGTCATTTTAGCATCCCTGCCACTGTTTGCATCACAAATTGCGGGGTGAACATTGATTAGTTGACCCTCTTTAATGACTCCTGATCTGAAATGTCCTTGTTCAGCTTGGGGCAGGAGTTTGCTTTTTTTTTTTTTTTTTCTCCCATAAGCTTCTTAACCAAACCCTGAGGAGCAGGGCGAGCTCGCTGTCTGTGGATAATTGCATGTAGCGCTACTGACTTCTTCAAGGATGGAGGTCAAGGTCACAGCTGAGCTTTCAGAAGAAGCTGCCAAATCTCTCTCTTGAACTATTTGACTTTTCCCTTCTGATTGTGTCAGAGAGCTGAGCAAGGTAAGGGTGCAGTAAAAAGGTTCAGACCAGAGAACTACAGTCAGTAAGCCAGGAGCACGTGAGACTAGGCTGGGAGATAGAAAAAATCGGGGCACAAATGTTACAAAGCAAAAGAGAAAAAATGTGTGCCACAGAATGTCAGTTCAATTGATTTTAAAGAGGCATTTTAATGATTGGGTCAGGTCAACAAATATATTTGAAGATACTAGCCGAAAAAATCTGTGTATTGGACATAAAATCAGAGGATACAAAATCTCTAATCAGAAAAAAATCTGCACACTGATACTCATAGCAGCACAGTTCACAAGACACGGAAACAACCTAAATGCCCAACAGACGACAGATAAAGAAGCTGTGATATATATACTCAATGGAATTCTATGCAGCTACTAAAAAAAAAAAAAAAAAAAAAATTCTGCTCTTTAAACAATATAGATAGAACTGGAAGGGATGAAATAAGTCAGGTAGAAAAGTGAAATGCAGGATGGTTTCACTCATACGTGAAATATAATGAAATGAAAAAAACAAATAAACCCCAGCAAAACCCACAGGAATGCTGCGAGGGTGGAAGGGAGGATGGGAGGAGAGAGGGGAAAGGGCATAGTAAAGGACACAGGAACTCTGGTGGAGGGTGTGGTGTGAAATATTGATTGAGATACAATGTCAGTATTCAAAAATGAATGTAGTATTTGAACAAAAGAGATCAAATAAATCTCAACAATTTAACAAAAGGAAAGAAAAAGCTGGGTAGATTTTTCTTTTTTTTTCTCACCATAGGACCTCTCCAAGTCTTAACAGTATAAAATCTCCAACAGGTGAATTTACTATATGGAATTTCTCAAATCAAGAATTTGCGCCATGCTCTCTAAGCAATAAGAGCTGGTTACTAGAGATGCAAAATGGCATGTCTATGATCACGGATCACAGTGATTCAGACATAAATAATTTTAATCATTCATTCAGCAGTCTAAAGATATTATTTTGAAAAAGCTATGTTATAATAGATCTAAATGAGAAGTATAGGCAAAGAGGTTTGAAGAGGTATTAAAGTATAAACACTAAGAGTGTGAGGTGTGTCCTGCTGACTGAGACATTAAGTCTGTGGCTGAGGAGTAGCTCATGTAAAGACCAAGTGACACAAAGATAAGGTGAATAACGAGCTAACTAACTAAGTAAGTGCTTCTTCCTGCTCTCTTCCTTCCTGCCTGGCTGCCTACTTATCCTCCTCCCTGCCTGCTTCCTTCCTCTTAAAAAACAAACAAAAACCCAGGAGTCTGAATCTTCCAGAAGCCAGATCTTAGTTCTTCACACAAGTCTGCTCCAAGTCATAAGCTCTCTCAAGCCTCATGTGTAAAATGGAAATAATTGTACTTTTCTCACATGACTGTTCTGAGCATTTTACCTCCTTTGTCATTCAAGGTATCTTGAATAAGACTAAAATCCCTACTTTTGACAGCTGCTTTCAAATAACATATCTCTTATACCACTGGAAGCTAGAATTGGTTAGTCAGTTGAAAAAGTATAGAGTGGAAAGCCAGATGGAAATATATTTACACATTAAACATTTGTGCAACTATTTATTACATCTTATTTATATAGTTTGTATATTTATATAATTTATTGTTCATTAATATAATTATTTATTTAGGGATATAAATTTGCTAATCATTAATCTTTGGATGTAGGACCAATGTGCCCCTTGCCTCTTAATCTTTTATCTTCATGTTTTTTAAGTTCACTGCTGGCTTGAGTTATGCTTGCTATCATTTCCCTATAAACCATACTCCTCATGAATCATCTGTTCTCATTTCCAGTTTTGGTTCCCTTAAGAAAAGCCCTGTGAAACGAGCTGAGTATAGAATCCTACCAGACTTGAATGATCCTCCAAAACTTTTATTATTGTCTTACCCATTGCATCTTCATTTTTTATTGACTTGCCTTGATTGAGTCTTCCCCAAAGGATTTCACATTGATTTTGTGGAAATGACAATTCCTTCATTTTGAATTTGTAGTGCATTATATTTTACTAGTTTAGGTAATATGGAAGGTATATCATTATAGGTTCAACTGGCATAAACAGGATTGGCATTATAAACAGCTGATTCTTAACAAGCTTGCAACTCAGCAGACAGGAAGCCAGAGGTCAGGCTTACCTGAGAGAAATCAACTGCCCTCAATTCCAAGGCTCAGGCAACAGTGTGGCAGCTCGGGAGCCTGCTCATGCCGGACACCAGTTAAGGAAGGTGGGCAGGAGCTCTACAGTGATTTATCAGAAGCCCTATTCGACTTTACTGCCTTATAAACTGACTCTTGCTCTTTATACTATGTAATTTCACCTAAAAGTATCTGCTCAGGCTTCATAGAGAGACATTGTGAGTTGGCTTCCATTCCTGGTTGGTTCCATTGGAGGTGCAGGTGGGACTCTACAATGATGGCAGGTAGATAAAAGATGAACATGGAGAAGCAGACAGCTCACCTAACACCTGACACAAATGTCAACCTATCTAAAGCAATGCATTGAAGTTTTCCATGATATGTCTGTAGCTGAAGATTAGGATGAATGCACACTTTGGAAAGGCCAGGGACAAGTCCTAAAATAGTCCATGGAGAGCCTGGGGTTTATATTACAGACCTATTCTACTTGAGGATTCCACTGGATAATAGATCTATAGTGACTTTAGTATGTAGTGCTTTAAAACACTACCATGGAATTCCTTAAATCTGTTAATAAATACAATTCTCGGAAAGGAGCTAAGGTCAAGTGTTACTGAAAATTATTAAGAAAAATAACAAGCAATGAAGAGATGGAGGATGATGATCGCTACTCTTTTAGAAATAGCTTAGAAAGAGACTTGAAATGAAAGGAGAGGACAAGCCAGGTAGGTATCTGGAAGACAGGAATTCAAGGCAAGCTGATAGTATCACAAAGGTAACCTCTTGGATGGGGACATGTTTAGTATATTTGAGAAACAGTCTATGGCTGGAGAAGAATGGGGAAGAGAGATGACTAAGTGGAAGCCTGGGACCAGTTTATGAAAACTATTGTCCAAGGTAAGGGTTTAGGTATTTTTCTGGGTGAGATGTAGAAGTCTTTGGAGAGTTTTAAACACTGAAGAAACATGAGCTGACTTGCAGCTCAGAAGAACCACTGTCTCCTATGAGAATAGCAGGAGAGGGGCGGGCACAGGAGTAGGACTTCCCATTCAGGAGGCTGTTAGGAAATCCAAGGTAGAGAGGATGGAGTTTGGACAAGGCTGATGATAGTAAAAAGGGAAGAAGAGGTTAGATTCAGGGTATATATTGAAGGTACAGAAGACAGGATATGTTGAAAGATTGGGTGGACAATGAGAAAAAATTTCATCAAGGACAGTGTCCTAAATTTCAGTCTTAAGCCACTGCATGGAAAGAATTGCCCTTTCTTGTGACTTGGAAAAGTCAGGGAGGATCATATTCAGGAAAAAAACCAATAGAAAAAAACCAATGCTTAGGTTTTGTCATATTATTATTGAGATGATTATTAGGCAACCAAGCAAAATGATGGGCAGACAATGGATATATTAGTCTAGGATAGGAGGGAGGGTGTTGAGGATAAACATTTGGGAAATACCAGCATAATGACAGCCTTGGGATTGAATGACATCACTAGGGAATACGTACGCGGAGAGAGGTGAGGTCTGGGACCTGGGACATATAACTTACACTGAGAGGATAGGAATATGACAGCAAAATGAAAATTTAGTGAAGGAGATTGAAATGGAAAGTCAGCAAAGCAAAGGGGGTACCCAGAGAATTGTAACCCAAAAGCCAAGGGAAGAAAGAATTTCAAGACATTTAGAGTGATGAACTATACTGAATTCCACTGACTGAGTAAGATGACAACTGAGACTTTACCACTGACGTCAGTCCACTGACGAAAATAATTTGTGTCATTCTGGGGAAGAACTGATTGCCTGGATGCAAGAATAAACGAAGAAGATGATATAGAGACAACTTCTTGGTGTGGTTTTGCTGTAAAGGAAAGTATCTAAATTGTGTTGAGGGATCAAGGGAGTTTTATTTAAAACAGAAGTTGCTGGTGCATGTTTGAAGGCAGATGAGAGTGCTGGAACAAAGAAGAATGCATTTAATGTAAGAAAGAGGAGGAAAACAATGGCTACAGCAAAAGGGAGGGGATAAGAGGTGATGAAATCCAGAGTGAGGCTGACAATGGGTGGGGCAGGGTGCGCCAAGCATCCACGGCTGCAGTCACTGCCTAACACAGGACACCAATATCTCGTAGTTGGAGTAGAGCTACTTTTGTTTTCTTGGTTTCCACACTCCCACCCTGGCAAGTCGTTTCCCATCCTCTTCAGAAAGAGTGATAGTTTCAAATATCAAAAAGATGACCAAAAATGTAATAGCTTTCATTGTTCTTATGTTAAAGAACAAAATTCTTAAGATGGCTTCAACAATGCTCAGTATGATTATTCAAATGCTGAGTCAAGGCTCCATATTTTTTTCTTAAAACTATTCTTGAAAAAAAGAAGGGGAACTAGCTGCTGTATTTTTGTTGTTGCAACTGAATAAAAAAGATCTCTGTTTTTACACCATGTATTTCAATGTGACCTAGCTAATCCTTTAATAGTTGGCTTTCAACACCTTTGATCAACTTCTTACAGTGAGATAAAAGACCCAATCCTGTTCCTAAGACTAAATCTCCTGTGGAACATCTCCTTGGTGAAATGTTTACTATTCTGCTCAATGGAGAAAGATGAAATTCTTGCAGACACCCATGGCATCATGAAGGAGAAGCAGTTCTAATAACTGTGAGGCACAGCTACTTCAATCTATTCCCTTCTGTTCCTTGTGGACATACCTTTCCTATATAACAAAGAGCCTCCAATTCCCCAGCCCAAACACACATACACACACACACACATACACAAAGGAAAGACATCTTCAAAGAAACTTGAGCATATCCCTAGTGTGTTGACCAAATGTAGATTTGATATTGGATGTCCATTGGGAGTTGATAAATTCCACTCTTCACTGCTGGCTACAGAATGGAATCCTTAATTTGGTCTTCGGAAGATTACAGGTGAAATGTGGAGGAGGAATAGGAAAATGGAAATAACCCTATTCTCTTTCACATGTAAATCAATTCTATATCGCACTACATATTCTTGGTGATGATGGCCACGCTGGCCAAATAAAGATACTTGAGTGAAATGTCGCAGTAACTGGGGGATAGCAACTCTAATTGGCAATCCCCGCACTGTATATTTACATATAGATACTCTGAGAAAGTATGTCTGACCTAGAGTCAAAATCCTCCCAAGCTGTGACTTTTTTGACCCAATTTCCCAGACAGTGCAAAACACAAGCCAGATGTTGGTGGAAATTCTGTGTATTGGCACCAGTCTCCTCATTATCTTTGCTGGGAAGTCCTGTTTAACAGTGAGATTGGCATCAACATGCATGGTTCCAAAAGACCTCTCTGACTGTTTCCTCTCACTCTGGCCTCACTAATGAAGAAGAATAGAAAGTGAGAGAAGAGAACGAGGCCCTGGCAGAGAGCACCGACAGAAAGCATGACCTCTACCAAGGAGAAAAGAAGTCCACGGTCTCAGAGACAGTGTTTCTCTCAAGCCTTCCCCGTAGAGACGCAGACCACAAGCTAATTGCTCGAACACTGAGCCCAAGTCCTCTGGTTTTTGCTCCAGTAGCCCTACTCCAGCATCGCACATTAAAATTGGCGACGTCTAGCTTTTCTAAAAGAAGAAGGAAGAGAAGGAGAAGAAGGTAAATGAGGAGGGAAAATAAATGTATCTTAGGTTAACTCTCTGCCTTTGCTACCCTGGGAGCCTGATAAAGGTGACATGTCTGTCACTTGGGGTGCTCTGGCCAGAGGTGGCACTTTGCATCTGTAGGGGGCCATGCCGGGACTATGCATATCTGGGGGAGGTCCCCTCTCACTGCTGGGCTTGCTCCCATGGGGATGGGGATGATGGAAGATTCATCTAAGGAGAAGTTGGACCCGCTAAGTCAGGAAGCACCACTTCGTGAGGGTTTCTCAGTTCTTAGCTCTTAACCTATCACTGGGGAAAACAAGAGTCTTTCAGAGTTCCTGGATTGCTCTCTGGGTGACTCTGGGACTCCCACTGGCGAGAGGGGTTGGCCCCATATGCTGACCTGAAGTGAGTCCCTCAGTGACTGGGTCAGCTGGGTGGCCTGGCCTGGGTGACCTCCCCATCCCCATGGGGCAGGTCAGCAACCATGCGATGCCTCTTTGTGATGACGGGTGACTGCCCCGGTCACAGTTGTCACAGCCCTACTCTCTGGTGCTCTTTGGTTCACTATAATTCCATGTCACTCTGCCTCTGAAAGTTTTCAATGCCCGTTCTGGAGTCTGGGTAAGTTAATTTCTCCCTACCTGGCAGCGTAACTTCTTCTTGCCGTGAATTGCCAAGTAACATTCTAGGAAAGTGTTGAACCTCTCAGTATTTATGAGCTGTAGAAAAATAAAAACCATTCACCTACAGGGGGCTCATAATCTTTCTGTTTTGATCACCTCTCTGTTCTTATAGTTTTCTGAACAAAAGCAAAAACCTGCCCTCCTGACCCAGTGAGCTTCTAATTTTCTCTTTCCAACCCCAGTTTTTATTTGCATCTCAGGCAAATTAACGAACAAGCCAACCCATCTTAGCTGTAACTCTGATTTACTTCAAAGAATCACTTCTTTTTAAACAATTAATTTGAAAACAGGTCTTGACAGCATACTTACTTGTCCTCTCTCAGGACAATTCCATTGCTGAGACAGAAAGAAAAATGTTTTCAAAATAATTGGGCTCAATATGCAAGGGTTCAACATCACAATTAGAAATCACCCCGTATATAAAAATGGTGCTGTGTGTCAGTGTGGGTGCAGATTTAAAAAAAAAAACAAAAAAACAAAAAACAAAGCTGGTTACAGGCTGTCACCACTCTAGAGGAAGGAGGCCATTAGCGCGATAGGCATCTGTCAGTATTTCCAGGAATTTCTTCTGAGAGCACAATCTACCTGCTTCAGTTTTATGAGCCCTGACATTTGCAGATGCCGGCTCTGATGACAGGCTTTGTGGCACAAAAGGACCAGCAGTCAGTGCCAGGGAGGACAGCTGTCTTGGAGAGCGTCACCCACTGGGCAGTGAATGCAGGGATGTCACCTTCCAAACTCCCAGAGTCCCCTGGGGAAGTGGAGCTGACAGATGTGATCAAGGTGGAGGACAGAGCCCGTTCAGGGTCTCATCCGAGGTTCCTAAGTGATTAAGAAGTAACGGCTTACAAGAGCCATGCATATATTACCCAGTCCTGGGGTGGCAACACCCCACATTTATCTTCTTTTTTTTTTGTACAAGGCAGAGGGTCTGAATGGCAAGTATAGACTTCCAGCCTGTTCACAGAAACTCTAAAACTTTAATTTTTCTCATCCTTCCTGTCTAGAAAAGCAAACCCATTCCTCTGTGAATGAATCCTGGATGGTTGACATGGGGGACTGTCTCTGAGACGTGTCTAGAAGGACTTTACTTAAAACTCAATTTAAAGACACTTGACTGCAAAGATGACCTGTACCAGGAAGGGCTGGGGAGGCACGGTCTGGCTCCCACATTTCTCTTTTCATGAGCCTCTTCTGACTCGTTCTGAAAATTTCAGGGTAGCCACATGGAAGCATGTGTCCTTCAAATTCCACCCAGGTGGG
Source organism: Solenodon paradoxus (assembly GCA_004363575.1). NCBI lineage: Eukaryota > Metazoa > Chordata > Mammalia > Eulipotyphla > Solenodontidae > Solenodon > Solenodon paradoxus. Next base: position 193,852 of record RJWH01001172.1, read on the forward strand.
TGTCAGAGGTGGGATGCAGGACAGCGCCGCAGACGCAGGCTCTTGAAGGAGTTGGGGAGGCCAGGAGACTGGAGACAGGGCAGCATCTGAGGTTCTCCTAGGTAGGTACCCTGAGCCCTGTGTGTGAACTGTCTAGAATGCGGGTACGTCACAAGATAACTTAGGTTAATTGCATTTTTGCTGTTAAAGACAAAATGCTGCTGGGTACATGAGATTTTGCTGAAAATAAAAGGTCTACCAGGGGAGAGCAAATATGGCATGCTGTCTGCTCCAAAATAAAGCAGAGGCCTTGCGGATCACAGCCCCTCCAGCTCTGGACCATTGCCTTTCCCCTCCACTTACTGCATTTCCCTGGGTGATGTTCAGTGACAAACGCTGCATTTCCTCGGTCAAGATAAGGATGGAAATGAAACTGGAAGCTATGTCAACTTGAATTTAAAGTTTTCTAACCTGAAAATGAACCAGTCGTCTTAGCATAATATACTCCCCCGCCAGCAGTCTCTTAACTAGGCTACGGGTGCCTCTTGGGAGTGGGGTGTTTATATGGATATTTTTTTTTCACAGAAAGCCAAGTCACCTGAATGCACACAGCTGCACAACTGTCCCTAGAGGTGCAGGACCAAAGCTGATTACTGCCAATCCAGGCATTTTTAGTGATAACCATCTCTCGAGGCAGTATAGCAAGGACAGCTATTTTAGCCTGACTATCCAGAGTGATTTCAAATGGGAAAAATAAAAAATTAAAATAGTTATATGGTCTGCAGGAACCCATGCATCCATGGGTCCAAGAAATTTTACATACAATGACAACATCTTCCTCCCCGAAAGGCACACACAAAAATGCTTTTTGGGAGAAAGAGGCAATTACCAATGGTGAATAATGTCAAATCTGAGCTAGAAGCAAGTTTGGAGACCACGAAATCCAGCCGTGTATTTGTACTTGAAAATCTTTCATTACGGAAATTTTCAAACAGGTCATGGGTATAAAAGTAGAGCTAAAGGTATAACTGTCAGAATTCAGCTTAAATTGGGTTCCACATTGTTTCATTCTTGCCTCTGGGTGTTGGCTGTCATTTAGCAGGATACAGAAATATCTTTCTACGTGCACCCTGGTGGAAGAGCAGTTAGGTCTGCCACCTTGGCTGAGTGCAGTTCACATGAATCCCAGGGACCTGGGTTCACATTCAGGGCCCAGAATAACAACCAAGATGTACAACTAAAATATAATATATGAAAGTGCTTCTTCCTCCTTCTCTTCCTGCCTGCTTGCCTACCTGCCTTCATTCCTTCCTGCACCTTCCCTTAAAAAAAAAAAAAGTATTTTTCACTATAGTTTCCTTTGTAACTTTAAAAAGAAAATCTGCAATAGGGGAAGGATTTAAGCAAGTACTCTCCTTGGCTTTTTGATTATCTGTATTTCCCGCCCCCACCCCACCACCCATTTTATACCCTAAAATGTTTGTTCATGATTAGTTGAAGAATGTCCTATTTACTCAGGCAATGTCTCCGGGATTGAGTCACCTATAAATGGGTAAATGCGCCACCTGTATTGTCACGTTGTTGTGAAAATTAAGTTAGTTCGTAGACATAAAGCATTTGGAAGAGTGGATAACGTGTCATCCACTTTTTAGGTTATCAACGTACAGAGTGGGCTGAATCTTCATTTGCTCATCTGTCAGGCTTTCTGGTGCTGGAATTACTCATTCCATAGACCCAACCAGTATTTCTCAACTTGTTTGTGCTCTGACTCAAAACATTTGGCAAGAGAACTACCTGAAAACAAATGGAAAGCATCTCTCGATAAAATGAAGAGTTTAGAGCACTTGGAGAAAGTCATTTCTGGCAACTTTTAATTCCTTCCATAATAATTGGTCCATTCAAATGTTCCCTATGTTTGTGACTTAATTTTGTTATTTACATAGTCTCAGTAGATTATTCATTCCATCCAGATGTTCAAACGACCATAGAGTTGTACATAGTTTTATGATTTTAAATATTCTATGCTGTTAATTTCAATTTTAAATATATTTCTCTTGCTTGTTTCTGACTGGATTTGGAGAGGAATACACTTGTATTTTTCTTTTCTCTCCAAGCTCCTCTTGGATGTCTCATGGGTACTGTTCTTATTTTCTGACTCACTAATTTCCAACTCTATCTTCTCTTCTTCTATCTTAACTTCATGGGGTCAATGCTTAGCTTATTGATTTTGAATTCCAGAATTTCTTGCTTAATAATGAATTTAAGGCTATTTATTTGCTCGAGAGTATGTTTTTCATAAATTTCTTAGGCGTGTATAGAGCTATTTACATGTTTTCCATACATATGGAAGGTTTCCACTGCAATTTATGCATTTTTATAAAAAGCACCTTTTACTAACTTAATGTTTTTTTAATGTAAATAAATAATACTTGGTCATAAACTAATAATTCTACTCTCAATTTTTACCTTTCTGTGTCTATTTTTTTTAGGATAGGTATCTTATTTTAAAATAAATACCATCATATTCTGGTTAGATCACAGAAAATTTTAATTCACTATGATGTTCTGTTTAATACAGAAATTATATCTCTTTATATCTTCTTTATAAGTGATCTACTCTTACATTGGCCATCTTTTAGTGTATTTTTTTTGACTTACAATGCTTTTGTCATCTTTACTTGTGACCTTTGGTTTAATAGCTTTAACTCTCCAGCAACTTGAAAGGTACACATCTTATGTTTATATCTATTTCTATAATTCCTCTAATTATTAAAATAAAAAAATTTTTAAAATAATTTTGGCTCCCTCTCAAAGAAGAGAAAGTACACTCTTTTACAACATTTAAAATTCAAACGATGATGTGATGGCAGGAAATGGCTAAAAATGTTAAACAGTATGCACACATAATTATAGTATGTATCGTCTGAATCTTTATTCCCTAATTTCCATATTTATAAAGCCTTCTGATCATTTTAATTTTGTTTGCATTCTTTAAAAATTTTTATCTAGTTAGTCGCTGTTTATCAAAATTTCAATTTTTTACAAAGTTCATTTTGGTTTTTATTGAGCCTGCATTTTAAAAAAAGATTTTAATTTTTCATTTCTCCTCTTTTTCAGCTCCCTTGAGACCTGGGCTGTATTAGAGGGGCTCTCTTTCACATCACGCCTTTGTTTCATGGGCTTGTCCACTGAAAGAATCTCTTTCACTACATTTTTTTTTTTGCCTTCTCTGACAGCCTCCCCCTTCTCTCTCTCAGTTCTCTCTGTCTCTCTCTGTCTCTCTCTCTCACACACACACACCCCTACCTTTTGTTATTTTCTCAGGTCACCTTAATGGAGTAGATCTTTTATTTGTTTATTAATACTGGTTGCCAACCCAAAATGGGCATGTCCCTCTCAGACCTTAAGTTGAATTTGCCCTTTCCATCTCACTGCTATCTGGCAATCATTGGTTCAGATTCTGGGGAAGTGAGATGGAACATTCTGTTGCTTCAGTCAACACCTTCAGAGTAAATTGGGCGGGGACTAAATCAGAACAGAAGTCTCTCAGAATTGGTCTCTCGTAGATGCCCCACTCTCACATGGAGATCCAAGGACAATAGAGGACAGCCTCAGAAGCAAAGGAGAAGCTCCAAATCTAAGTCCTTGGTCCTTCTCTTAATCACAGAAGCCATCTGCGACAGCGGGGGCTCCGTGCTTCTCCTAAACCAGAAATGGTCCTTTGTTCCTATTCTCTAGAAGAATGTAGAAAGGGAGGTTATTTCTCTTTACTTTTAGAGTAAGGATGAGTCATTCCTCCTTGCCATGTAGTGGCCCCCTCCTTGCTCCCCTGGCACCCGAAGCCCCCACCATGCCTCAGATCAGGGTATAAATAATGGGTCTGCCCCAGCAACTTCAGACTTTACCTCCATGTTAATTCTCCATATGTATGCTATTAAATTTGGGCTTTTCACTTACTAATCATGACTGATGCAAATTTGTTCATCAGCCCAGCCTAGAAAGAAACTCGGAGAAGTGGGGAAACTTTCCTTTGACCCCCAACACTGGTCTCCCCTTTTCCAGGCATACGATGCTGGCCTCTTTCTCCACAAAGTATTAGTTGGAATTGGTGATTCCTAGGTTTTATTTTAAGATGACGTGTTACACATGTGAGTGGTGGGAAGTACAGTAGGACACTTCTTCTGGATTCCTCAGACAAGAAAAATGATTACTCATAATAGGGGCTGGGCATCACTTTTTTAAATTAGATATCCACATTTTACATACAGTTCATTTAGAGACACAAAGTGGCCATTGCTGGAAATGTTTCAAGATGTCTTTTCCTTCTTCCGTGTTGGCAATTTAGTTGTTTAGAGATGAATCTCTAACAGTATGTGTTTGCCCCCCACATTTCATACTTGGAAATCCTAACCACCAAAGGTGATGGTATCAGCAGTAGGGCCTTGGGAAATGATCAGGACATGAAGGCGGAACCTCAGGAAATGGGATTAGTGCTTTTATAAAAGACCCTACTGGACAACTGGTCTCCGACATGTGGAGACTGTGAAAAGCACTGTCACCTAACCCTGTGACGCCCTCATGCCGAACTCCAGCCTCCACTACTGGGGAAATGAATGCTTTCTGTTCATAAACTACCTCGTCTGGGTGCTTGGTTGAATGACCTTTTCTCCATTTTGCCTACCTAATTACAGGTAATTCAAGTCATTGTTTGATGGTGACCCTCTGCTTCCAGGCCCATCAGAACTTTGCTGCTGTATCTGTCATAGAAAACTGGGCAGAAATCATTTGATGATGGCAATTGTGAAGCCATGTGAACACAGCCTCCACCTCAACTCATCTCATCCCATCTCAGTGCTATTTAAACATCTAACAATGTCTCTCTTTTTGGATAAACACCCAACTCTCCACCACCACCTCAGAGCCTCTCTCTGCTTACACCCAGACTAACACTATTCTATTCTTCCTGCGTTTGTCAGGTCCCAGAACACTGGCCAGGCAGCCTCAACTCCAGACCCATATCCTGTTCAGTGAGCATCACTGCTCCTTCCTTCACCTACTCCCATGCTTCAACCTGGAAGCTCTAGAGTTCCCACTCCAGGGAAGCCTTCTCCAAATCCACAACGTGCTTCTCTATTTCAGGATCAGCTTGCTGAACCCTTTTCCTTCTTACCCCATGGTCAAGAGCACCCTTCCTGGGGGAGGGGGTGGGGGATGCCCCTGCTGTTCCCCAGTAGACCTTAGCTCCACAGTGGGGGGGCCATTCTGCTCTTGCTCACTCCTATACCTGCTGTGTCTACTACAATGCCTGGCATCTGGAAGGTTCTATCTAAGGTTGCTATTTTTAATTTTTAAAAGCAATCTACTCTCTTCACCCTTGTAACGCTGATCTACATCCTAGTTAGGATGAGATCATAGGACAAATTTGTCACCACCCCTTTGTCTGAAGTAACCCAGAACTATATGCTGATAAGGATGCTGGTCTGTAGACAGCGAACCACTTCAAAGGCTGCAAGACTCCCAGAGAAGCTGGAAGGCTGTCTTATACTTCGGCTTGATTCTGGCGGTCAAGGCGGTCTTATTCTGTAGTAAGTGGAAACCACAACTGGAGACATGTAATACTTAAACATGCTATTCTTTATTTTAAATGCTCATTTGTCTTTTCAATTCTCTTTATCTGATTTTGCAAGAAATGTTAAGAACTAGGCTTCTAACATCTCAATTATATCTTGGCCTTTCCTGCGTGTTCTCTGGTGTCTGTGCTGATTTGAGGGAAGGACAAAGCTACACATTCCAGGGTCCCTTGAAGGAAGGATTTTCTGGATACTTTTGAAATGCTACAGTTTCTAGCAGAGTTCTCACTCCTGCTGTTAGGCCATATGGATGTATGAATTCCTGTGGAGTAGTCATACCACGACTCCTTCCCAGGGGTTAATTTTGACAGTGAAGACTGTGATAATGTGTTAACCTGCAATTAGCTGATGTGAGAAAAATGGGGTGTGTCCCACTTGGGGGCAGGGGAGTCTTTCTTGGCTCCTGCAAAATGGAGGCCCATTGTTTTGTCAGCTGTTGATACCTCCCTCAAAACTCGAGAACATCTTCCAATGAGTCTCTGAGTGAAAAAGGTGACATTTCCTTCAGTTCTTGATAAAGGAGGAGTTGGTCTCTGAGTCATACTATGAGGGATTTCTACTCACTGTGTGTCTCAAGGTCAAAATCATTAGCGAGTATGGCTAGCTCAAATCAGCACAGCTGGTTAAAAAAGCTTTTCATTTATACATTTTGTCTTAGATGAATATACAACTACTTAATTAAACCACTTCCTTTTCAAATCAGTATTTTTATATTACAAGTTATAGTTTTATCTTTAGACAAAGCCGCAATCTACTCCTTTTGGTATGAAAGTGAACTTTACTGGACCAAATACATGATTTTCTTTGGTCTTTGATTTGGCCTAATTCCAGTAATCCTAAAAACTCTACTGAGTGAGTTCCCAAATATACCAGAAAAACAGGTAGCTTCTTATATTTGCTATAACACCCATAGGATCAAGATCCCTGACAAAGGTGAGTATTCCATTTCTGACCTCCGGTTTTAGATCTTTCAACCAGAGTCTATTTCCACATTTCCCAGGACTCGACAGCCTTTCCTCAGTGCACCATTATCCTACCTAATTTAATGTAACATCATGATGCACTGACCTGATAAATTACTGATTTACTGCTGAACATGTGTCCAAAGATTTGTACCTTTCCTTTCATCAGAAAAGACCGGATTCAAGGGGCACATTTCTAGTGGTTCCCACATCTCCTGAAGTCAGTGCCCACTGGATTATTTATGAAATGCTGAAGGACTGGAATTGAGCACATCCTCTGTTCGGCAGGGGCATCTTGGTGCGTACCCTGGACATGGGATGTGTTCTCACCTCTCCAGACCCTGCCCATCCCAAGTACCAGCAGCTGTGTTCCAGCCCCGGCCCGCCCCTCACTGCCTACAAAGCCAGGACCCCCCACAAGGGAAGCTTTTCCCACAGCAGGTGCTGGAGAATGGACACAGTCTGTGGGTGATTCGGTTTTATGGATCAAATCACTTTCCAAATGCCATCTCCTTTGGAGCTAATGTATTTGACTCTTAGGCTGACTGATCAATGTGCCTCTAGTTCTAAGGATCAAACCTGGAGATAATCACTTTGATTTTTTTTTTTTTTTTTTTAATGTTTAAAAATAAAATAGGGACATCTCCAACTTGAATTTCAATCTATTCACAAATACTCTTAAGCAGTGGCTATCATTAAATTAAGTACAGAGTAGCTGCCAGGAGAGAAAGCTGGGTAATTAGGGCCAGCATTAATTAACTAAAATCCTCAGATTCTGCCAAATAAAAAACATAGAAACACTTGCACAAAAGCAAAGGAGGAAAAGACAGGAAAATAATTTATCAGAATTTATTTCTGCTATTATTTTGAATTAAATGCTTCTTTTTAGGCTACTGAACACAGGGAGACTGAATTAACTACTATTTTTTAAGCAGCGGAGACTATCTCTGAGTGCTTGGACCTGGGACTTGCTATAGCTGCAAGAACAGTGGAAGTACACCTCTTTCTAGAACTAAAAGGAGAATTAAGGGAAAGGAGAATTAAGGGAGGAAGTATAGCGCTACCACTCCCAGGGAGCATTCTTAGAAGGCAGACTGGCAATTCTCTATGAAGATCACTTTAAGAAAGTGAAGATTTAGCTGCATAAGGTCTAGAATTATTCTGCGACCATGGAATGTGTACTACCTAGACAAATTAATTTTATTCTCTTCCTAAGTGTATAGCTATTGATACCTAGGCAATGAAAAGTATAGTCGTGAACCATTCACATTGTTTTAAATAACTGACAGGAAAATTTAAAGGCAAAAAGTATGTCAGTGGCATCACAGAATACACTTAACCAATTCTGGAGATAAGTGACATCGGAAACATGCACCTTGATTCTTCTTGTCACATCCTGTGGGGAGAAATAAGTTGTTCTGGACACGCAAGTCCAAGTTCCTCCCTTCTGCTTCCTTTACTGACACTTTCTTTGAGCTAAATGGTCTCATGGCTGAGAGAAATGGATCTGTATTTGGTGCACTCAGGACAAGCAATCTTAGTGGTTCTTCTCCAGAACACAAAATGCCCACCATGCCCTTGGGTCATGCAGTGTCTTACAAGTTGTCCCTGATCAATGTGGATCTTTGTTCTGCTCAATGGGTGGAAAAGGGAGGTTTAATGAATGGGGAAAAGCATCCCCCCCTTCAAACTGTTTCACATTACTCTGTAAATTCAACCTCCAACGTCTTCTGATTGGTCAAGTGGGAAGAGAAAAAAGGGAGGAATTGGCTCATTTCATTTCAGATTAAAGAGGTCAGGTTCATATATTTCAAAGGAACACGACAGAGAAAAGGAGCAGCAAGTAAGACTGCCTAACGACACTTACTACCAAAACAGCGAAAGGATGCCTAGAAGTCTGCATGTTGTTTGACCCATCAGTAACTCAACATCAGCCTTCCTCATTGAAATGCAATTGATGTCGATTTAAGTGGATGCATAACGTTTCTTGGCTTGGAAATGGAACTCAGAATGCATTTTCCATAAAAAAAATAGTATCGTCAAGGTGGTTTAGCCAAGTCTGACTGAACTCTAGCATTCTCAAAGATGGAGCCGCACTATTGTTTCCTTACGGGCTCGGCCAGCCTCTGAAATGCTATTTTCTAAGGCCCCAAGTCTAGATGACAAGAATCCACTTTTCGCCTTAGGGACAGAACCTTGGCTGAATCGTTGATCTCCAAGAAGTTGGTCCAAACTTTCGGACGCCTCTGGCTTTAAAACGACCTGCAGGCAAGTAGGCATTTCTAAATTACGTCACTTCCCAAGTGACATGACTGGGTACCAAAGAGCAGTGACCTCTGTGGTGACCAAACAGGGACTCAGGATTCAAAGGTTATTATTTATCATTTGTTATTTAAGTGTTTTTAAAACTGGGTCTCTTCTGAGTGCTGCCCCTCACCACACACACACACACACACACACACACACACACACACACACACACACCCACACACACCCTCATATGGGCCAGTCTACCTTTCTTCTCATATCCATGCCAACCACATCTCTGCTATTACCAGGAACAAAGACCATACTCAACACTTAGAGACTTAGAGTGGTATTCTTATTATTGCTTTCATGATAATTAAGTGACTGCTAATTTCATAATCTATTTTAAAATGACAAATTTGCTTCTGAAAAATTGCCATATAAAATAATATGAAGACTACATTCTTTCATCTATGAAAGCAAATAACCACTGGAGCCACATTAAAAAAAAAATATCTTGGTCCCTCTTAGGCCTATTTATTGTCTTGCTTCTTCTTTTTATAAAGTTAATATTTACTGAGGTAACTTGGATTTAGAAAATAATATAAACCCATATGTGCAGATTCCCCGTTCCTCCAGTACATGACAACATGCCCTGCCCACTGCCAAGTGCCTTGTTTCTTCTAAGGAAATGAAATGTATTTATACTATACACACTAAATAGAAAATGCAAACATGAAGAATGACACAGGGTGTGGCCGGAGAGAAGATTGCTGGCAAATTTGACCTCAATCATCAACCTGAGTCTTTCAGGGAAATTTTCAAACATTACAAGAATGGCTAAATCAGCATTTTAATAAAGAAGCAATGCACAAGCATGATAGTTTGTGTTAATAATAGATGCAAATTCCACATAAATCTCTTGGGAGACATATGAAAAATATTTGCCTACTTGAAAGTGGTTCCATGAATGTAAATCAAGAATAATGTTTCCAAAGACAAGTAATTTTCTGATTTCCCTTTACATTCAAGCTTCAGTAGATGGAAAAAAAAAAAAAATCAAATCAAGCCTAATTAATAAAATCAGGAATGTTTGGAAGTTTTGATTGTGTACATCACTGCCACATATATCACGTCCTTTTATCCTCCCAGCACATTTGAGAAGTTTACAGGACAACGATAAGCTCCATTTGGCTGGCATAATAGTGTGCAGGGATCTGAGAATTTGGGAGTCCAGCAGGGAAGGAGAGAACCTCCAGCGTGGATGAGCACACAGAGGGAACAGGCCAGAAGCGGAGGACCTGCTCTGTGAGGAAATGACCAGGTGTCCGGACCACAAGGTGACAAAACAGAACCCATCAAGTCTGAAGTCAGTACCAGGGGTCAGACTTCCTGGGTATCAGCAGCTAGTACTTGTGTTTTGACACCTGGAACTGGGCTTTATGGGATTTGTGGGCACCTTTGGGTGAGACGTGAGGATGAGAGTTAAGTAGGGTGTCTGGATTAGAGGGAAAGGGTACATGTCAACATGGGAACACTGAAAATCAAGGTTATGTAGACCAGCAAACATGGAGCCAGCTTGGGAGGGAGAGGAGAAGGCACAGGGTGGGACTGGCAGAACTGGCACTTGGTAGAATGTGGGTGTCTTGCAGAGTGTTCTGGGCACAGAGGATGCTGCTTTAGCATAGAAAGTTGAGTCCTGGTCCAGGAGCTCTGAGCAGAGTCTGGACTAAACAGAAGCTCAGTGAGTGATTGGGAAGGGAAAGGAACGTCTTTGTGTCAGAAGCTGAGTAGGTATGGGAAAGCAGAAAGTCAAAAAGACTCCGAGAAGCTGCATGACCAGCCCTAGGACTATGTGGTAAATTACAGGGGCTCTGATCTAGAGGATGGGGTCCTCGTCACATGCCTTCACCTCTGTCCTCCAGTAAAGACAGAAGGATCCAGATGACATAACCATGCCATGGGAAAGCATGGCTCGTTCTTTTCAGGTTATAATTTTCATGGCTATGTCCAGGCCACCTCACTTTCAGGGACCCTGGCTATGTTTGCAAACAGAGATGCTTGGCTGGGGCCAGACCTACTTGATTTCGTGATTCAGACACAAGTTTTCCAGCACAGCTGCATAGCACACGCACAATATGGTGCAGAAAGGTCTATAAAATAACATGGGTCAATAATGTCAGAGAATCCCTCTCAGTTCATTCAGATTGAACTAATCTGGGCTGGGACCTGGAGAAGCACATCAGTCCCAGGCCCAATGACATGCGTGTCCTGACAGGGCAGGTGCTCCCAAAGGGAGCTCTGGGCCCTGCCGTTGATCAGTGTGTGACCTCCCATAACCTCCTGGCCTTGACTTCCTTATCTATGAAACACAGGTCTTTTCTTCTTACAAGGTGATTGTGAGGATCGAAAGATAACACAATGCAAACCAAAGCCTTCTAAACATTCTGAAGAACTGTACTGATGCCCTGTTGTCAAGCTCCTGCATCTGAGGCCTTGTGAACGGATCCAACGTTAGGGCGAGTTTTGTGTAAAAGGGTCTAATAATAACAATGAGAGCTGCTTTCGAGAAAACCCTTACAAGGGAAACAATCCAGGATCGGAATCATGAGGCTTGTTTTCTCAGCCTCTGGGAGGCTGTACGTGTGCTGATAACAGCGAAGCACGAGCTGGCCACACATAAGACTACTTTTAAATATGAGCACCTGAGAAAAAGCCAATCTTTTCTTAGGCTTCTATCTCCTTTACCAACCACCACAAAAATATGTGAAGCAAAGGGACAGCCAGAGGTGATTCTATTTTAAATCATTTCAAATATGAATCTGACCTAAGAAAGGCTCAACCCTCCTGTGTGCTGTGGGCGGTGAGGGGCTCTGTTCAGGCGGCCCTGGGTGGGCTTTCTAGGAGGTTGTCCAAGTGAGCGCATCTTGAATCTGCTGCTGCTTCAGAGTCTAACAAACAATAATTTCGGAGCTGTTTCTGTAAGCATCCTCAGAGGCCCTACCTCTGTGATCAGAATATCCTGCGGGGAGACTGGTGGTCCAGGGGCTATAAAGTTATCTTCTAATGATTCCCCGGCTTCCTGTCCTCTCTGGCCAGAGTGGGTTGGGTGTGGGAACCTCAGACAGGCAGGGATATCACACTTTAGGAATCACACATCGATCTAGGCAGCGTCTGAATTCTGACTCAGCAGGCCCACCTTGTGTGGATCTGTGGGTCTGCCTTTCTAACAAACTCCCGTGGACCACACTTTGAGGAGCAAGGGTCTTGGTGACATATAAAAGGTAGTGGGAACAAAAGCCTCCCTTGATGAACAGTTCCTAGGGATTTCACAGTCAACAGCCTAGCAATGTTGGTGCGCGGGAGGGAAGAATGTAAGGTACCTCACTCCCACGTAATGAGAACTAGATTAAAGATCCCGAACTCTTGCTCTCTACAGGACCTTAGAGTTGATGGGAAGCAAGGGGAAAATCCTGTACTTCAAGAAACTTCCTAAAATGAAGGCCCATCATGGCCAACCAGAGTCTGGTGCTTGTGTTGAGACTTAGTGATAAAATCTATGCCATGACAGCACATCTGCATTCACACTGATTCACCAGAAGACAGAAGCACTGCATGTAGGTGGGGAGACAGTGACAGTGTGCAGACTGGAAGCTCTTCAACAGAGGTGAATCCCTGCTCTCTTGTGTGACCCTGAGAGGCGCCGACCCACAGCTTTTGAACCCAGGATATGCAGCCACTTTACATTGGCTCATGGGTCGTCAATGGGGCCCCTGTGGATGGGGGTATCTGACACATTCGCTCTCTTGCATGATCTGTGATAATCGAAGTCGGGGAGCCATCGGCTGGGTCTCAGTGCTCAGGACATCCAGGATCCATGGAGGCTGCTGGCGCTCAGGTGACCCACAGCCTTAGGTGACCCTGGAGCAGCAGGGACAGGAGCATGGTGCCATATGGAGAAGTTGGGGGCTTCTATCAGCTCATCCTTGACCCTGCTGCCCAACAGGTGTGTGAAGTCTGCGATGCTCTCCCAAACCTGCAGGGCTGCGTGTGCCGGACCACAGCTTCTCCTGGAGTCCATAATGAGAATATTTATGCCCTTGTCTTTCCCCATCAAGACTGTCAGGAATGTCAGCACTGCTCAGGAGCCAGGCAGCAGAGCTGCTGACTGCTGCCAGCAGAGACATGCATTGTAGGGTGTCCAGAGGAGTTTCTAATCTACTTCTCTGTGGGAGGGAGAGAGCTCAGGACCTCCTGGGTGTGGGGGCTGCACTTCCAGTCAGCTTTTGCCAAAGGTATCATGGCAGGGAGGAGTGGGCCTCTTTTTCTTAATATACCTACAAGATCCATTTTTAGAGCTGCCGCCAGGTTGTGAAAGCTTAATGCTGTGAAGGCGGACTGCAGAGGGAATGAGCAAAATCTTTCATTCCTGTTTGGATCAGATTGCGTAAGAAAAGCCTATCTCAGTAGAGGTCCAGCTGATGAGGGTCCTCATGTTAATGACAGGACTTCAATGAAGAAAACATACTTGATGAGCATGTTTGTTTATGCTGAGTTATTGTTATGGAATGACAGAGCTAAAAGGGATCTGAGAGATTCCTTTGATCTCTTGCTGTCTAAGCAGAGTGTGGGAGAGGATGTGTAGATATTTGCCCAATATCAATGTAAGGATGGGAGCAGCAGGTCCAGAACTGGTGTCCTGGGCTCCACACCGAATGCTTCCAATACCACCGGGAAGGGAAAATAAAGTTCCAGACAAAAAACTCACCTCTGGGAAAACGCACTCTGGAATGGTCATCTAGGTTCTCTGCCAATCTCCGATTACAACACTGAACCCTAAGCTGTCCAATGTCCTTCATTTCCAGGCAGAGGCGCCTGCCCTTCCCCCAACATCCATCCTGTTGGAATGCAAGTCTTTTAGCTATTTTGCTAATTGTCATTCCTGCTGGGAATGGCATTGGATGAGAAAGGCCTAGTTACAGCTTTTGAAAACAGTGCACTAGAGTGTTTTCAAATTCTCAATTTCAAATATTTTTCTCTTTGCATCAAGTATTTAGCCCAAGGGAAAATGAATGCCCTAACAAGGGTTGCAGGGATGGAACTAAACTTTGACCAGAACTTGCAGGGATGGAACTAAACTTTGACCAGAACTGTCAAGAATGGAATTTTTCACATCTGTCATCACAAATCTGGGACTATCCTCAGGAAGAGTCCTGCTTCTAGGGCCCTGTGGGCGAGGTTCTCTTTGTCCTCATGAGCACTTGTCCTTTCTGCCAGCCCCACAGGTGGCCCACAATTATTAGACAATTATGATTTTATCCTGGGCCACTGTGTATCTGGATAAAATGTCAGCTCTTCTGTCCTGGGGTGTGACTGATGAAATGTAGTTACATGGCCCTGGGCGGAGTAAACTGAACTGGAGAGACATAACTTTTCTCCTTGGCTCCCCACAATTCTGCCTTCTGGACAGCACTGCTGGGGCCTTAGTCATGCCCATGTCATGGACCTCAGAGAAGGGTCAGAGAGAGGGCTGGCGGCCTACGAGTCACACTTCAAGGGCCAGACAGCTCCAACAAGTTTGAGAGGCACGGAGGTCTGTGCCTACTGGGTTTGAGCTCTTTGCAGCCGAGCGCCTTCCTAATTCACTTAGTCCTGAGGAGTCTTCACAAGGGGCTGGGATTCTGTGGTCAAGGGACTTTGGTTCTGAGTCTGCCTCCTTCCTAGACCAATGACAAGATGAAAGGAAGCAAGGCCATTTGCTAACACAATCAAATTAGAAAGTTCTGGAAGTTCTCCTGTGTCAGGACAAGGGCTCTTCCCTTGCACCAGGAAGACAGCAGAATACAGAATGTTTCACACCCTGATGCTTTCCTACCTCACGCTGGAGGCAGGGTCGACCATTCTTAGACATGGTGGTACTTTGGGAAGCTCCACAAATGACATTGCCCCCTCAGCCAGTGCCGAGAGGAAGAAGAGCTGGCCGGACAAGGGCAGGAGGAGGGCAGAAGGAGGGCATGCAGGGAGGGTCAGGGGCCTTACCTCCAGAATGGGCGGGAGGCCCGCACAGCAGAACCATCCCCTGACCTTGTCGGACGGACACAGTGTTTCTTGTTCTGGTTTGAAAGTTTTCAAGGTCTAGTGGAGAAATAACGGAAAAACAGGTTAAAATGGAAAGTGCTCGGGGTTCCTGAGACAGTATTACTATTTCAAAAGAAGCCTCTTTCCATGCTCTGCTGAGAAACAGCTTTGGCAGCACACCCCCCGGGGGAGTCGGGGCAGCTCCTTCACAGGTACCAGCCTTCCCCTCGGTCCTATATTTACACTGCTCACAAAGGTGGCCGGCCACGGGCGCCGCCTGATCGAAAACAGCTAAGCTGGAATGGATGCATAATTCTGCTCCTCAGCCACACCAGCTGTATTTCAGGAGCCCCATAGCCACAAGCAGTACTGGTTTACCCTGCTGAACAGCAAAGCTGCCAGAGGCTCACCTCCCTGCAGAAGCTTCTAGGGGGCAGTACAGGCCTCCCTGCAGAAACCAAGCTTTAACCACGTGAAGAAACCTCCCCAATGACTCTCTGTAATTAAAAGTCATTATCAGGAAGTAATTCACATTTTCTGACATTCAGATCCATCTACTTCATACACCGTTCTATTATATGCAATTACACGTGTTACTGTGTACCTAGAAAATGACTATCTACACACATTATATGCAGTGTACGAATATATATACACATACATAATTATTTTAAAGTTTTAGAAGAGCTTTCAATCGTTTATAAAGTGCTGTCCTCGGTTCTGTTGAGACAAAAAACTCCCCTTCCTCAAGAAGACAAGTCTGGTTGGAGAGATAAGACATCACAGACCCCAAACTACCATGTAGTTAGCAAACAAACAGTTGCCAATAAAAATGAGTTAATGTAAAAAAATATATCTAGCAAGGTGGTGTATTCTTTTTCAAAAAAGCAATTGAAAGTTTTTCTTCCATCCTTCCAAATGTAAGTTCTCTCAACAAAGAGTGCCATTTCATTTCCCATATTCTGCAAAGTATTTGACCTCATAGCCTTGTATAAGATTTGAGTATTATTCCAATTCAGGGATATTCTGCAGAGGGGTAGGCCCTCTGGCTGCCCACATGGGAAACCAGTAGCATTTAAGGCAGTTTTTCTCCATGCTGACGTGTTGATAAAGAATTTTGTGAAGACTGTCTCCAGCGATCCGAACAACCACGAGTTAAGTACCATTTGTGTCCTGTCTGATAGACTAGAGGAGAGAGGCACTCTGACATCTGTGAATGGGGTATGCTAGTAAGGACAGGGCTGGGAGGGAAAGCTGCTTGCCTGCAGTTACAGGAGGGACTGTTTCTACACTTAGGATGGGTTTCACACAGAGTTGACCAAATGCAGCATTCGTGCACATGCCTGTCTAGGCTAGCCTTTTCTTCTGGCATGAGACTGATTTTAAGGCCATGGAGTCATTTTTCAACAATTAAGCACCTATTCAATTTTCATTAAGCACCATCTGGTTGCCAGCTCAGGAAACACACTGTGAAACAGTTTCTACCTGTAGGGATCAAGAGCTGAGGAGGCTAGCTTGCAGGCAACGCCCACGCAGAGGGACCCAAGGACCGCCAGCGTCGATGGTGTGTGAATGGGGACCCTGTGGGCATATCACACTCAATACAGAATGAAACTGCACTGTCACTCATATTACATTTCCGATGTACCCAGTGAGGCTAGAACGTGATTTTTTCTACTCTGGGGAAGTGGTCTTCAAAGGAGATGAACCCAGAGGTTTAAAAAAAGTTACCATAGTATTAAAATTATGTCATTAAACCTAAAAATCACACTGGATTGGTCTGCATCGTCACGTCTTCATGTAGAATGCCATCTAACCTTTTGCACCAATCTCCCACTGAACCTCCAGTTTACATGAACAAATTAAGAGCTGATAGAAGTAGAGATGATGTCTTATCTGTCCAAAATGTGCCATGGTTCTGACAAAAGACAGGACATCAAGAAACATGAAAGAAAATGAGAAATGGATGTAATAATTTTAAATTGCCCTTATTGAGCTTAAAAATCTGAATTCCTGTTCCTTTTTACTGTGTGAATTTGTGTAGTTCTACAGGATTTGCAGTCAACCTACAGCACATGAATTGGTCTTGGAGAAAATATTTAGACACATTTCATAGTAGTTAATGAAACTCATCCCAGATGGGAGCTGTTGCCTCCACGGGCAATGGAAAGACTGTAGCAGGAGAGACTTGTGTTGAAAATGTCTGTGCTGTGAAGCAGCTCTGCAGCTGCCCTTGGGCAGATCTTCGTTTTCTCATAAATGTGAACAAATGTGTTTTGATTTAAAATAAGAATGATGAGCAAAGATGAAAGGAAATACTATTTAGAAAGCACAAGGCCTTTCATGCTAAGCTTGGTGCTCAGTACATGTTCTATCTGCTGAAAAAAGTTGTGACCCAGAATCAAGTCATTTCCCAATCCTTCCATTTAAAAAGGGTTCCAAATAGCAAATATATTCTAACGTGAGCCCTAGATGCTAACTGAAAGACACTGCATGCATGCATTTGTTTAAGGAAAGACTGCATGTCCAAAGGGGTCTTGTTTGTTCTACCTCTCCACCCAGGCACCAATTGCTAGCAACGTAATAGTGTTCCAAATAAAGGTGTGTGAGCAGATATCTTTTGAAACGTGTATGCCACTCGGGGCCAAGCCTTTCCCAGCAATATTCTCATATGCATTATTTTGTTTGGAGTCATTTATTACTAAAGCTTGGAAGTAGGCAAAGATGGCTCCGAGATGGTTAGATAACATTGTGTGTTGAATTGTCATGACCACAGCACTAATTGCAATAATAGCCTTTATCTGGAAAGTGCCATGCACCAGATCCCTTTCTTGTAGCTCTCATAGAACGCCACTGTAATTCAGATTCCAATTTACAGGTCATGTAACTGAAGCCAGAGAGCTTCAGCACCCTCTCATGTACCTATGAGGCTCCCAGGAGAACATGATCTCCTATTTTCTCTCCAGGAACACTGAGCCCCAGAACCGATGGCTTCCCCACTGGTTAGTAAAGTCAGGGAAAGGAGCATTCACATTAGTTGTTTGACATGGGACAAAAAAAAGTTAGTTTGACTGCATTTTATGTTCTTTGGTGAATTTATAAGAAAATCCACCCTTCAATGCACAAAGCAATGAGTTGGTACATCTGATTCCAAGTCTTTTTTTTTTTTTTTTTTTTTTTGTTGTTGTTGCTTTTCTTGGTGGGTGAGCAGCACTCTTAAGTGGGAATTTTAAACAGTTGCACAAGAAGAAGTAGAACACAGAGAAAACAAGCAGAAACAATTCTATTAAAAAAGCAGAATTGCTACAATGTTAGAAAGGCAGCTGGACAAATACAGAAGGGTACCATTATTCCCTTCAAGTCCTGGCTGTGGGTTGATAAAGACCTGACTGAAGATCAGTGTATGTAAAGTGGGGAATTAATAACGATGTATGGTGCACCCAAGCCTGGGGCACAGTCCACAAACAGCCCAAGGACCTGGGTTTGCGGCCTGGGACTGGGGTCGGGGGGTGGGAGGGAGGAACTAAAATGAACAACTAAATTCATAAAACACTTTTTTCTCCTCTCATTTCCTGCCTGCCTGCTGCCTGCCCTCTTTCATTCCACCTGCTTCCTTCCTCTTAAAATAATCATGTACCCTGGTCCCTCCAAACACCTTGTTTTTCCAGCTTTGTAGAATGTTCCTTATCTATGTATTCTGTGGATTTGGAAAAAAAAAAAAAGGACTAAATTTTTGGTGTTGATTTTGTTTCTCAGAATTTTCTATGCATTTTGCCAAAAATCATGCATGAAGAAATGTACAATTTTATGACAGATGCTTTTTCATATCATATTTTTCTGTGAAAACAACTGTCCTTTACTCTCAGATGGAATGTACTATCAGCATTTTATTTTTAAATGAGATTACAAATTTGCTACCGTACTTGGAACGTGTGGCTTATGAGAGCACAAAGGAAGTGACTTAGCCATTAAAATCCTGGGGGAATAAAAGTATACAAAGGTCTTAAAGCTGCAATATGTGATAAATAACAAAAAGCCTTAATATGGGAAAACATTTGAAATTCAGACTGCAGAGTGAATCAGAAAGTAAGGGGGAAAATAGCTCCACATATTTCCTGTCTGAAAAGTTATTAAATGTTTAGAGGGGAGAAGAGGTAGCTTACAATAAATACCTGAATATAGTCTAGAGAAAACAAAATCAGGATACCTTTTGAAAAGTAATAACAATAAATGAGAAAGAGGAACTTATTTTGGTCACTGCACACAGGGACAGGACCTGAAGTCATCCACAGGGCAGGCCCACCCGGAAAGGCTAGAAAGCATTTCGTTTTGAAATGGTCAGGAAAGCTAGTGAGAGAATAACACACGTCAGGTTTGTCAAAAATCCACAGAAAAGCAGGAGAAAAGAAAAGAGGAAAAATCATACAATAAATCATGCAAGTAATGTATGTATTACTTCCTATGTCAAAAAATACCAATTTGCTTTTTCCTGACTAACGTGCACCTGGATTCCATTAATTCTCACAGGATGGTCCAGGAAAAAGAAATTACCGGTACCAATCCCCTTTCTTATTGCTTCCTCCAATTTTGAAAAAGGTAATCAATAAGGAAATCAATATCAGCTTGGAAAAATGGTGAAGTGATACATTTGTTATGAATATGATTTCCATAATGATGATTACTCTGATTATTCAGAAAAAGGACATTTTTGAAGCATAACTTTAAAAGTGATTATCATGCAGCATATTGTAAATGATGCCTTTTGGTCCCTGATTGCATGCACGCCTGGACGCATCCTTCCAGTTTCTTGGATTCTAAAGACTCTTACTGAAAGTGTTTAAATTTATAAAACCTATGAGTTGCAGAGATATACTTTTGACATTCCTTCTGCCCAGGAAGTTGGAAGACCATGAGTGAGACGGCATGGCTGACTGCGTTTCCATGAGAGAGGGCACACAGCAAGAGGAAGCATTGCATGATGGTTTAACACACTGGCTCTGGAGTCAGAAGGAGCTGAGTATGAACTTGACAGTCTCTAGCTCTATAATATGGATGATTTACTCAATCTCCTTGAACCTCAATTTCTTCAGCTCTAATAACAAGACAATAAACTCAAGTTTTGGGCTCTTTGAAGACTAGGAGGAAGCACTTAACATCCTGCCTGTCAACAATCCATAAATGTCGGACCTGGCATGGTCATTTCTCAAAGGAAAGGCTCCAGAAGGGGACTCATGGGGGTAAAGTTGGTGAGTCCAGACTTCCAGATAAAGCAATACTAGATTCCAGATAAAGCAATACTAGATTCCAGATAAAGCAATACTAGATTGCTCACACCAATCCTGCAGTGACAGAAATGCTGTAAGACTTAAGATACATTTTCCTGAGCTAGCCTTCACTGTATTTTCAAGTCTAAACAGGTGCTGAAGAGAAGGCACACCTTCTTTGCAATGCACAGACTACATGTTCTTGATATGACTTAGAATTTGGACGCACTCACATATACTTGATTACGGTAGTTCTCTTTAAGAATGTCGCCCTACGATGATATGGGGTGAAATTATCCACACCATTAATGTAAAGGTGAGATAATATTTTCATAAACCCATAGAAATTGATGCTTAGCTTTTACAAAGGATGCAAAATACTTCATTTTAAAACAGAAATAAAAGGTGAAACATTGTACTATTTACTGATTGTATACATTTACCTATTTGAGCTTAAAGTTTTAGAAATTCACATTGTATACCAAATGGCAATAAGGATGGATTTAAATGGAAACTGAAAAAAAAACACATAAAATTATAAAATACAGATAGATATTCTTGTCAGTATCTTGGCTTTGCCTTGTCATGGATTTTTCCATTTGTTTTCTCAATCTTTAGCACATAAGCCTTGAGTTCCTCCTTTGTTTCAAGCACTGATATCAGCCAGTTATCTTTCCAACAATCAAACAAAACCAAACACAAGCTTATGGCTATGCTAAAGACCTTACACTAATTACCCCAATTTGTTAGCCATCTAAAGCAAACAACCAAAATCTGATTCTAGGTGGCGGTCTGATAGTAAAAAGAAAAGAAAATCTCTTCCCTGGAGATCTTTGTATATCTAACAAAGGGCCTTACTCATATTCCTAAATTAATATACACTTAAGTTGCAAATGACTCATTTATAGAAATGGCTTATGACCTGTTCTTTCCTAGTGTCCAGTGCTGCTGCCAGGGACATGACTACAAAAATCTTCAGAGCATGACTTCAAGGTAAAAGGAAGGGCTCCTGGGTGCTCTCCCAGGTGCTGATTCTGACCTCACTATGTTTTCCCTCCAAATATCTGATCTTTCTTATTTTTTCTCATCCTCTTTAGTCATTGCAGATAAAATTCTATAATTTAGGGATTACTTTGGAATTACAGAAATGCCATTTTAAACCATAAATGGCTGCAAACTTATTACCTTGCTATTAGTCATTTACAGTGAAGAGTGAGTTAATTCAATCAAATTGCTTCCTCTTTACAAGTAAATGAGAACAGTATGGATTCTTCAAATATGAGGTTTGATTAATCAGAAAAGACACCAAGGAAAATGTCATCTATAAGTCATGAGGAGAAATCTCAAGAAATGATTAATGGATTAAAAAATAGGAGGGGAAAAGGTACATAGAGATTGCTGAAGACAAAACTGTTGGGGCTCAGCAAACCCTGCATTTAGCAAAAGCAGAAGATACTCCTTTCCCTTCTTGTTCCACCTCACCAGGTCACTTTCTTTCTCCAGCATCAAAACCTTTAAGTAGCCTCATCATGGTTACATGTTAGAGAATCTTCTCTGGGCTGCTTTGGAAATTTAATCACTTTTGTACATATCCTCTCTTTTGAATAATATAAGGTTTCGTTTCTGTAAGCTTACCTACAGAATGTAATTTCCCCCTTTCCCTGTATTCGTTCACTAAACCCTCACCACAACTCTACAAGGGAATGGTTATGAAGAATCCCATTTTAAAGACAGAAGGAGCAACATTCACATCCTTATAGATCTAAAGACAAATGTGGATTAGAAATCAGCTCCTCCTGACCCCAAAGTCCACATATTTAGCTTCTATTCTCTACTGAATGAAATAACTAGAATGAAACCAGACTTGTCGATTGACTGAGAGACACACACTTTTTCACCCCTCTTCTATTATTTTCTTGACTTTACAAGAAAATAAAGGTTGCTTGGCTGCCCTTTTCTCTGTAAGAGTATGACTTTCCTGATAGCTATTTTTATTTCTCATTTTAGTTCTTTTCTCTTTCCTCATTTCTTTGACATACTCTATTTTATCTAGACCTCTGTGCTATTTAGGAAGCCAAAGAACAACTCAATTTAAAATGTTTGAGTCTCCCTGTGTGCCCCAGAAAAATGTGCACCTATCCCCCTCGTGAGGTTACTGTGATTAGTGAGATATGGCATCATAAATAATGTTGTTCTCCTTTGGAGACAGGTGCCCTAAAATACAAGCTATTATTACCAGCATTTTTCTCTACGGGAGCTCATCTCTTTTCGCATATCATCCTGACTCAGGAGTGTTAATAGTTGGGCAGCTGCATCCTCTATCTTTGGTTTCATACTTACACAACACAAAGAGAAACAAAGGTTTCAGGAAATGCATTTGGCCTTGGAGATTTTAGAATAAATAGGGCTTTCATGGTGCTCTACAAAGGCCCTGTGGGGCCTTGTCTCAGCTCACATCCCGGTCTCACTCTTTGCTTTTCTCAGACTTAACTTATTTTCATGCAAAAATCAGGTGTTCTATTCTTCAGACACCTTATGATCAACCCTCAGGGCCTCTGAGTGTGCTGTTCCTGCTTCGAGAAACACTCTTACCCATCCTTTATTTTATCTTGCTCATTCTTTGGGATTCTGCTCAACTATCACCTCCTCAGAGTAGCATTCCCGAGTATTTCTCTAAGCAGACAGGTACTCTCTTACATCACTCCTTTAGTTCATCTCTCCTAACAATCATCACCATCATGTGCAATTTACTTTGTTCACTTACATGCTATTTGGTTTTCTGTCCCCACCCCATCCTTGACCAAAGTAAAGGCTCCACAGAAGAAAGGGTATGTTCAGCCTTTACTGCTCTGTACCTCAGTGCCCTCAAGCTGTCTGATCCACTTTGGGGATTGATCAGTGTTGCTGGAGGACTGGCCTCCTCCAGGCTCATACACCAAGGTAGTGGTCAGAGAGACTCTCAGACGAGGGTGAACTTTCTCTTATTTGTCCACGAGACTTCTTTGTCGCAGATGTTTCCCAGCACTATGGCTGCAAAGACCACATCATAAATAATGTTGCTCTCCTTTGGATGCTCTCCTTTGCCCTCCATGGCTGGGGATGATCTGCAAGTTGGTGTTAAGAAAAGGTCGCTAATCAAGAACACCGACCCCTCCTTAAAACAAAAGCTGAGAGCTACACTGAGGTTGGCTGCAATATACCTGAAGCCAACTCACCACCTAGTCTTGCCCCAGGGAGAGTGTGAGATGATGAAAACCAGGACACCATGCCAATCACATGGGCCTCTCATTCTGGATCAGGCTGTTAGTAGCTAGTCAGTGATCTGTTATACAATTATCAGCGCTTCATCTAATGAGACAATTCTGTAACTTGAAAGACTGATGATCATATTAAAGTTTCAGCAGAAAGAAACATGATTCTTCATTTTGAACTTTTGCTTCAGAGCCCTTTCTTTGCCCTGCTGAAAATGAAAAAAATTAGCACTTGTGCTTCTTTCTACCAGTCTTCTTAATAAACAGGCCACCCTGGAGGTGGATCAGAAGGCTCGCGGGCATCGAGCCACAGAGCAACAGAGGTGGACAAGATGCTTCCTCACTGGAGACTTGGCTCTGGGGGAGGGCAGGGGAGAGACAGTAAACCAAATAGCATATTCAAGGAATATGGACTAAATAGTTTCTGAAAAAGAGCTGAGCAGGCAGGCATGGAGAGGCCATCAGAAAGTCAGCAGCCCCTAGGGAACCTTGGGGCTGAATTACTGAGTGGAGACACCTGGGCCACAGATTGCAATCAAGCCCAAGGCCACAGAGCTATGAGTTACACAATCCATCCTGAAAACCCTGTGTTTTTATTTTATTTTTTTAGTATTTTATTGCAGTAACTTTGTTTCACAAGTTAACAAAACTCATATGTGTAGGTTCCCCATAGGTGCAGGTTCCCCATATGTGCAGGTTCCCCATTCCTCAGATACATGTCAGCACACCCTGCCCTCCGCCAGTGAAGTGTTCTTCACCACTGTCCAGTGGGCTCCACCACCTGCTACTCACCCTGTCCCCTTCGCTATTGGTGACCTCAGTTTTATTGCAAGTGTCCAAGGGTTGTGAAAATCCTTTTTAAGAGGAAAGAAAGAGCTTCATCTCTGAATTTTCCATCCTGTCTCCTCTTTTGTGAACCTTTCTGGAATACAAACTTGGCAGGGAGCTCAATTTCTAACGCGCCCAGCCATTGGGTGCGACCGTAGAGGAAAAGGGTAGTCTCTTACCCACTCTCATAAATGAAAGGCAGTAGATGCTACTGCACTTAAATTTCTCTGAATTCCATGCAAAGAAGTAGGTATGTCTCCCTAGAACCTGGGAGGAAACTGCACAGACTGGCAGCTTTAATGGAAGAGGCCCGTGAGGTCAGGATTTCCGACTCCGACACTCGGCAGAAAAGTTTTGCTTAAAAGAAAATGGAAGATCGACTCTTCACCACATGCTCAGTATGGGATTTTTGAGCTAATAAAGTAGGGATTGGTGAATCACAGAGAAAAATGCCAGTCATGCTTAGAGTCACTGCTCTTAAGAAACTGGACCTACTTTCCCAATGCAGCCCTTTTGGGGACAACGAGGCTGTGGGAAGCAGCTGGCTTGTTTCATCATTGGCTGAATGAGGGCCAGTTCTTCTCTCTTTCTTCCCATGCTTTGGGTCTCCAACATTTCTCGGGATACCGGATGGTGCATTAACTGTATACTGGTTGAAAAAAAAATTAAGGGCATAAAAAAATTTTCTGTATATAAAAGAAATTCTCAGATGAAGAGCAGCTGTTATTTATGTTGAATTTAAGTTGCTTCGGCAACTTCAACCATATATTTTTATCTCATTTAATTACAGTTTTGAAAATAGTCATCATCAAATAGACAGGCAAGCCATGTGTTTATTCGTGGTCTATTTAGACTTCGCTGTGGGAACTCTTTCGCTGTTGTCTTTCACAGACAGACAGAGGAGACAAGCTTGGGGGTGGGTCTGCCAGTCCTTGAATGCCGTCCTTCAAGCCCCCAACTTTTACTGCACCATGAGGAAGATAAGAGCTAACATAGTCACTCAAGAATTCAGTACCTACCAGGGGCCTCCTATGAGATCTACTGCCAACTACTGTTTTAGGCATGGGGGCTA
Source organism: Solenodon paradoxus (assembly GCA_004363575.1). Classification (NCBI taxonomy): domain Eukaryota; kingdom Metazoa; phylum Chordata; class Mammalia; order Eulipotyphla; family Solenodontidae; genus Solenodon; species Solenodon paradoxus. Next base: position 219,163 of record RJWH01001172.1, read on the forward strand.
TAGTGTTGTAAAACAACAGAAACAAAAACAACAAAAGAAAAGAAACCTCTTCTCACAGAGATGCCTCTGTGTGTGTGTGTGTGTGTGTGTGTGTGTGTGTGAAATGGTCATAAACAAAACAAATTGCATCTAGTGTTTTTGATGGTGATCATATGCGTTACAGGAAACTAAGTTAGGAAATGAGAATATGTATGTAATAGGGTATGTAAACTGCCAAAGAGGAAGATCATGTAAAAGACAGGTGTCTTCCTTACTGTTCTCCAAATAGGTGGCGCACACCACTGTCCTCCGCCTGCTCAGGTGTGTGGGGGCCACCACGTTGCCACAGATTCTTTTTTTAATAATTAAAAAAATGTTTATTGTAGTAATTATTCTACACATTAAAATAATTTCCTATGTACAAGTTCCCCATTTCTTAGATATATTTCAAAACCTGCCCTCCACCACATCACCAAGTGTTCTTCCCCATTGTCCAGTGGGCTCCACCATCATTCGCTCCCACCTGCCCCATTCCCTGTTGGTAACATCAGTGCTGTTGCAAATGTTTCATCTGCTCCTTTGTTTTTGTCTATTCACATTCCACCTATGAGTGAGGTCATCTGGTATCTGTCTCTCTTCTTTTGACTTGTTTCACTTAGCATAATCCCCTATAGTTCCATCCATGTTGATTCAAATGGCAGGGTTTCATCTCTTCTAAGGTCTGTGTAGTGTTCCATTGTGTATGTGGACCACATCTTCTTTATCCATTCATCTGATGTTGGCCACTTAGGTAATTTCCAGTTCTTAGCTACTGTGAATAGGGCCGTAATAAACATGGGGTGACATATGTCTCTGCGGAGGGGTGCTTTTGTATCTTTTGAGTAGATGCCCAGAAGTGGGATGATGGGATCATATGGGATTTCCATTTCCAGTTTTTTTGAGGAATCTCCAAACTGTTTTCCATGGGGGCGTTATACCAATTTGCACTCCACCAACAGTGCAAAAATGTTCGCTTTTCTCCACGTCCTCCCAGCATTTGTTGTTTCCAGACTTTTTGGATAATAGCCAGTCTTTCAGGTGTAAGATGATATTTCATTGTTGTTTTAATTTGCATTTCCCTGATAGCCAGCCAGTAGGAACAAAATTTCATGTGTCTGTTGACCATCTGTATATCCTCTTCAGAAAAGTCTAATTCCTCCTCCCATTTTTTGATTGGATTGCCTGTTCTTTTGCTGTTGAGTTTTATGACTTCTTTGTATATTTTAGACATTAAGACTTTGTCGGAACTATCGAATGCAAATATCTTCTCCCAGTTAGTAGGTTTCCTGTTGGTTTTGGTGATATTGTCTTTCATTGCGAAGAAGCTCCTTAGTTTGATGTAGTCCCAGTTGTTTTTCTTTTTGTTTCCCCTGAAGTTGGAGTTGAGTCCCCAAACACTTTTCTATGACTGATGTCATGGAAAGTCTTTCCTATGTCGTCTCCTAAGAACTTTATGGTTTCTGGTCTTAGGTCCAAGTCTCTAATCCATTTTGAGTAATTTTTGTGAACTGTGTTAGAGAGTGGTCTAGCTTCATTCTTTTGCATGTGGCTGTCCAGTTTTCCCAACACGTTTGTTGAAGAGACTTTCCTTTTTCCATTGTATGATTTTGGCTCCTTTGTTGTAGATTAACTGACTGTATGTGAAAGGGTCATTTTCTGATGATTTAGATCTATTCCATTGATCTGTGCCTCTTTTATTAGTCCAGTACCACACTGGTTTGATCACTATTGCTTTGTAATATAGTTCAAAGTCTGGATGTGTGATCCCTCCAGATTCATTCTTTTTTCTAATGATTCTTTGGCTATTTGGGAATCTTTTGATGTTCCTTAAAAATTTTAAGATTTTTTTGTTTTATTTCCTGGAAATATGCCCATGGGATTTTAATGGGGATTGCATTAAAACTATATATTGCTTTGGGTGAGATGGCCACTTTAATGATGTGATTCTTCATAGCCAGGAGCAGGGGATGTCTTTCCTTTTCTTAGTGTCCTCCTTTATTTCTTTTAAGAAGGACTTGTAGTTTTCATTATACAGATCTTTTACTACCTTTGGTAGGTATATGTCTAGGTATTTCACTCATTTAACTTCTATTTTAAATGGTGTGATTTTCATGATTTCATTTTCTTCTAGCATGTTGTTTGCGTATGAAAATGCAACAGATTTTTGTGCATTGATTTTATAGTCTGCCACATTACTGTATTCATTGATGAGTGCTAGACGTTTTTTAATAGAGTTTTTGGGATTTTCAATATATATAATCATGTCATCTGCAAATAACGAGAGTTTTACTTACTCCTTTCCAATTTGGATTCCTTTTATTTCCTTTCCTTGCCTAACTGGCTAAGCCCTCCAGTACAATGATAAGTAGCAGTGGTGAGAGTGGACAACATTACCTTGTTCCTGACCCAAGAGGAGATGCTTTCAATTTTTTGCCACTGATTATGATATTGGCTGTGGATTTTTCATATATGGCCTTTATTATGCTGAGGTATGCACCTTCTATTCCCATTTTATGGAAGGTTTTTATCACAAATGTGTGTTGGATCTTGTCAAAAGTTTTCTCTGCATCTATTGATATAAGCAAGTGGTTTTTCTCTGCTCTTGTTGATATGGTGCATGACATTGATATATTTAGGTTTGCTGAACCATCCTTGTATCCCTGGGATGAATCTCACTTGGTCATGATAGATAATCTTTTTGATGCATTGTTGAATTTGATTTGAATATTTTGTTGAGACTTTTTGCATCTATGTTCATGAGATATTGGTCTGTAATTTTCTTTCTTGGTGACATCTCTGTCGGCTTTTGGTATGAGTGTAACATTAACCTCATAAAAAATATTTGGGAGAGTTCCCTGTTATTCAATATTTTGGAAGAATTTGAGAAGAACAGGTGTTAATTCTTCTCTGAAGGTTTGGTAGAACTCATTGGAGAAGCCATCTGGTCCTGGGCTTTTATTTTGGGGGCGGCCCTTGATTACTTCTTCAATTTCTTTGCTTTTGATTGTTCTGTTCAAGTTTTTCAATTCTTCTGGGTTCAGTCTTGGTGGACTACACTTTTCTAGAAATCTGTCCATGTCCTCAAGGTTGCCCATTTTGGTGGCACAGAGCTGGTCATATTAGTCTATTATGATGCTTTTTAAATTTCTGTAGTATCTGTTATAACTTCTCCCCTTTCATTTATGATTCTAGTTATGAGTTTTATCTTTATTTTTTCTTTGTGAGTCTAGGCAATGGCTTGTCAATTTTTTTTTTTTTTTTGAAGTATCAACTTTTGGTGTCATTGATCTTCTGGATTGTCTTTTTGTTTTCTATTTCATTTATTTATGCTCGAATTTTGATTATTTCCTTTCTTCTGATTTTTGGCTTTAATTTTTCTTCTTTGTCTAGTTGTTTTAAATGTACAGTTAAGTTGTTTATTTGCAATTTTTCTTGTTTGTTGAGATAGGCCTGTATTGCGATGAACTTTCCCCTTAGTACCTCTTTTGTTGCATCCCACAAATTCTGGTAGCTTGTGTCCTCACTCTCATTTGTCTCTAATTATTTTTTAAGTTCTCTTTGATTTATTCTTTTACCCATGAGTCCTTCGGAAGCATATTGTTGAGTTTCCAACTGGTTTGAGGTCTTCCAGCTTTCTTTTTGTGGTTGATTTCTACTGTGGTCAGAGAAGATGCTTGGTATGACATTGATCTTGGTAAATTTGCTGAAAGATGTTTTGTGTCCCAGCATATGATCTACCCTTGAGAATGTTCCATGAATGCTTGAGAAGAAAGTGAAGTCTGTAGTCATTGGGCGAAGTGATAGGTATATGTCTATTTGACCTATTCTGTTCCAGATGGTCACTTAAAGTGGCTGTTTCCCTGTTAATTTTCTGCCTGGTTGATTTGTCCATTGTTGTAAGTGGGGTGTTGAAGTCCCCCACTATTATGGTGTTGCTGTCAGTGTCTCTCTTCAGGTCTGATAAGACTTGCTTTACGTATTTTGATGCTCCTTCATTTGGTGCATGTACGTTAATAAGCGTCATGTCTTCCTGCTGGATTCACCCTTTAATCATTATATAGTGTCCATTTCTGTCTTTTGTTATGCTTTTTAGATGGAAGTCTATTTTATCTGATATGAGCATAGCTGTTCCTGTCATTAGTTATTGCCATTTGACTGTAGGATTTGTCTTCCAGCCATTGACTTTGAGCCTTTGTTTATTCTTTTGGTTTCCTGAATGTAGCAGAAGGTTGGGTTATGCTTTTTAATCCATTCGACCACTCTGTGTGGTTTGACTGGTGAGTTCAGTCCATTAACGTTTAGTGTGATTATTGATATATAGCCACTTAACGTTATTTTATAATTTATCTTTTGTATGTTGCTCCATATGATGACTTTGTTCTCTTTCTCTTTTTAGGTTGCCTGGTGCAAACTGATTTTGTCTTTTGTTTTGTTCTTTGCTTTCTCCCTTGGGATGTATTTTGAGGTTACTCTGAAGTTAGCATTCACAGTTCTGTGCTTACTAAGTTTATTTGAAAGCATATTAGTCATCCACTCATTCTAACTATCCACATTTTTTTGTCTTCTCTTCCTCCTCACTTTTAATATTTGCTATAATAATACCTTTCTGTGTGATTTCTCTATTCTTTATAGAGCATCCTTTAATTTTTTTTTTTTTTTCAAAGCTGGTTTTGTGGTGATAAACTCCTTTAACTTTTGCTTGCCAGAAAAGGTTTTTATTCCTTCAGTTCTGAATGATAACCTTGCCGGACATAGTATCATAGGTTGAAAATCCTTTTCTTTCAGCACTTTGAATACATTATGCTGTTCCCTTCTGGCCTGTAGAGCTTCATCTGAGAAGTCCACTGACAAGCTTAATGGGGACTCCTTTGTATGTGACACGTTTCTCTGGCTGCATTTAATAGTCTTTCTTTAGCTGGTGTTTTGACATTTTTATGACAATGTGTCTAGGTGTATTTCTGTTTAGGTTTCTTTTGTTAGGAACTCTTTGAGCTTCCTGGATTTGGGGGCTTGCTTCATTCTTCGTATTGGGGATATTCGCATGTATTATTTCTTCAAATATGGTTTCTGCCCCCATTTCTCTCTCTTCCTCTGGTACCACAATGATGCAAATGCTGTTCCTTTTGATGTTATCACAGAGGTCTTGAATGCTGACTTTGATTCTTTGAACTTTTTTTTAAATCTCTTTGCTGGTTTTCTTGACTGAGTGCCTCTGTCCTGTCTTCCAGATCACTGATTCTATTGGATGTTTCATCTATCCTATTTTTGAGCCCCTCTATTGAGTTCTTAATTCAACCATCATGTCTCTTACCTGTTTGAGGTCTTGTTTTAATTCTTCTCTTTGCTTCCTGAAATTCCCTTTTACTGTCTCTACTGATTTCGGGATTCCTATGTTAATCACTGTTACCCTAAAATCCTCTTCAGGCAATTGGCTTACGTCTGTTGTATTCAGATTTTCCCCTGGGTTTTTTATTGGATCCATCATTTCACATATATTTCTCTATGCTTTTGTTCTAGTCGGCATTCTATTTATATTCTGAGGGTTTGGTTTTCCTGGTGTTGCATAGGTTTGACTTGCCCAGGATCGGCAATCAGGCTGCAGTTTAGGCTCTACTCACAAGGTGGAGCTAGCAGGTTGCATTGAGATTTGGGACTGACTTCTCACTGTATTCCAGGGTTTGGGGTATCTGATGGGTGGGATTTCTGGTGGGCAGATACGTGGTGGGTGAGATTTCTGCTCAGTGGACCCCAGGCTCTGGTGCAACATGACTGTGAGAGAGGTTTGAACTCTGGCTGATTTTCACTTATGGCTGCGCCCAGCACAATTTCACTGCGCAGGCTCCAGCTCAGCTCCTGCTACGCTGGCTCTCTTTTCACCCTCCCAAGTCGCCCCTCCGTGACTCCGTGTCTCAGCCCCACTGGGTCTGCCTCTCGCTGCCTCTGCAGCTGGTCCTGAAATCGCCACAGTCTTTATTTAGTTTTGTTCTTTCTTATTTATAACTGAAGTTGAAGTCACTTCAGTTCAAGTAACACCCGAGGAAACGAATAAATAAGATTTTCCTCTTAGGTCTAAAAGTTTAAATCAGTTCCCCAACAAAAAACAAAAAACAAAACAAAACTGCAGTCCTGGAGAAACGGGAGAAACAACGGAGCAGGTATTCTCCACACACGCTGATTTCCTACAGGAAGACCATTACCAAACCAGTACTGCAAAAACGCTCGGGCCATGCCAGGGATTAACTGTTTCTTGCTGCAAAATCAAACAGGATGAGAGACTTAGAGAGGTGGGAAGGTCTAACTGTGGGTCACCATAGCTTGGGCAGCTATAATGAATCATCTATGACTTGGGGAATTTATCAAGTTATTTTGCACAGTTTTGGAATCTGAGAAGAGCAAAGTTAAGGTGCCAGCCGATCTCCTGATTTGGAGAGAGCTGTCTCTTTGTATCTTCACACAGTGCAGAGGAAAAGGTCTCCTGTCCCTTGCAGAAGGGCACTTATCATTTCCTGAGGGCCCCACCCACTTGACATCATATCTCCCAGGGCTCCACCTCCTAATATCATCACTCTGGAAAAGAGGATTTCAACACCGGAGTTTGTAGCCTTACGAAGAGTGAGTAAATCAATCCTCCCTTCAGTGTCAACTCTTCCTCTTTGCCTCTCTTTTTCCTTCTTTCTGTTCATATTATTTATGGTGTCATGTGCGAGATGGTGTGGAGAACGAGGGTAAAGCAAACAAGTTTCCTGACCTATGAGGTTTACATTTGAGATTAGATAGGCACATGCATAACTCCACTGCAGGGCATGAAGAAAGAGGTCAGTACTGTACAGAGGTAGAGAGGAAGTGGGAGGGAACTGAAAGGAGCCATTCTGTGCTGGGGTCAATCATGCATCAACATTCCACTTGAACAGATCCCAGCAGCAGTGATGCACACTTAGATCTTGGGCCCTGGGCTGTGGATGCAGAAACTTGGATTGCAGAGACTTGAGTTCATGTACGTACCCATGCCCTGGTTCCTCTCCATGCTCACCTGATCCTGCTCACTCTGCCCACTTTTTCTAGGGCCAGGCAGTGCACACTGTTGGGCTCACCGCACCTCCTGAGAGCTGTAGCTGAATTCTTAGAAGAACCTTAACATCAACAGTGCTCAGTCACTCACACCCAGATGGTCAACCCTTGAGCCTACTGTGCAATGGTTTTCAAAACACATGAGACCAGCTCTTCGCCAGCCTCATATTGCCCTTTCAAGCACTGACTTCATCCTCCCTCTTCACAGTGGAACTTCTGACGTTGTCCATTGTGATGTCTCTGGAAATGTCTGCCTTGCCACTTCTTGTGGGAATTTCAGAGGTCCCAGTGCAATTCAATTCCTGCTGCTCTTCTGTCTCAGGAAACTACAGGCCCCACAGCTGAGCAGAGCTCAAATATCCACAGATCTCCTTCAAGATTGCAGATAAAGACATAGGAACTATACAGCAGGGTAAGTGATAGACTCTCAAGTGTCCTTAAAATGTGAGAAGTTGGGTAAGTAGAAAAGGCATTGTGCTCTCTGCAGAGTCATCCTGGGACTCCAGCAAGGGGCACAACACATCTGTCAGGTGCAGTTCACAGTTTGGTGCTCATTCAGAGGTGGCTTTCGATTGAGGTAGTAATAATAATAACAAGTACAACTAAGGTTTCCAGAATATTTACTCCATGCCAGGCATTATGCTATGCTTCTTTTTCAAGAATTCATTCTTATAACCCCCTCAACAATATCACGAGGGGGACACGATTGCATCCCCTTTATAAAGGAGGAAAGTAGGTCTCAGAAAAGTGAAATCATTTGCTCAGGCTCACCTTGGTAGTGCAGAGGAGTGTCAGAATTTTACTCTAGGCTGCCTGGCTTCAGATATCCAGATGTGCTTTCCTCTATTTTTAATATTTTACTGCATGATGTATGAAGTATATAAGAGTAAACGTATAATGATAATGTACGGTTTCAAGATTGAAATGCAGACTAGTGAACCTAACACCCCATGTTAACAGATGGAACACCACCTGTAACTCAGGGGACCCTGAGCAGCTTTCATGAGTGCACCGCACCTGGTTAGCTCTTCATCTTGTGTCTTTTCTTGGGGTCCGATCATATACCTCGTACTCCTAAACAATGGCTGATTTGGACTTGAACATAATTTGTACTTTATAAAATGGCAGTGTACTACATATTCCTTGGAAACTGGCTCTTTTTGTTGGGCGTGATTCCTTTGGAGGGGGTCAGCCTTGATGAGTGTGGCTGAGGTTCAGTCATCCATTGTGGTTTCCCCTTCTTGTAGGAGCTGACCCATTTCTGCCTCTTTTCCACCATCCAGAGATAGCCTTCTTTTCTACTTCTTTCTTATTATAAACTCAACGCTAAGAAAGGCAGATTACTGGCCATGTTTTCAGCTATTCCTTTGGTCTGGAGTCTATGTCTAGGAGTAGAAAGAAGTTTGGATTGATTGGTTGATGAAGAGCCACACAAGTGATTTTTCTAAAGTGGTTGGCAGTTTTGATCTTGGCAGCCTGAAGAACAATTTGTCTTTCCTCACAACACTTAATACAAAAAGAGCATTTTACTTACACTACTTATAACAATACAAAAATTAATATTTCAATTTTTGTCAACCTGGTGGAGTAAAAGGCAACCCTTTCTTTCTAATTTGCATTTCTTTGTTATGAACAAGTGGTTTTCTCATATGGTTATGAGTCACTCATGTTTCATCATTCTTAAAATGCCAGTTATGTTGCTCAATAGCCATCTATTGAATTTTTATCTTTTTCTTACTGACTCCTGAGAGTTCTGTGTTTACTTGGGGTCTTGTGTCAAGTTACATTTTTATAAATATCATTTAGTATGTGACTAATTTGCTTTCCTACTCTCTCTCTGTCTGGTATTTTTCGGTGATTGGAAGTCCTGTGACTCTGTCACTCTTTTCTACATGGCTAATAGTTTTGGAAAAAAAAAAAAAAAGCTTCCTTATCCCAAAGTCATAGAGTTGTCCTATTTTTTTCTAAAAGTATTAAAGCTTTGTTATTTGCATCTAAGTTCTGGTCTTGCTCTGAACCCCCGCAACACATGACCAGATAAGAACCATCACTTCCCATCACTGGACCTAGTTTTTTGTTCTATAAAGTTCTCTCAAACACTGAATGAACCAACACTGAACCAGTGTTCTAGGGGAAATCCAAGATGAGGATTCTGCCAGCCCCTGGTCACAACAGTGTTGTCAAGTCATCAATACACACCTAGCTTCGTGTGCACCTTCACTGATATATAATCAACTCGCGGCCATCAGAACCACGACTCCAGTCTGAAGAAAATCCATCTAACGCATGTACTCTCTCCGGAGGCACAGCCCAGCCCTCCTGCACACTGGAACACAGCATGACCCCACAGTCCTATGCTTTAGCGTGTGTGAAACAAGGAAATCACTGACGGAGAACACAAAATGCATAGAACACAGAACTAAGTCAATTGCAAAAAGGATACTTGTTTATAGCAGGAGAACTAGAGAAGAAGGCAAGGCATGCCATGTCCAACCTTGCTGGCAACTCGAGAACTTGGCTGCTCTCCTCATGCCCAGGAATGACCAAAAGGTTCTGAGAGCAACTATTTGGGATTACTGGCAAATTTCTGGAGTCATCTTTACATACCCAGCATCTGTTCAGGGCTACAATTACAGACAAACTTCAGGGGTCATGATGTATACCTGGCATCAGCTCAGGACTGGGCGCTTTATAGTGCTGGGTAAAGTCAGAGTTGAATATTCAGTATCTTATGTAGACCTCAGACATAGGTGATGACAGGAATTTTATTCTCTAAGGCCATGCTTCTGATAAGGTGATTATGAAGATGGTGATCATATTAATAATAATAACAGAAGGCACACCCTGGTGGAAGAGTGGTTGGGTCCACTGCCTCCAGTCAAGTGCAGTTCACATACCTCCTAAGCACCCACGTTTGCATCTTTATACCCACACACACGTATATTATCTAGTCCTATCTATTTATCTATCAGAATATTATTCAGTCATGAGAGAAAGAAATTCTGCCATTTGAGACATGGATGAAACTTAAAGATGTCGAAGAGAGTCAAAGAAAAAAAAATGCTGAATAATTTCACTTAAATATAGAACCTAAACGCCCCCCGCCCCCAAAATAGAGGTGCTTACCAGGGGTTTTGAGGGGGAGTGTAGCAGGAATGGGAAAATGCTGGTAAAACTTGCAGTTATGAGAGGGCAGCATGGCGGCTCTAGCTCACGACACTGTGTTCTTCTATACTTGAAAGTTGCTGAAGGAACACATCTTAAAAGCTCTCACACACCAAAAATAAACAGCAATTATGTGATGTAATGGGGTGTTGGCTAACACGAAGGTGACAATCATTCTACAATCTATAAAACTCTATTCAATCAACACTGTAACCTTAAACTTATTCAATCTTATCTGTCAATTATATCTCAATAACGTTAGAAAAAATTAGCAAATAGTCTGGGATCAGAATTCACAGCATTCATTTTCCATGAAAATTCCAAACTTCTTGAGGGCAAGAATGGCATCTCACATTTCTTACGGTCCCCAAATCGATGGCATGTTCTCCTGAGCTGATAGGACATGAAATGTGGCTCTTCACTGTGATGGTGATGAAAGCAGCGTCGCACTGAATCTGAGAGCAGGACCATGGTCTTGAAAAGTAGGAATCTGTGAATTTTAATGCTCTATTTTCTCCCTCATGAAAGTCTCCCTTATTTCATGAGAGAACACATTCACGAGGGAACACAAATGATCTGATGCAATTGACACACTATCCTGAAGTGATATGTGAGGCTAAGACTCAACAACCTGGTTCAGCTGTGTTATTAATATTATTTTTCCTGATTAGTGTTAATTGGAATATCTTAATTGACGCGATGTTTTATTGCTGTCACAGCTTGAGTGAGTTCAAGTGCAGAGAACAATTTCCCAATAATGAAGCTAACAAAAACGACCCTAATTTTACTAAGTTCCATGCGAATGAATTGTGACAAATAGACGTCACAAATTTCCCGTGTTAGAAAACTGGATGGAACCAGGATCGTTTATTCAATTCTTTTAACATCTGCTCAGGAAATGCTGAATGTAGCCCGGACCCTCTTCCAGGGGCTATGGACAAAGCAAGGAGAATGAGCTACATACACCTGCCCTGCAAGAACTTAGATTTGGCCAGGTGAGGCAGAAAAAGAATCAACATGAATTTTTAATTACAGAGTATGCTCAAAGGTCGTGAAATCATGGAAAAAAGAAAACACAATAGCAGAACAAGGGTAAGAGGGGCAGTGAGCTAGGAGGAGGGAGAAGAGCTGCAATTTCAGGGGGTCTTGCTTCCTACAGAATGTTTTAGGGATGTAGTAATGGTAGGCATACTTGTCTTGTTCCTAATCTCAGGGCGAAATTTTTCCATATTTTAATGTCCATATATTAAGCAAGATATCTGCTGTAGGTTTTGGTAGAAGCTCTCTAGTAGTTTAATAAGGTTCCCTTCTATTTCTAGTTTGATATTTTATCATAAATAGATGTCAAATTTTACTGCATACATTTTCTGAATCTTTCAAGAGGATCCTATGATTTCTCTCTTTCCTTCTATTAATATTGATTTCCTAATGTTAACCCCCAAGAATAAATCCTAAATATTAAGAGAGGAGAGAGAGAGGAGAGGAGAGAGAGAGAAGAGGAGAGAGAAAGGTGAGAGGAGAGAGAGAGAGGAGAGGAGAGAGACGCTAGGCTTTAGGACTAGCAGGTGATATTAGAGCAGGAACTTAGAGGAGCAGGGAGAGTGTACCAGGTGAATATTTAGGGGAAATTGCTCCATGCAGAAGAAGAGCTCCCCAAACAGGATCCTGGATAAGAGTGAGGAACACTGTGGTGGCCAGCCCAGCTGGTGTGCGACGAAAGGGTGAGTACAGTGGAGAGATGGCATGTGTCCAGTGTTTCGTCTTCCACCAGCACACGGGTGGGCACCAGGGAGGCCTGTGGGCCCCGTATGTTTCAGAGCTCTATTCTGGGTGAACATGGAGCTGCAGGCCTCTCACCAGAAGAGCAGAGACATGGTTTGGTCTGGGGACTTGCAGTTACTCAACTCTGTCCAACCAGTGTGCTTGCCTCTTCCATGTCAGGAGGTGCTGAGAAACGAAAGATGCTGAGAAACCAGGAGGAGACCAGGGGCCTGAAGGTTTCTTCGTCTTGTGGGAGATGTGGAGAATTACCAGATTCAAAATAGACCATGGCAGATGTGTGATTACAGAGGAGAAAGCAACTGATCTTTCTTGCAGGGAGAAAATAAGAAAGTACGTAATATGCAACTTGACTGGGAAATGATTGAGATTTCAAAACAGAAAGGCAGTGAAGGCCAACTGCGAGGCAGCCTGTGCCAAGATCAAGAGCACTAGAGTGACAGTGCGGCTCCCGGATGGCAGTGAAGTGTCTGCACGCAAACACGAGACACACCGCTGCAAGGTGGGCAGGGCCAGCTGGCAGACGAGGGGCACCTGGGAACTGGGCTGTGTTTTCCACAGAGCAGTCTTACTTCAGAGACATACATCAAGGCTGTTTGGGGTTAAATTGCAAAAGTTTAAAAACAATAGTGAACTCCAAGAGACACACAGTTCACACTGCAGAAAAATCCCCCTGAACTGTTTAACTTCACTGAGTCCATTACTTCCTAAGGTGCTTGAGGTCTGTCCACTCTGGGACAGCCGTTATAACATCCTGGAGAAGGAGCGTCTCCAAACTGGGAAACATTCCTCAGAGCTAAAGCAGGGATCTGTGTATGGAGCAGGCGCTTTGGAGAGTGTGACGGAGCTGGTCTGCCCGGCGCCTGGTTCTTTACAAATGGTCTGCCGTCAGGACGGATGCTGAGGCACAGGGTGAGGCTAAAAATAAACATGCGATCTGCTATCCTTCGTGTCATCCTTCTTCCAGAAAACTTGAGAGAACACACGATCTTCTGTGAGGACTTCGGCAATTAACATTTCTTCTGATAAGTCTCAAAGAAATGAGCTGAAACACAATGTGAATGGCTAATCCTTATTCATCTTTCTTCAGAGCAGGAGGACTTGCCTAAATTAGATTTCATTGAATTAATGGAGCAACGAGAAAACTGGGAGGTATATTTAGCTTGTATATTAAGTATGGATTTTATTTTTAGATTCCAGCTTTTCATTTCCATTTTTTTTTTTTTTTTTTTTTGCTTAGAGAAATAAGGGCGCATGAAAAGCCATACTATGGAATGAAAAGGATACTGAAAAGTGAATTTAATCAAGTGGTATTTTTAGAGCAGGGTATGCTAAACGTTTTACTCGATGGGTTTTACAAAACCTCCAACTCACGCCAGCCATGCTGACGAGTTCTGGGACTTTTCACATTTTCAGAACATCTTCAGTTAAAATCCTACAGGACACATCTCCCGAAAGTTCTCTTTTCTTCAGAGCGGGGGTGGTAAGGGAAAGTGGAGGGTACAGAACTGCTGAAGTAACTCTGCAGTTTAAGTCCCGCCTTTCTGTCCAAAAGCAAGTACACAGCCTAGTTGAGATCCACTTGGATTTCATGTAAAAGCAGAAAACACAAACCTCGCTTCCTATGTCTTAAATGTCAAGAAGGCACTAACGACAATCCCACAGCGAGAACAAAACATCTGTTCTTTTCTCCATTTCTTTCTGTAATTAATGAAAGACTAAGAAAAATAAACTTGAAAATTCTGAGCAAGTGGCTGTCTACATTTTCCACAGTAATGGATGCATAAAAATTAGGTATAATAATGAGATGACCCACAATCACATTTTACATAAATCTGATTAGCTTCTGCATTGATAATAAATACGGTGTTTTGGAAGAAAGTACTAATTTGAATCAAAAGATGCCCTTCTGTGACTCTAAAATAACAGGCTAGGAGTAAAATGAGATGCTTCTCTTTTTATCAGAAAATATTATTTGAGTTCCTTTCCCCATGGGAATGTCTGAGATGTGCTGGGGACATCGGTATGGGATTCCACCAAGTTCCAGTACACCAGGTCCTTTCCATGCTCTTTGGGGAGGAGGAAAGAGAACGACTGACCAGAAAGGGCCTCCAAGGACAATGAGGACACCACCTGGTGCCAGAGAGAGGGGCAAGTCTTCAGCGCCACAGTCACTCACACCCCCAAACCTGGTGGGTGCCTGAGTCCACTCCAGCTCTTGTTTTGGAAAGTAGATCAAAGTGTCAGTGTGTCATATCCAACTCTGATGTTTAATCTGCCTACTTCGGATGCTCTTGCCTAATTAGGACATGGTCAGAATAGGGATCTTTGTTAGGTTACTTAAACATTTAAATAGCCCAGTGGGTTTGATGGTTCTTACTGAAGCAGACAGAACAGAATCGAACTTGCAGAATGGAAGCGTGGACATGACATGGGAACTGTGTGAGCCACAGGCAGAGCATGGTAACATTCAAGTTTTCAGAGGATTCAAGAGATCATATATTTCTGCTCCCAAAGGAGATGGAAGCCTGGAGCTGTTTTTCTTCAAGTGCCCTGTTGGTGGCAGAGCTGGAAGTGGAGTAGAGCCAAGGAGACATTTCTACTCCATGGCACATGTCAGCAGTCCCGGGAGTCTGTTCTGTTCCGAGGGGCACTGCTTTCCTTGAGCAAAGGGGGTGCCCGTGGAATGAGTGTGAGCGCTACCTTCTCTGTGTCTCCTACAAGGCGACATGCAAGCACGTCACAGCACTGAGACCCCAGGGTCCACAGGCACCAGGTGTGTGTGGCTCTCTGGAACTGTGTCCCTGCACACACAGGACGCTGCTAGTGAAGCAGCAGGCTGGCACGCTCTACGGATGGAGTGCCAGGCGTGTGTGCAGGGGCTGGGCTATGCCTGTGGTCACTGAAGCGACACCGAGGGTCGGAGGTTATCAAACACAGCACGTGGTTTGTCATTGTTTCCCAAACTATTATAAAAAAAGGAAAATGGAGAGCAAAATATACCTGAAAGAGGTGGTGCACTGGAAACGCACTACATTGCTTTATACTGCAGATGTTGTACCACAAACAACACGCTCCATGTTTTCTCCAGCCTTCTCACTGGCCACAGCCGTTCCAGGACACGGGACAGCAGTGGGCATCGTTCACATATAAAAGGGAGTCCTGCTTTCACAAAATTCATTCATGGATGGGCCACCTGATTGACATCTGAGTCCTATCGATTGCTCACAGCCTCCACTGTCCTGTCCCTCTGGGCCAGTAGTAACTGTGACCATGCTGAGACACAGGCTGTTTGTCCCTGTCACTTCTCTCTTGCACTGGGAGCCACAAGTGACCTGACTGGGAAGGTCGGAAATGCCTCTGTGGAAAGACTCGATCTTTCTAGGGTCACGGCAACGTGAGACAGCACTACGGAGGATCCCTTAGGGATGGAGAACCGAAGCGTTACCGTGACGACGTTCTGTGATTAACCCAGTCCCAGGGCATCATTCGGAAAGGAAGTCATCAACAAGTAAGGACCCCTTACCCCACTGAAAACAACAAAAATCCCTTTTTCAAAGAGAGATGAAAGTAATAAATGGCTGTGCGTAAAAGCTAGACTTGGAGACACATTGCCACATGGGACAGTACTAGCAAGGTCTCGAACTTGCTTTGGGCTTATCTGAGAGGTCTTGCAGGTTTAAGGAGATGGACAGGTGTCATGAAGGGACAGGACGGTGATGCCGCCCTCCTCCAGTCAGCGGAGTGTGAGCAAATCGCTGAGATGCTACCCTCCCTTCCCAGCAAGTGACCGCTTTTCCATTGAGGATGAAACTAATTGTGGAGCTGTTTTCATTTGAACCCAGGCATCTTGTTTACAGCAGTGCTACAAGGTGAGCTCTTCATTTCACTGCCTGCAATGTGGAAATAATTCAGTAATGGAGCCCACTGCTCCTTGACAATTGTACAAAAATACTACTCCTCCGCCACAGAGGGCACTTGTCATAGGTCATGGGTGGTGTGATGGAGCTGTACCTATGTTTGATGAAAGCTAACCTCTGCTTTGCAAATCTCTATTCATTAGGGGAATGTGCCTGTGAGCACTGGCTTTTCAGGGCTCTATGTTTTACACATCTACAGGCACCCCTGCATGAATTCTGTGGTCCTTACTGCTATTATACTCAGTTTAAGACCTCAGTCCTAAGAGCTACTGAGTTAAAACAAAACACCCTGTAACATCAGAAATGAGCGCTGTGGGAATGGAACTGGTGGTGACAGGTGTCACTCAGCAAGACAGTTTCAGTAGCTGCTTCTTCATGAAAGACTTCTACATATAGATGAATAATGCTATCAACAGCTGCGTGCATTTGCTAATCGAGTTGGAGTTCTAACATTTTTGCTTAGGAAGTTCACAGCCAGAATTAGTCCACATTCAGCAGCAAACGAAGGATGCATGTAGTAATTAGTGCTAGACTCTTCCAAACACTTCATCAACAGTCAGGGCAATATGATACTCAGTATGATACTGTGGCTCCTCTAGTCACCTGGGACTGAGATTAGACAGAGCGGGTCCCACCCGCGCTGTGTATATTCCCAATCATGTGATTCCAGCAGGATCCATACTGACCTGACTGAGTGGGCTGACCTGAGCTTCCAGAGGACATGCCCCCCTCCTCAGTCCCAGAACCTGTGAGTGTGATGTTGTCTGGAAAAAGGTCTTTGCAGATGAAAAATCTCCAGAGGACATCAGAGAGGATGAGCTGGGTAGGCCCGAGGTCCTTAGAAAGAGTGAGACAGAGGGGATCACACTGATACGCAGGGAAGGCAAGGTACAGTGCAGGCAGAGACTGGAAGACCTGAGGAGCTGGAGGGAGCAAGGAACAGGGTCAACCCAGAGATACCAGAGGAGTGTATTTCCCCCATCGACTATCCTTCAGGTTTCAGGGCTATGAGAGAATGAATTCCTGTAGTTTTAAGCCATCAAATGTGTGATGATTTATGATGTCAGCTTCAGGAAACTAATGCAACAGGCTTACACTCTTCTGCTATATGAACCTGAAGGAACACTCACTACATTTGCACAGGTGTCCACCTAAGAGCTGGTTTCGGAAGCAAACAATGAATAGAATAACAATGACACCACCATTTGCATAGCTTCTTAAAACAATCCTGCTAGTTGGGTCATAAAACTCATCTTAATAATCATCCCAGAGACCTCTGATGACTCATCCTCATTGAAACAAGGGGGTTTGTAAGAACTCACTCTGGCCTTGCTTTTCTCCCTTCGTTGACCAAGTCAAAATATGCTGAAGACACTGTGGTCCCTCTGGTGATGTGGCCTTTATTCTCCAGCAGGGAAAGACATTTACGAAATAAGTAACTAGGTCCAATCTTATTTGAAATTTATAATTAAACAGAAGTTATAATACCTGTTACTTCCGCAGATTGGTGAATGCAGATGATCATCAAATATTTATCGATTTCAAGTACAGAATTTGCATCAAAGAAAAGATCATTTCCCTTGTAATGCAAGAAAGTCAAGAAAATGAACAAGGATGGCAAGAAAGGACACCTCGGGGTCACTCTTGGAATTACTTGCACGGCAGGTAGACAGGTCTCTGACAAGCACCGCACTCACATGCAAAACTACTCATGAAAGCAATTTGATTTTCCTGGACTTAGGGTGGGCTCTGGTCCTCTAGCAAGCAGCTCATGGAGCTCATGGGGCTCATGTGTCCCCCAGCCCCCAGGCCCTTAAGGGATCCTGTTATCGTCTTCCATGGAAGTGGAGAAAGGACGGCCCGAAGATCTTTACAGAAAGTCAGCAAGCACTGCTGGACCAGGCTCATTCCCCAGCTGAAGATGCCCAAGTCTCCATCTCTGTGGGACCTCAGGGCTCAGGCCTTCCTTGTCCATGTGGCTACACTGCTCCTATTACAGAAACCCCAGTACTGAAGAGGGGAACTGGCCAGGCCAGGCAGCAGTGCTCAGAAGACAAGACTCTTTTCACCTGGGTCTCCAATTTGAAGTTGGCCACTGTGTGAGTCCAGAGAAGTTACTTCCTCCAGCTTCACCGAGCCTCCTTCTAGAAGAGACAATGCTTCCCAGATGGGAAGTGAGATTTGCCTGGGAATGCTGCAGCTCAGCGGCTGCTAGATGCAGAGCAGGGACAGGCACTAATGCTGGTGATGGGGCACTAATGATAATGCACCCCCCCACACTCTTCATGTGAGCATCTGTGATTCTCACACCTGGCCCTAAGTTAGGCATCATTATTATTGTGAACACCATTATTTCATGATGAAAAAAAGGACCTGCCTAGGGGCACGCCACTTTTGAGGTCCCTTCCAGTCTGGTTTTGGAGACCTAGACCATGCTTTCCAATGATCGGGCCAATGGGGTCCCGGATGAGGTTCCTTCATCCCAAAGGAATATGACCTCACTCATGCCGAAGAGTGCCCACGTGGGCCGGGGTGAGAAAAGCCATTCGGAGGACAGACGGAATCAGAATGTTTTCTGCCTCAGTGATCACGTCCCTCCGTGCCTGGGTGTCTGAACTCTAGAGTCCCCAATGGCTCAATGGCTTTTTCTTTCAAAATAAGGAAGTTTCCAGGTCCTAAATAAACACAGAGCGCATGTTCTCAGGCTGGCCCTCAGGATGCTGACCCAGTCACCAGCCTGGCCGAGGACGGGCTAGTCCTACATAAGCCCTGTGGATACTGAGCTGAATGGTTCTGCATCTATCTCAGGGTTGGCGGTCTAGTGGCAAATCAACTTCTTAAAAAATTTGAGGAGGAAGGCTTTCTAATTTGACTTTTCCAACGGAAGTTCCATATGGGATTACAATTTAATTGGAAGTAAGTTTGAAAAGAGAAGGTGAGATTGAGAAATTAGCCAAAGAATAGTAGTGAAACAATCTTGCCACAGATCCTTCTTTCATATATACCTGTTGATGATTGATTTTGAACACCTTAAATACTTGCTAAGAATGTGGTGAATGGGAAACCATGCCATTTGGGAGATCAATTATTTACATCTGCAAATTCCAATTTACCCTTTTATTAAGAAGCAGTGACTATTTTATCAGTTTTTCTACCATTTGATTAAATAACCCCAAACAACATCATACAATGAATAGAACCATGGACACAGGAGATGATGAGCATTTCAGTACTCACATTCCCTTGGGCGCCTTAGTGCCTCTCCATCCCGCATGCCCACGTGCATTGGCTCACTGTGCTTCCTGCCCCAGGAAGAGAGAAATGAGAGTTTCTCTCTAAGCAGTGATGTGATGTCCCTAGGGATGCTGGCTGGTGGTGGAGGAAGGGAGAGCTCACCTGGATCGTCCCCGAGGGGAAGATGTTACAGAATATGAAAGATAAGGCCAGTCCACCAGAAAGACATCTGGATGCTAAGATGGGCTGGGGAGGCTTCCCCTGGAATCAGAGTTCTGGGAAGAAATGGGGGGTCCCAGGCTGGCTTTCTGCAGGGAAGAGTCACCTAGGCTTGACTGAGAGCTGGATGGCCCCGTGTGGTCAGGCAGAGAGGCGTGTCTGCTCAGAAGCGGACATCAGACCTGAGGTTTAGAGCCATCTGAGAGCTACCTAGTCTAACATAACTGTAGGCAGAGCCTGAAAAATGTTGAGTGAATGAGCGAAGGCCTGTGTTCCAGCAGAATCGTCACATGCCATCACTGGAGACATTTGTCCTACTCTAATATTTATCAGATGACATTTTTATGTGGACTCCTACATACAGTGAGCAGCACTTAACAAACTCATGGTCAGGAAAGTCTTTTTTATCTCTAATTGACATTTTAAATGCTAAAGTAGAAGTTGCTTTTACAACAATAAAAATGCTAGAATAATAAATAAGCACTAATAAAGATGATGGTTCTTATCAATTTGAATTACTCACTGGAACTACATTGACCGTTAGCACTAAGGTTGAGAACCTGTTGGGTTTACAGTATGCTGTGTTTAAAGTGTGTTTCTGGAGCTGGTCTAGCACGGTTCAGACCCTGGCTCTAAGCCTAACAGCTGGGAGATACAGGGGAGAAGACTTAAGATCTCTGTGCTCCCTTTTGCTGTTCTAACACATGATGGGGAGAGGATATCACCCAGGCTCATGTGAGGATTACGAGAGTTCCCACATGCAAAGTGCCTGGACAGAGTACCAATAAGTGTGAGCGCTTTCTTCTATGATGCAGTGACGTGTAATATGTCGGTGGTGATGATGATGATGATGATGATGATGATAATGGTGTCCTCAGTATGTCAGAACTATGACAAGTAAAGCTAATGACCCTATCCAAAATATGCTGTGGAGTAGGACTTCCCATGGGCCAGAGTATCCAGAGCAGACCTTTTAATCCGAGTCACCCTGGTAGGTGGACTCAAGGTTATTCCGGGTCCTTCTGGACTGAGTGTTCTTCCCACAGATACTAAGGTGTGCAGTACTGCCCGCAGACAAGCTTTGATAAGACAAACCCACCTTAAGCCAGGACAAACATCCAGAGGCAAGGTTCTGTCCCAGGAAGGCTTCCTCTCCTGTGAGGATGCCTCCTCCGTGCCCCAGGCCCCTCCCTCCCTCAGCACAGGAAGGCTGTCCTCAGATTTCCACCACCTGGAGTCTCCATACAACGGCATAAATTGGATCTTTTCTCTCACTAATCCTGTCTGAGGCACATGTATTTGCTCACCCAGCCCGTGAAGAACCTCCTCATAGGGTGGGAACTTTCCCTGTGCCCCAATGACAGCACCTCAGGGACCCAATTTTACAGGTGAAGAGATGGGAACACTGATTCATTCCCTGAGGCTACAGAAACGTGACAAAGATTGGTTTTGAACTCAGAAACTGATTCTCGAAGCTGCACTCAGTCACTACAGGGCTCTGCTGAGTGGTTAGAACACCATGGCTCTGTGTGAGAAATCCTTGCAGGTAAGGACTCCAGGATGTCTGCTCAGTTTACTCTCCAGGAGGTACAGTAATTCTCATCATATGCCACTTAAAATAACCCTTCTCGTAATTCTCATTTACATAGAGAATCAAATATTTGACTTCCTTGAAATGCCTCCAAGTTTCTCTTATTTGTCTCAACTGTCAAGGTCAGACTGCACATTCACACGATAGTGTGCGTCTGCCACAATGCTGATTTCTGACATGGTTTTCATGCACAGGAATGCCAAGAAACGCTCAAATGAAAAACAGAATCATTTGGATGAATTACTAGGGTCATGCATGCATTTAAGGTTACTATTTAATTTTTGGCCTCCAGACTGACACCAGATTTCACTTTCCTGGAAAACTGCCCTGGCTGGTCGGAATGGTGTTCTCTGTACAATTCAATTGCACTTCACAGAAATGGCCCTAGGAATTTGAAATATAGGAACCAGACCAAAAGAGGACCTTTTTTGAGGCCAATCTCTTCTACCTCCTTAGGATCTATTCTGTTTCCTGAGCATGCTCATGACTTGTGAAAGAGAGATAAGGTCTAATAATTACCAATATTTTCAGGATTTCAGGCAAGCAGGAGGCGAGGGTGTGGTGGGAAGCTCCTTGCTTTTCAGATCTAAACCCGATGTCCCAGCAGGTGGCCTAGGGGAACCCTGTGTCCAGAGACCCCACCCCACATTCTCAGGGAGCCCAGGGCAGCACATTCCAGCACACAGGGCACTGGTCTGCAGAGTCTGATTTATAATTTCCTCTGCTCTTTTTGAATCCCTGGGCTAGACACATCACAAAAGCTGAGGACAAATGGACCTCTTCCATCACTGCAAAGCAATGACGAGGGCAGAGGGGTCAGCAGCTATCTAGTCACAGTGATTGTGGGGCCCATCTCTCCAGGGAGCAGCAGGTTTGGGGCTGGGGCCCAGCAAGCCGAGTCCTGAGGACTGACCTCCCTACCCCAGTGGCACTCCAGGGGGCCTCCCCAAGTATTCAGCATGGAAAACTGTCCCTAGACTGGTGTCTGCACTCAGGTCCAGGATACTGGAGAGGATACCATGCCCACAGAAGCTCTCGGGGACCCGGGCATGAAGCCCCACCTGTGCCCCGGTGGTGGGTCTTTGGATGGGGATGGAGGCTGGGGTCTCAGTCCAACCAGGTCTGCCACTAAAGCCCACTCCCTCTTTGGCATCACAGTGCTCCCCGTCCTCTGCCCAGAAGCTACTCTTAAGTGAAAGAGAGTCAGTGTCCTAGGGGTCAGGTCATACTGCCCGTGGCATCATCTCAGCCTGCACACATGTACCAGGATAACTCAGCCTGATGAGCTATTTTGACCAGGTCACACCTATGAACAGTGTATCACACCCAGAAGGGATCTAGAAGGAATGCAGTGACTACAACCCTCCCGTTTTGCAGACGGAGGAGACTGAAGTCGGGGGTGAAATGCCCTGCTCACCGAAGCTCGTGCTCCTGCCTGCAGACAAGAGGGGCCGCTGGACCTGGCACTCTGCTCCCGGAGCATTAAACGTGCGGCACTCTTGGCTGGGTGGAGGCACCCGCACTCCTCTGGTACACAGCGTTGGTGAAATATCTAGAATTTGGCATCAGAGATTCCACGGCAGGCACAAAATCGCAAATGTACCAGGAGAAGGCAAATGTTTAAGCTGTCACTTTAAAGTGGCTTCATTAAGGGCGAAGCACAGCCCTTTGTCTGTAGCCTGATGTCCTTTCCACACTGACGCACGGTGCTCGGCACACAACCTTTTCCCTTAGAGCACAGTTTTGGATTTTCAGGGGCTGAGTTGGAATATCATTTCTACCACATACTGGCTGTATGACTTCAGGCAGAGAACTTAACCTCTCTGAAGATCAGTCTCCTCCTGTGAAAAATGGTACTAACTCTATTTCCCCTACAGTGTTTTGAAGATCAGATGTATGTGAAAGTGTTTGATAAACTACAGTGCAGGGTGGAGAGGAAATTTACCTCCCCCTGGGTTCTTCTAAGGCTTGGGCAACCAAACGAAGACCAGACAGATCCGTAAGGAAAAAAAAATAAAAGCACACATTTAATTACATCTGCATGGGGAATCCACATGGATATCAATTGTACAGTAAATGGGACCAAATAAGGGTATTTATCCTGAGCTCAGGAATGGGAAAGAGGCCTAGAGTTTCAAGACGAGAGGAAAGTAACTGATATGACAAAAGGGCCTGACACTCTGCAATTACATGTTTCCCCTACACACACGCGTGCACACGCACGCACACGTGCAGCTTTATTTGATACGTTATTTTTAGAAGTAACACTAAATTTGGGTAATATCCCAAATTTTCATTCTAAGTAGTTAAAGGATTGGTAAATATTTCTCTGGAGCCTCCAGGCCCTTGTTTGACCTTAGTTTGAAGTAATCCACAGGCCAAAGTGACAGGGTGTGGGAGGCCCATCCTCCACCCAGAAGGGTGGGAGACTTGTCCACTGTGTACTATGGCTCCAGCACAGTGACTGAACTGCTTTTGGAACATCAAGATACAGCTGTGACATGGAGCACACAGGTTCTGACCTGGCACCATTTCACCTCTGGTACTTACATCCATCCCTCTGCTCCACCCATCCCTTACCTGCCTGTGTGAACATGAGTTTCCAGCACTGGAAAGAAGAATAAAATCTTTTGGCTATTCTCCCAATTTCTCTAAACAAGAAACTGTTTTAGCAGGCAATGAGTGAAAAGAACCAATCTGTATCATCTAAACTTTGAAATCATGATGTAACAGTCTATTCCCTGACAAATACATACCCAGGAAATCAGAAAGGGTTATGGTTCATAACAGAGCATGCTGATCTTTCCAGAGAATTATGCATGCCACCTCTATTACAAATATTGCAAAATGAAAATGAAGCAAGGAAATTATGGGGCTCACCAACGAGAGAACGGATTCATCATCAACAGTCATTTAATGGCAGCCCCGTGCGTTCAGAACAGCAGTAATAAAATGACATCTCAAAATGCCACGAACAGAATTTTTTAAAGTGACAACCCTTTACTAGCCCTGAATTCAAATGCTGTTTTATAATTGGGGACATATGAGGCTGAGTTTTTCTAAGCATTGCAAACACATCAGTACTCAAATGTTGATATTTTCAAATCATCCAGAGAAAAGTTTTCAAAAGTTTAATAGCCTGACTCCTGTAGAGAAAAATCAGTTATTTTCTATCTGTTCCCTGTGGTTCCAGCTTCATCCTCTTAGTCCTTCTGATCCTTAGCTTCCCATGAACAGAGCAGTGACATACCTCTGGGTTTCAGAGTGAAAGGTGTCCTGGATGAAAGGAGAGCAGGATAATAGGCTGTTACCTCAGTCAACAGCTCTGATCTTCAAGATAACTGTCCAGCCTCTATACTGAAGGAACTAGATCACTGTCCAGAGGGCTCCTCCCCTAAGTAACTTAGGGACTCCCATGTCAATCTGTGGATCAAACCAGGACACACAAGAAACAGAACTGACTCCAGGTCACATGTGAGCCCCAAGCTTATGAGGACCCCACAGCCTGCTCCATAAATATCACACTGCTTTTCCTCTCCACTGCGCTCAGCCTTTGCTCATGCGGGCACCAGAGAACAAGCAGAGAAGAAGGGAAGCCATGGGCAGGAGCACTAGGAAGGTTTTCAAAGTGAAATATCATTGGGACTTGGTCCCATAACCGAATCCCTCCCTATTCTTCCTCTGCCCAGTGGGGTGTCCTGACTTGTTTTGAGAAACAGCTTGAATATTCTGGGACTTCAGCTAGCTCCCTTAGTAAGGGAGGCAGGGCCCTTTGTAAAATGGCTTTTCTTTTCTGTAAAATTAACAACAACATCCATAGAATAAAAAGGCAGGAATCAGTTCTGGGTATGGATTTTTAAATATTGGTGCCACTAGGAAACCAGTTAATAAAAAGTTCCTCCATGGAAGATGGATGAAAGAGTTGACACCGAGTGTCCAAAATCCAGCTCATTTCCCACAGGCGCCTGTGGGATGAGCTAAGAGCTGCTTTGGAGTAGAGCTGGATTGCTTGCTCTTCTCCCTTTTATTCTTTATTTGTAAGATGTGTTATATGCGATTTGTTAATGATGATAAACTTACAGGACTGCAATGTGTTTCCCCCATACTTTCAGAAGGAGCAATGAAGGGTATAAAAGAATACAGAGTATAAATGCTAGTTACAGAATTCAGCAAGCTTGAACTTGGCTGAATTAAGATTAAAGGCACCTTTATCCCTCTTGCAGGCTTCTGCCAGACATTCTATTGCAATGGATATTGGTTTCTTTCCTTTTCATTTGAAGCTAAGTGCTCCACGTATAATTTCTTTTTATTTCCCCCTTTCTACTCATTTGAGACTGGCAGACCTGTATCTGCTCTGCCCCCTGCTTTCCTAAATCCTTTCTAGGAGTGTCATGCGCTCAGTTGGTATTAAATGCAGATCAAAAATATCTGACTTAACCTGGCCTTGGAATTGTGAGAGATAATTAAAACCAGCAAAGAATACATAGTGACTAAAATGCATAATGCAAGAAAGAACTCTAAAGAAGATGAGTGAATTCTGTATGATCAACAGCATGACAACTTTTCCTCTCTGGAAATGAAGGCATATGATTCCAGATATAAAAGTAGGACGTTAAGAGCTTGAGTAGGTGGATGGTAGCAAGGAACCCAAATGTACGTTCCCAGAGGGATGAAAGCAAAAATGAATTGAGAAGGAAGATGGGTAGGAGGGGACATCACAGGTAACACGAAAGTTTGAAGGAATACACACACCTAGAAGTAATGGACTTGCTAGAAATGCTATGTCTTTAAGAGAAGCATGAAATACAGATGATCTTGTGGAGAAATAAAGAGTCCTCTGTTCCTAGGCAGAACCCCAAATATGAGATATAGAAGAGGACAGGTCATTTGGAATGCACTGAGAGTTGGAGGGTTCAGGGCCCTCTGGAGACATTGACCTTGAGTTCACAGAGGCTAACAGGAATAACTGATCTCTTACT
The DNA here is from genome assembly GCA_004363575.1 of Solenodon paradoxus. Lineage (NCBI taxonomy): Eukaryota > Metazoa > Chordata > Mammalia > Eulipotyphla > Solenodontidae > Solenodon > Solenodon paradoxus. The sequence continues at coordinate 245,136 of RJWH01001172.1, forward strand.
CTATAAATGTTCTGTAGACAGGCACTCAATGTCTAATACAAGAAAAGACGTTGATAGTCAGAACACGGTGCCTACTACAGCATGCATGGAAAAGACTTGGAATCATTCTGTATCAACATTTGGCCCTTACAGTGTAGATTTAGTGCAATGAATGTTATCTTAGTCTCATGCATGACACTTTAAGACATGAGTCAGATGAACGCACCAATGTCTCTTTAGCCTCTTACCGCTGGTGGGATCAGGACCTGTCCCATTTCTTTACCTGAACACTGTTGAGTAAACTAAAGTAGCAATGGTTGACTAGTTCTTCAGTAAATTCATGACTTTCTCGTGTCATTATTAGATTTTCACATGAAAAACTGAGTTAATGCATCATTCATTTAAAGTAATATATTACTAATGCACACTATTAGCCATTTATCTTTATGAAAGCTTTTATAAACATCCCAAGGGGTTCCCTCCTAATTTTAGCCATTAACAATGACACAAATAATGATCACTGTAGGCTGTTGCAACTGCTAGGTACTTCAAATACATAATCCTGTTATTCCTCCTTGCAAGGTGTGTGTCATTATATCCATTCTGCAGAAGGAAGCACTGAGACTTGGAGGAAATTAAATTATTTAACCAAAGGCAGCCACATCTACTAAGTGAAAGAGTTAGCTGTGAACTCTGATTCAACTACCCTAAAGTATCTACTCTTAAATGTCTACAGTATCAAACATAATTATTCAAAAAATAGTAAACTTGAGACCTAATGCATAACTATCAGGAAAGAAAGAAACTAAATGGCTATGCAAGTCTCAAGTGGTCTCCACATGTTGATGTCAATAATAAACTAATTACACTAACTTCTCACTCCCCCTGCCTGTAAAAGTCTTAAAAACATGGCTTGCTTGTGTTCTAAAAATGCTTTGTCAATTATATTTAAAACAATTACTTTGTTGATCATTTAATCATCCAAAGGAAATAAATGCCACTGTGGGGCATTAAGAGGCTAACATAGGAAAGAGGATGAGCCGCAATTATAATTTGTTTCTTAGCAACTAATAGCAAAAGTTATAAAGTTGACTCTAGCATGTCTATAAGAGGCAACATTACAGTCTTGGGAATATTGCCACAGTCCTTAACAGTATAATGCTGTGAGCAATTTGCTTCTGCTACTATCATAGATAAATTATTTTGTATCTGCTTGGTCAAAACCCTAAAGAATTCTCATAAAAAGTTAGCTTTTATTGCCCCCCCATTAAAGTGAACCCACTCTGTTGGTTATTCTATGCATAATGATATGTTGAAAAGAATCAACATGATAAAAACAGATTTCTTTAATAACTTAGGGGAAAGTAGTTCATCACTATAATTGTTCCATTTCCTGTCTGAAACAACACTTGCTAAATGTAGCCATGGTTAGAGTAAATTAAAAATTTTATAATGGATGTGAGTGAGAGAGCAAGAGGGACTTTAAAGGGCTCTATAGGCTGTGAAGAGAGAAAAACGGGTGAAATTTGGGTAGACACATTAGGTATGAAAACTCAGATTTTTCAGGCACAAATGTGCTTTTAAAAGATCATCTTTGGTGGCTCACATTTTGGGAACAATGTAATTTGTTTGGCCCAGAGGAATACTATTCCATTCATCAAATTTGAAATCTTTAAAATAATTTTCTCATGCTTCCCTCTTTCATATAAAGTGGAATGGAGATGATCTGAAATATTTTGGGGATAGTATTTTATTTAAACCAAAAGATAGGGACTATCTATCAGAAACAAAGATTCCATTAACACACAAAGTAATGATGAAGTCATTGAATGAGAAAGACTATTTGAAGGGCTTTCATGCAGAAAAAGATACAAGTGCACAGTTAGGCATCTTGGGAAGGATGTTGGCCAGGCTGGGCATGATCTATATGGGGGTAAAAGTATGGAAGGACAACTGTCTGCCTCAGGATGCCTTGAGTAAGACACCTCCTGTGACTCCTGTCTGCCCTGTGACAGGCTGTGTCAGAAGTCCCGCACCAGAGACTGACAGCTCAGGGTCCGGGTCGCTTTTGAGGTGACTTGGTTTACAGTCACTGGGGAAGTGGAGAGTAAGCTGGGTTCCCCGAACCTAGGTGTCATCCGTTGGCCTTGCTGTCCTTTGCTGCTGCCAGTGTCTCTGCACTGGTGTGGCCTCCGTGGGTGACCCAGGCCTGTTCATTAACGTGCCTTTACTTGGTCAGAGGTGGACTGGGAGTCATCCCTCCTAGTGAGCCTCCAAACAGACTTAGAAATGTCAGCTGGAGGTATTTCCAGGGATGTCTCTTGCTCTTTTTATTTTTTCATGTACTAAATTTAGGGGAAAAGTAAACCTAACATGAGATAGAGAGAGCTAGAGCTAGAGACAGAGAGAGAGAGCGAGAGAGAGAGAGAGAGAGAGAGAGAGAGAGAGAGAGAGAGAGAAAGAGAGAGAGAAACTGAGTAGACCCATTCTCTCCCCTCATCCTCACCCACTCCCCTCAGAAGTACTAATGACGAGTAAGACTTAGCTTTCCTTTAAGTGTCACATGAAAATATGATTTTCCTGAAAACATAAAGGATCTTAAGCTCATAGGCATGAAGGCATCACAGATGTAATGTCTCCCTTCATCTCAAAATGCTACTTTCATCAGTTTACCTACATTCAGTAAATTTAAAGACAATTCCATGCAACATTTACATGCAAATACTTCCTAGCTTTATCATTTAGTTGGCAAACAGCAAATGACATCACACACCCACTGCTAAGTGATGATATACTGAATTATTCTTCCCTCTAATCAATTAGAGAAAAAAGTACACATATACTAAGAGGACAATCTATTTCAGATAAGAGCTTTATCAAGCACCTACTTCCCAGGGCACCACATTCACATGTGGGCTTTTGGATCAAGCGAGACAGATACCACCAGTGAGCCCTTAGCCAGGATCTGCTTTTGATCAATTGAATCTGGAAAATTAGGATATGGATCACTGAGATGTGGATAAGAAGGGTCTCAATCTCTAGGATCTGGATCACTGGAATCTGGATATTTAGGGTCTGGACATCAGGGTCTGAATCACTAGGACCTGGAGCTCTGAAATCTGTATCACTGGGATCTGGAACACTGGGACCTGGAGCTCTGAAATCTGTGTCACTGGGATCTGGAACACTGGGATCAGCATTTCTAGGATCTGTATCACGAGGATCTAGAACTCATGGATCTGAATCACTGAGATCTGGGTAAGTAGGATCTGGATCACTGGGATTCGGATAACTAGGGTCTGGACATTAGGGTATGAATCACTAGGATCTGGAGCTCTGTGATCTGGAACACTGGGGTCCAAATCTCTAGGATCTGGAACACTGAGATCAGTATTTCTAGGATCTATATCACTAGGCTCTAAAACACATGGCTCTGGATTTCAGGGATCTGCATCACTTGGATCTGCACACTGGGATCGGGACACCGGGATCCTGATCATGGCACAATTCAGAGGCAGAAAGGGGAGCAGAACCCACTGTGTGGGAGTCTCAACTTTGTACTCCCGAGCGGGAACATTTCTTCACGGGGCCTGGCATTTTCTAACTTGAAGTATTTCATGGACTAATTGTCACCTCTCAACAGAACCACAAAAGTAAAGCTAAATCAACGATATCTCACTCACAAGAGACAATAAAGAACATTTTCATAAAATTCCTCTTGCAGACACATAAACTGTCTCCTGATTTGTTGAGGCAAAAACTGGATCTAGTCTATAAACGGATCACAGGAGAGCAGCTGAGTGAGCAGGAAGCAGTCACTCAGCTCCACAGCCTGCCTGTCACAAAAGGGCCCTGACACGAGTCTCCTGAAGCACAGCAGGCGGGTCCTTGGAGACTGCCCACTATCCCAGATCCACATCTTTTGAAAAGGTAGAGCACCGGTCTTCACCTGGATTTATTCTGCGTGTTTACCTCTAACGTGTTAAGATTTCAAGGTCACCATTCTGATCAGCCTCTCTCTTGACCGCAGCTGTAGGGTGACCTGGTGGTCTGCTCAGTCACCAAAAATGTGATGAACAAAGTTAGGCACTGTCACGTTTCCAGCACTCATAAGCACCGGATACAAACATAAATGGTTACAGGGATAAATAAAGACAATCAACAGGTTATTGAGAAAGACACTTCAGTCAGGTGGTAGAGGAAGGTGATGTCAGAACTTTGCACCAAACCCCCAAAATGATCCTTATTGTGAATTTGGGCTTTAACTCTTATTTGAAAAAATCAGTTTTAACAGATGCCTTTGGAAGGGGTAAGATTCATCTAAAGGTGACAGATGGGAGATAAAATTCTGGGAGGTTCTCACTCCCCTATAAATCCCTACACTCACAACACATTCTTGGCTCTAAAGCTGATGTTAGTCCCTTTTTGTGTCCATGTGTGTGAGTACTATGGCACCAATGAAGAAACAGTCACTGATATGTGTGTTGATCAGTTTTAAATTTAACAAATACTTGTATATATCTTGGCAAATGAAGGAGATTTACTGAAGAAGGAATTCAGCTTTTTTTCCAGGTGGCACTTCTCTTGTAAATCTATGGCATGTACTCCAAGGGGGCCTGTTTTACAACTAGAGACACACATGGACAGAAAGACAGAGGAACTTCTATGCAGCTGTTCACAGGTGTGAAAACTCTGTGCAATGAACATGACTCAATTGGTGACTACTACTAATAAAAATTATTAAGCAAAATTCAAAACACAAATGAGCCTATTATAACTGCTGATAGTTGTAGAACTAAATGAAAGCAACATTTCCCTTTTCTGCTACAACCAGACTCTCTGCGGATACTTCTGCCAGGTGAGGCAGCTCTTTAGACAGGGGCCAGGAATAATGGGACAGAAGGGGGAACTTCGGCATCCTGTGAGCTCCTGCACTCCAGTAAGAGGGTCACCCTGACTTCCTTAGCAAGTTGAGTTCTATCTTCATCCAGAAACTTGGGTGACAACAAAGACGAGTTCTCTGGAAATCCAGTCTTAGCACTGTGCTCCGCACTGCCACCCACTGGACAAAGAACAGAGCGCAGTGCTGCCTCTCCACCCAGGGAGGCCAGAGGAGGGGGTCACCCACGTGTCAGCAACATGCCCTCCGGAAATGGGGGATCTGATGACTTCATTAGCACCACGCCCTAAATTCAGATTTGAGTCTCTCTTCAGGATGATCTATCTGACTGAGATGAGTTCACTGCAGTGAAAACAACGGAGCGTGGAGCATCCTGGTATCTCAGCTCCAAGGTGGTGGCTGGGTGTAGACTGTGAAAATCCTAAGGATCAGAGTTAGAGACCTGGGGCTAGGGGAACAACCAAAGTTATGTAGCTATACATAAATGTAAATACATATGTATATATGAAAAGTGCTTCCTCAGTGTGCTCTGATGGGCCCGGGTTAATCCCGCACCTGGAAGCAAACTGTGTACAGCCCAAGGACCCGGGATCACAGCCAGGGATCTGGGGGTGGGGCTACTAAAAAATAAACAACTAAATTAAAAAAAGCATCTTCCTCCTTTCTCTTCTTTCTTGCTTGCTGCTCGCCTGCCTTCATTCCTGCCTGCTTCCTTCCTCTTTTTAAAGGGCTTCTTCCTCCCTCCCTTCCTCCCTCCTTCCCTTCCTTCTTTCCTTCCTTCAAATGTTTCTTGATCCTTCCCCTTCCTTCTTCTCTTAAAAATGGGAAGGAAGGAAGGAAGGGTGACAGGGAGGGAGGGAGGGAGGAAGGAGGGAAGGAAGGAAGAGGGAAGGAAGGAGGGTGGAGTGAGGGAGAGTGAGAGGGAGGGAGGGAGGAAGGAAGGAAGGAAGGGTGGGAGGGAGGAAGAAAGGAAGGAGGGAAGGAAGAAGGGAGAAAGTGAGAGAGGGAGGCTGTGAGGGAGGGTGAGAGGGAGGGAGGAAGGAAGGAAGGAAGGAAGGCAGGGGAGAGCGTCAGTGCAGGGTTGTGATTAAGGTTGCAAGCACTGAAATTAAATAACCTGGAGTTGCTCCTCACTCTTCCACTGAATTGTGGCAAGTTGTTTAATTTTTCCAGGCCTCAGCTCTCTCCTCTGTAAAATGGGCACATAAGGAGTAGAAGGGTCAAGAATTGAAATGAGGCTCCAAAGACAGAATTCAGGCTTCAATGCCCAGTTCACACAGAGCAAGTCAGAACTGCTTCTTGCCCTTGCAGTGGCTCCTTGGCGACACGTGAACTCACACAGAGCTTCCATTGTTGGGAGGACCATGAAGATTTTAAAACATGGACTATGTTTCAGGGGAATATGTGAGAATTTTCCTAATTTTAGACACCAAAGTGCAGTGACCCCAGGAAATTTTGAGGTCCAAGATAAAACAAATGCATTATCCTCCACCCCCTTTTATCATTCCCTGCCACCAGCTACTCTTTGCACTGTGCACTCAAACACACAGGCAGGTCTCCATTGATCTTCCTACCTGGCCAAGGTTCTATTTGACCCCAGGGCCTTTGTATGGACTGTGCCTTCTGTCTGGAAAATGCTTCCTCTTTAATCCCTAGTTATCCTTTGGATATCAAATAGCCATTGCCTCAGGAAAGTTTTCTATAATCTCCCTGTCATGTTCACTTCCTTTGTTACAAATGTCATAGAATCACCACCATGTTATTAGCATGTATCTCTGATGGTGATTCATATTTTTTGCTCCATTACCTGATGAACATTTTTCTTCCCCATTAACATGTAAACACTGTAAGACAAGGAGTTGGCTTTGGTTTTGCTACCTACCCATCACAGAATAGATGCTCAGAATTAATCTGAATGAAAGATGCGCAGTCTACATATTGACTTTATTGAAATGCCTGTTCTTTTCTCTCTATTCCACCACCTTAAACCTATTCTTGAACATCTGTCTAAACTACTTCCTGACAAATGAACACCACTCCCAAGCTAGTTCCTTCATCAACTCTCAGGTGCCTTCTCTCTCCTTTGTCCCTTAGGAACTTAGAAATCAGGATCTTCAACCTTCCCAACATCCATCATCCTTGAGGTTGCATGCTCAATGTCTGTCTTCCCCACTGGATTAGATCTCACATGTGTTTAGTTCATTGCTGGATCCTCATCTTACACAGCACTTACTACTAGCTGGTATTCATTAAGTATTTATGGGAAGAAGAAAAAGCAAAATCACAGAGGGCATCTCTACATTGAGTACTGATAGCTCCATTTTTTCACTACACATTTACTAGGATAGTGTGGTGATATTTTACAAAGGTACTCAACTTTTCCAAATATTTCTTGACAGTAAACTGGCTGCTAGGTAGAAATCTTAGGTTGTGATTACTGATGTTGAAATATATGTAAGGTAAATGATTGGTTTGAATGAAATGAAATTTAACATCCTAGACAGAGCGATGGCTGTGTATGAAATCTAGCAGCACCTACTAGGAAGAAGAACCATGTTTAATGCTGAATAAAACATGAAACCATGAATCCAGCCTGACTCTCAGGCTGTACACAGACTAGTGAGAGAGCCAGGCAAAAGCACAGACCACTCTAATACCTCGTACTAAATACCGGACCCATGGAGAGATAAGACAGAACAGCATTCTGTGTTCACGTCCATCTGTTTAGGGACAGTGATGGCATGATCATAAACATATAAGTATATTTCCCAGGCATATTTAATCCCCATAACTCTATAAATACCTTCTAGAGATAGAAGAGGAGGGGCAGAAACTCTTCCAGGATCATAGAGCCCTTGGTGGGAGAGACAGAGAACAGAGGCACAAAACCAAGGGAGGATTGAAAGATGTAAGAAAATGTAGGAGAAATGACCTGGTATAGACCACTCTGCTAGAAAAAGGAAAAGAGCCATTTAAAAATAAAGATTGAGTCAAGTGTTCTTTATTCTAAGGAATTCTATCAAAGGTCTTCTAGCTCTGCAAATACACAGCAATGCCCAGTCCACAGTTCTTGTCTGAATTAGAAATGGTGGCGAGCATTGGTGAATAGGCACTGGGCCCAGTTCACATGTATCAAGGTCCCAAGTTCGTGTCCCAGGGCCAGCAAGAGGAACTGAGATGAGTAACTAAATAAAATAAAGCGTTTCTTCCTTCTCTTTCTTCCTGCCTGCCTGCCTCTGCTCACCTTCATTCCTGCCTGTACATTTCCTCAAAAAAAAAAAAAAAAAAGGATTAGAAATGGAGACGGCCTAGCCAATGTTAACACTTCTGGTTGCTTATTCATGGTTCTCCTAGGACTTCAATACCTTAGAGAAAAATATTTCTCCTCTATGGATCTAGAATCTGTCTCATCTGTAAACCAGTGATTAGTCTTAAGAAATCACAAGCATTATTGTTTGAGGAAGACAGAACTGAGACCTCAAGCAGAGGAGCAGGGATGCTTGAGATCTTCCTCAAATCTGAGAAAACAGTGAATTAGATCTTCAAGGCTATAAACAGGATGCTCTTAAAGATTTAGAGAGCCAATATTTATCAATATTGAATCTTCTGTTACACGGCCCCACACAATGTACTTTGCTATAGGGAAAGTAGGAGTGTCAGTTGATGTGATATGTGCATTATATTTCTTTGATCCTAAGATGTTACTAATGGATACATCCTGGTTTCAAAACTTACTCTGAACCTACTGTAATCAATGTAGAATGGTACTAGCATAAGGGGAGACATGTTAATCAGTGGAACAGAATCGAGAGCCCTGAAGTAAATCCTGATATTTATACTAAATTGACTTTTTTGACTGGTATGAAGACCTTCTTCAACAAATGGTTTTGGAACAAGTGATTATCGTGTGCAAAAGAACGAATCTGAAATAAATAAAAAAAGAATGATGTTGGATCCCAACTTCAACATATGTAAAAATGAACTCAAGATGGATCACAGACTTACATTTAATAGCAAAACTCATACTAGAAAACCCAGGTGTACATATTTGTGACTCTGGATAATGCAATGGCTTCTTAGACACGTCACCACAGGCACACGCAACACAAGAAACTAGACTTCATCTCCATTAAAAATTTGATGCCTCAAATAACAATCAAGAAAGCAATATGACAACCTATAGAATAAATTACTTTAAATTCACATATCTTAAATAGGGACTTGTTTCCAGTATAAAGAATCTTTAATGCAAAGAAAAAATAACCCAATTAAAAAACAGGCAAAAGATTTGAAAAAAAAAAACACCAGAGAAGATGTTACCAATAGCCAACAACACATGAAAAAAAAAAATTCAATTATCATTAGTCAGAGGAAAATGCAAATAAAACCACAAAAAGATACCTCTTCACACCTAACAATATTAAAGATGGTGATAGGTGTAGGTAAGACTGCAGAAATTGGAGCCTCACACACTGTTAGCAGGATTGAAAACTGATATAACCATTGTGGAAAGCAATCTGGTAGCTGCTCAAAATGTTAAATATAGAGCTACATATGATGCAGTAATTCTACTCCCAGGAATACACCCAAAAGCTATCAAAGGATATGTCCTCATGAAATGCCTGCAGATGAATGTTCATAGCAGCCTTGTTCAGAACAACCAAGAAACAGAGACAAAACAAACGTCCAACAACCGATGAATGAAAACAAGATTGGGTTACTTACATACCACCCTGTATCATTTGGTCATAAAAGAAATAAAGTGATAGAGCCTACAATATAAATGGACCTTGACAACATTAACCTACGTGAAACAGACAAGTGACAGAAGACCACATATTATGTAATTCCACATACATGAAATGTCCCGAATGGGCAAAATCACAGAGACGGAGAACAGATTTGTGGTTGTCAGAGGTTGGGAGGCATGTTGAAAAACTTTTAATGATACAGCGTCTTTTTGAAGGCAGTGTGATGTGTTCTGAAGTAGAAAGGCTGATGGTCACATAACATTGTGAATATACTAAAACCCAAATTGCACATCTTAAATAGTTGAATTCTATGGTAGGTGACATGTCTTAATAAATACGTTACCAACCCCCCCCCCCCCCCCACAAAGGCACTGAAAGAAAGAGGCAACAATTTTTTAATGATTTTTTTAAACCCACTCTGTTTCATCTGTATTTTTACTGGAAGGCACTTTCCAGTCTTAGAGCTATAAAAAAGCACTTCTAAGTTCCAGGATAGAGAATACTTTTAAGAGGAAATAGTTCCCATAAGCTGATAAAGGCCAAAGCATTTATTTCTCTCATCTCCTTTCATTAGTTGATTCACATATTCACACAGATTCATTTATTACACAAATTCTTATTCAGCACCTATTTATAAAAGCCTGCACTAGTGGTGAGAAACATTTGAAAAAAGTAAGAGAAAGCAGTCACTGGGATGAAAAGCAAGAATATCTATTTGTTGACTCTCACACACATTTTCTAAATAAATGTGCACTACGTAAAGGAGGGTCTTTAAGGCCTGATTAATTTGAGTTTGATGAGGCCTCACCAGCAGACGGCTCACAGCACAAGACGGCATTGATTTGACGTGAAAAAAATGAATGGTCTGAAATGTGAACAAATCTGTAAAGCTAATCATATACAACAATGCAAGTATTTGCAGATGATGATTACTCTGATCATAATTAACATTTACTCCAGATACATAAATTGGGGACGCATTATGACCCACACTGCCCTCTGCTGCGGGGTTAGTGTCAAGCCCAGAAAGCAATCTCCGGTAAAATAGCTACAGAATAATTTAGTTCATGGAAAACACACGTACACGTATCTTCATCATGGCCCTGAATCTGAGTTTTAGCCTCTGAACCCCAAAGGGTGCTCTGTCCTCTGAGGCGCTGACACAGAAAAGCTGTGAAGTGGAGCGAGCCAGGTGACCACCAGCCAGGGGACAACTGGCTGGTCAGATCAGTGCCCGCTCAGCGAGAGGGGCCGACCGTGGCGGGCCGTGTGGCTGCCCCTGCAAGGCCGTTTCTTCACATGGATGTTTTATAACAGAAGGGTAGCTGCCTGAGAGACCCCATCTCTGTCGCAGCCCTGGAGGGCCTGCCATTCTGAATGGGACAGCAGCTAGTTTCCAGGGTGTTAGAAGCCAGATGCATGGGTCAAATTCAAGGAAAATGACCTAGAAAAACAGAAGTCCAGAGAGAGGGGTTTGGGGCCCACAAGCTCCCATGACAGGCTTGACCAAGTGAGAGACAGGAAAATGGCAGGAAAGAAGGGGTGACTCTGAATTTTTGCAGTTACCCCTTTCTCATTATTTCAACACCCTGTTAGGCGCAGAGGAAAACACGCCACAAGCCACAAAGCTTGCAGGGAGCACCCATCTCTTCTCCAGTCCACCCTGTCCACGCAGCTCTCCAGACTATGACCTACAGAGGCACCTGATTTGGGGTCCTTCTCTCACGGCCTTTATTCTGCCTCCCGAAGTGGCCCCCAAAAAGGGAGTTGTGTTGATGATGATGATATCCAAGTTTCCTAGAGCTGTTAAGAAGGGACCAAAAATCTGTGGCTTAGAACAGATTGCCATTGTGGACTTTCTCACTCTGAGGACCCCAAGTCTGCAATCAAGAAGGGGCAGCTGTGCTGACTGTGAAGATCTGGGCCAGGATGCTCTCTTGCTGCCTGAGCCCCCAAGGGCTGCTCTTTCCGGGCCTTTCTGGGGGGTGGCCCTCTAACCGGACCCCAGTCGTCCTGCCTGCTTCTACTTACATCTTTGCTTCTGTCTCTTGCAAAGACATGGCCACTGAATGGAGGGGTCCACTCAAGATTCTAAACTAATTATTATCTGAAAAGACTTCTTTTTTCCAATAAGGTCACTTACTCGGGATCAAGATGGATGGATCTTTTGATAATTTACCATTCAATCCATACAGTTGGTCAATCAGACTTTGTATTTTAAACCACATCTGAGCATGAGTGTGTTCTACAAAATCATAATCTCTCAAAGAAAAGCACTTGAAAAGGGAAAGTGCTATGAATAAGAATCCTCTTCATGTGAGCATTTTTACTTTCACGTGAATGAAAGCTAACTGCTGACCAAACCTGATGTCAAACTTCAAGCATGCTGAGAGTAAGACTGGATCTCCACCATCTCAACATTAAACTTGAAAAGCAATCTTAATTTGGTACTAATTGACTGAATTGGTTACTGAAATGAAACGACAAGGGGTCACATTTTAGTAGCATGGTTTTCTTTGATTAAAATACAAAGTGTTTATTGATTTTAACTTCTGCCATTTTTCAAAGCTCTGTTTGATCATCTTGTTTGAATGCCCATCCTATCTTGGTTTTCAGTTTTCATGGGTACTGCTTTCATAGCAAGCTCCTGAACTTAAAAACAAACACTCTATGATTCAACGATTTAAGTCATAAACTATTCTTTGTCAGTCTTACAGACTTAAATTTGGGCTGTGGAATGACTAGAAGGTGATATGCCTAACAAAATCATAGTTACCACTCACTAATTATTTGGACGGTTCTGTGAAAGGGACAGACAACCCAGAAGAATGATCCTGCACTTGTGTGAATTTCAGTTATTCTTTATACCACAACTTGTCATTGCCACCTCACAATCACCAATAGCATGATTAGACACAGACCGGTCTCGTCACCCTCACTGTCCTTCTAGTACTGTCAGTGGCCGAAAGGGTCTACGAACAGCATTACTTCAGAAATTCAGCAAGTTTGGGTGTGAATTATACTAACTACACCAATGAGGAAAACTTGCTCTTCTGTTAAAGATCAAAACCCTCCATTAATAAATATTTTCAGGTTGGCATCCAAATGTTTCTTAGCTGATTAAGTTTTAATTGATCTAAATAACCAAAGCTTATTTATCCAAACAGCTGCCCATCACATTTTGCTGCTCAGAAACCAAAGTTTACCTATTTAGGCATCCTTCCCAATTAAAAACCAGCCAAGCCACTCATGGACTTGGCCATTGAACAAAACTCCAGCTCTTCTAGTTGACTGCAGACTTCATTGGCTTTTAGATTCAGTAGTTTATTTTTTGCATCCCAGAAATGAACATTTGAAATGGAGTGTGAAGCGAAGCAATGATCAGGGATCAAACACCTGGTTTCCCACATCCCCAGTTTGAAGATGGTACATCATTCTAAACTGAATACATTTTTCCAGTTTCCACCACCATTACACTAAAGGCTGCCATGTTAGTGAAATGAATTCAACTTCGGGATGGAAAGTTCATGGATACTTCATCTTATAGAGTCATTGCATAAGGTCACATAAAGGTCAATATTGAGTAGCTTATGCACCAAAGGGTCCCTTCCCTTCTCAACTCCATCCTTCTCTTTTTTCCATCATTTCCCCCATATCTTCCCTTTCCCTGAGGGAAAACACTAGAATCTTAGACATGCAGGGTATGAACACTATTTGGATCTACCTTTTTTTCTCACCTGAGGCCAGGTGGCCTCTGAGATGAGCGTACCTATCGCTCCACAGGACACCATTGTCCCTGGGGCCAATGTCAGGCCTGCTTCCCTGCAGAAGGTGGGTAACTGAGTTTTTTAATTAGCTCAATTTACCATAAGCCATGTGGAGGTAACTTATTTATGATTTAGACTCTGATGAATGGGACACGTCTTTTCTTTGAAGATCTGAACTGTTAGAAAATAGCCAAACTTCAGAGAGAAGGCCCCAAACAATGTTTATGAAGCAATCAGCTTGATAGGGTGAAATCTGGAGTTTGTGGATTACTCTCTTGGAAGCTCTTTACAATAATCTACATTTTAAGTGCATCTTTTTCACATTGTGGGGGAGGAATGATATGGGAGCAAGAAAGCTTATAATCATATGTCATTTGCTGCTTGGGGATGTAAGTTTGCCAACCCACAGTTATTTACCATAAAACATCAATATCCAGAAAGTTTTACAGCCTACTTGCAATAAATTGGAAATTTGCATAGTAACTTTTGGAGCAGACATATTGTTATTAATTATTCTCATTATGGAACCTGAAACCAATTATATTAAAATTAGAGTCAGAATGTTTGCATAACTATGGTCGACAACATTACACTCTTAGATGTTAACAGTAAATCAACACTATGATAACATCGAGGAAGATTATAACTAAAAAACTTAAAAAAAAAAAGAATGATGTAAATGTTGTATCGAAGGCTATCAGCACATTTAAAAAGATGCAAGTTTGTGCTTATAAAGAAAAGATTTTATTAGTCACCTGATGGAGGGATGGATCACGAATCCCACTAGGGAAATTCACAGTCAGGTGTCATGGGGAGACTCCCTGAATGAAATGGTCATCTGCTCAGGAATTAGGTGACCAGAGTCCAATGCTGAGTCCTCTTCTCACCGCCTCTTTGGTGAAATTTAATTCACTAATTCTCAGAGTATTCAGCTATAAAACGGAAATGATACCTATACTTCCTTGGATTACACTGGAACTATCCTTCCAAAGTGCTTAGCATAATGTCTGACATAGAAAACACAATTACTTAAAGGCTATGATAGTTAACCTTCCCTGTGTCCTTAACGTGTGCTAGAAAACGATGTGGGCATGCCTCACAACAAAGAAGGTATGGGCAGCAACCCAGTTTATGGATCAAGAAAATTAGGCAAAGAGAAGCCCTTTGTTTGAGGTCACAGGAGGGACTAGATATCAACCCAAGGAATTTAGCTCCAGAGTTTGTGCTCTTGCCCACTATTCCTATGCTCCTAAGAAGATGAGTTATTATTCTTACTTGAAGAAGAAAGGATGAGGGAACGAGGGACAGAACAAGGAGAGAGGGAAGGGAGAGGAGCTGTAACAACTAATTTCTTCTAATTTCCTCAAGCCAGGGAGTGTTCAGGATTTTGCTTCATAATTTAATCTCCGCAGTGACACTAAGAGGGAAGTATGGTTATCCCCAGGGTGCTGAAGAGAAATCTGAGTGGTAGGAACATTATGGGACACAAAGTGAAATGAATCAATGTACATCTCCTTCCATATAAACTAAGACAATGTTGTAGCTCAGTTTCTGAAGCACACATCCAAATAAAAAACAACAACAAAACAGTGATTGGGTTATTTTGTGAGTCTAAAAGTGTATTTTGAAATTTACTTAAAAAAAAAAAAAAATCTATGCCTACAAATCACAGAAAAATACTGGCTCACCCAGCAATGACAGAGAATCACAAGCAGGTCAAACTGGGAAGCCCGGCCGAAGAAGTGGGCTAGTGGGGTGGTGGGCCTAATGACTTCACTCTGTCTAGATACGACTTCTGGAAAAATCCCCACTGTTAAGTTGTAGAGAGAATGCTTTGAAATTTCCTCCACTCCTGGCTTTATCTTTGCGTTAGTTCCAGTGTTAGAATTTAAGGATGTGCTCCTAGCTTTACCCCAGTGGGGGTGGGTGGGGGCTGGAGAGGTGAGCATAAGGTTAGAGGAACACAGCTGGAAACACTTTATGGGAGCAACATGTACTCTCAGGCCAAGTCTTCAGGACACACATGGACTCTGAGGGCACATTTGATGCACCCCAGAATAAACAACTCTGTTATCATGCTTAGGCATCTTGGAACACACACCCCTGTCTGGAAGCAAGATGTCAACCTCTGCACCACCTCCTGGACCGTGAGAGTGTTCTAAGATCAGTGCTTCAACTCTAAGGACCTTAGTGACTAGTTTTTATTATTTATTTGTTTTTCTGACAATAGTTCTGGCTGGCTTACTTAATGTCAGACCCTGGAGAGAGCCTGATGTATTGATCAGTCATATACTGGGTAAAACAAAAGGAGTAAACAGAAGAAGGGTGATGGGTAACCTACTAGTAGAAAAAGTCTAGTGACACAAGAAACATGATTGCTGATGGCCTAATCTGCCAGGGAGACCAAAAACCAGTGTGCTCCCGATTACCTGACAATAAGGTGTGCTCACGAAAACATCCAGACCTCATCAAAAGTGACTTACATTATGCTCTGCCTGTTTAATCATAGAAGGAAGGCTCTTCCAGAGACACTGAACAATAAAAGTAGGGGGAAAGGCAGATCCTTAGCAGCAGCATCTCCATTAACTAGAAATTTCGTGTATGTGAAGTTATTTTGGGAAATGTTAAATACAAGAGATTACCAAATTCTGCCTACAAAGGCAGCACAGGAAGATTTCAAATGAATTCCTAAAATAGGAATACTAGTATCAGCCTTATAGATGGTGCTGTGGACAAAATGACAGAAAGCATACATATGACATTTAAAAGCTAGGACAGGTCAGAAGAAGGCATTTCAAGGAGCTGAGGCCACTTTTCCTTGGCTCTGCCCTTCTGTGTCCGTAACACTGAGTAAGTCAGTGGCTCCGCTCTCCAACTTCATTTTTGAAAAGATACATACCAGGGAACATTTAAAGTGTATTTCAGCCATACAGTCATGTTCAGAAATAAATAATTTCACTTGCATTGTATGCACCATAAGTCTGGTCAAAGGTAACCTTCTCTTTTTAATGATTATGAAAATGCTTGGAATGAAAGAAAAGACATCAGTAATGTTCAAAAGTATTGTCTTGCTTCACTTGACAGCACTGAAGAAAAAAATTTTATTCTAACCAAGTAAAAACGACTTTTGAATAAAGGCAACTTCTTTAGATGCGCTTAAATGAGAAAAATAGGAAACACATCGAGAAACTATAGATTGAGGCTCAAGAGCCTGAACTCCAGAAAATGACAAGACTAGAAAGGATGTGGGCTTACAATTACATCATTCCCCATATAATTTAATACAACTGCTCTGCTGTCACTGAGTAGGCAGGTATAAGGGCTCCTGGTATTCACACATGGCATGTGTTCTGGACTTTGGAGATTGATGGATGAATGAGACAATCTCAGCTCTTAGAACTTAGATTCTATCACAGGAGTCAAATGATGAGGAGAAAAAGAATACTGTACACAAAACCATCCAGGCAGGATACTGCCTAACAATGAACTAGGCGTTGTTATACAGAAGAAGAAGCTGGAGGGTGAGAAAACACAGACTCCCTGCAGAATCAGGACAAAAGCTTCCCAGCAGTGGGAAGGAGGCAGAAGATCTGGTACAGAAGGATGTTGGTCATGTTCAAGAAATGGGACTGAGACCCTGGCAATGAATTTGAGATGAATTCTAAGTACAGTGGCAGGCGTGAAGCATGAAAGTGAAATGGCCTCATTTACATGCTTAAGAGATTACTCTGGCTGTCTTATGATACAGGATAGATGAGACCCAGAGAAGAGGTGAGACCAGGGACCAGCAGGTGCTGTAGGAAAGGTGCAGCCTGATTTCAGTAAGGCGTTTGCAAAGATTCTTACTACTTTAAGAACAATGAATAGAATTGGAGTTCAATCAGTACATTTTGTAAGTTTATAATTGAACAAGCCCATGCAAAGAACAATGACCTAGAAGTTCAATTTCATCTTAGTAGGAGTTCTTTACTGGCCTGCCACCCATCCTGGTCACGTTGTATCAGTTATTTGAATGGAGACATGCTTATTAAATTTTCTGCTGACTTGAAATTAGGAGAATAATCAATATGTCAGATAAAAAATTGTAAAACACTTGCAACTGTGATAGAACAAAGGGTCACTACCCAGAAGGTGAACTTAATAGGGGTAAATACAATATTCTGAATGTAGTTTAATAAAATACCATGCTTAGGGTGCTCTGGATTAATAGAAATTCATGAAAAATCAATCCCTGATTACAACAGGCAGAGGCTTTAAAAAAAGGAATACCATTGTCAGCAGCATTCATTGAAAAAGAAGTGCCCACCCTGGGATCACCGCTCTCTTCTTGCTCTGCCAAAGTCAAAGCATAGGCAAGAGGTTGGGTACATTAACACACAATCACCATTTGAGAGTTAAATGAGCATAATTGACAGTGTTTTCAGGAAGATGGTGTATAAAGTCCCTGGAGATGAAAAAAATTATGAGACAAAAGATCTGATTATATTGACACATATTTGAAACCTAACCATGGAGGCATCATCAGGACTGAAAGGAAAGTGAGAGAAATCTAGATACTGAGCACAATTTCTAAGAAGAGCATTTGAGCTTGTTTTTGTTTTTAGAATAACTCTAGGTCAGAATGCTTTGTGATGAATAAGCGAGCTCTCTTGATTTTTAACAGTTTTCAAGCTGAGTGATTATCGATCAAGGGTTCTGAGGCAGGGTGGGCTGCCTACCTCAGACATGGTGCAGGAGGAGTTCTATTCACTGCTCCTCAGGTCAACTCAACCACAAAATGAATGCTCGAGCTTCTCCTTAGGCTAACCACGCTGATGAATGACTGCCCTAGGACTGAGAGACTGTCAGAGGTTTTTGATAGTAGAAATGCCTGAAATTTTATAAAAACTTAATCTGGTTTCTAAACGCTGTTAGAACAATGAACCATTGAAAATAGTATGTCAGACTCTAATTTTGTCATTGTAACTATTGTTCTTAAATATTTTCCACATCATGAAGTCCCAAAGTCAAAAGACTATAAGAGTAATTCAACATATTTCCCTTACTCTGAGAGTACATTATTCTATGATTATTCTCTAAAATGAATCCAACAACTCATTTGTCATGACTAAAGAATAAGTATAGATATTAGACTTTATTAAACCAAGAGAAATAAATACTTTGGTTTTGTATCCTCCTATTATTCTGCACACCTAAGAATATTTAGAAGACTATCTCGAGACATTCACAAACAAAATAATCCTTGAATCCCATATAGGCCTAGTACTTAGCAAATTCATTTCTCAACTAATAAAAATGCCATCGAATGGCAATAATAGATTAAGTACTGGATACAGGTATATTTGATGTTGAGTTCCCAGTGAGGATTCTGTTAATGAGAATATTCTAAAGTGTTAGTGCCAACAGACTTAGTAATTATGAAACCTTTGACATTAATGCATTGCCATATGAGTGAGGATTTTATACAAGGCAAAATATAATCATATGCAAATACATAAACCCTTAAAAATGCAGCTGAGCATCAATCCTCAAAGGCATCTACAATCAAATATGTATTCACTGCTTTTGCCTGTGAATTTTATTTTCAACTTGTCATTTCTAAATTCAACTTTCTCTGATAGGCTCGTGAACTTTTATTAGACAGTAGCTTTAAGAGATGGCAATTTGCTTTTTAAATGTTCTCAAGTAGAAATATGAAAGATATAAAAATGACACTTTGTTTACTCTCTGTAATTATAATTGTTCTTATTGTAATCATTTTCCAATTTTTCCTACTCTATGAAATGAGGGGAAAAAAGAGAATTATAGGACTAATTGACTACCATGTTTTCATCCACTTTGAGCTTTACGGTTAAAGCAGTTCCCATTTTGAGTATTAAGTTACTGGGAGTTCAACTGCTTGCTTATATACATTCCCTTTATAAAGTGTGTGTGCGAGTAATTTGCTGGTATACAGATTTATATGTATGTAAATTTGAGTGTGTGACTCTATGTGAACAGAGCATCATATAACCAAACAATCAGGTAATCAAGAAATTTCACTGCTTATACAAGCAGAATGCATCTTCCCACTCAGAGTTACAATTTACCCTACAAAGCAGATACTTCCCAAATATGAAAAAAGAGTTAAGAAAATCATACAACAAATTAAAATCTGCTTCTCTGAAAGAAACTATCTTAAAGGCTTATTGGGACAATGGTATAAAAACGCAAAGTAACATTTGCAGCAGACAGAATTGCTACTTACAAGCAAACTGAAGCTTTGCTTCTCTGCTAACAATTGTTCCAAAGGAGTTTGTGGCTATGCACTGGTAGGTTCCCGCGTCTTGGATTTTACTGGGGTTATTGATCAGCAAGCTTCCTTCCACAACACTGTAGCGGAAATCCATACCCATGTCAACATCTGTTCCATTTAACTTCCACCTGTAGTATAAAAATGCCAGCAGATAAAGCCTTGTAATATTAATCAATATTTCTGAATTGTCTAAAATAAACACAAACTCTAAGTAGCATGAAATATCTGACTTTATTTTTTTACCAAAATTAGAAATAATCTACTCAGTCCGGGTGACGATTTCCATGCTGAGGGAAAAGGGCTTGTATTTCAAAGTAAACATGACAGTAACATTTTAGCACCTGTTTTTTGTGACTATTTAGAATGCTACAGACCATTCACAGCTTTTTCTTTTGAAATTCCTCATAATATCTTGTATATCTTTCATCAAATAGGGCACCTCCATAAAAACTTTTTTTTTTTTTTTTTTTTTTTTCCCAGTTTGTGGTCATTCTTTAAATGGGTCTATACAGGCGACAGAAGACACCACTTTCAGGAAGATTGCTCAGTAGTTGAAGAAATTGCAGCAGCAGAGTTGCTTTGATTTGGTCCTTAATCTGACTGAAATGGCTGACTGCAAAGTGGAGGAACTCTATTGATCCAGGGCTGTCTGAGGGACCAAACAAGCGTTGGCGTGGAAGGCTTTGAAGCGCTCCTTACACCCAGAGCATTCAAACATCCATCATTCATCCCAGCCAACTGCGCCCCAGGACACCAGCACAGACACAGAGAGAATTTGGTTGCTCTTTTGTTTGTTTACTTGGATGGTCTCTGTATCTGACTGTAGTGTTTGGCCCAATCAATTAGCTATAATGGGACTCACACATTTAAACAGCAAAGTTTTAGTAAAAAGATCTCCTTTTTTCTAAAGTCAGTAAACATTCCGAAGAAAGTTTATCTTAACCCAATTGCCTCCTAGTAAGTTATTTAAATATGCCTGAACATTTGCGCTACAATAATTCAATGACTATCGCTTTTATTCCATGCTCTCCCGACTCCAAACCCTACATAGAATATCAGGTAAGGACAAGAGCATGGTTAGAACTTCTAATTCATCAGCAACCTCATGGGACATTCGCATTGGGAGACCACAAGTGTGAAAGACACAGACACCCTAATCAGGAGCAGTAACAGAAGCAAAGAATCAGGGACATGGATTAACCTCCTTTAAACAGGAAAACACCACTCAGATGTGTGTGCGTGTGTGCGTGCGTGTGCGCGTATGTGTGTGATTGCATATTCATGATATATCCTCCGAAAATTCTGGGGTACTACAGTACAGACCAGTTAGCTTCAAAATTCTGGATCACTGCTATCAGCAGAAGCAGATGTTACAAGACCCATCCCTTTCTACTGCCAAGATTTCTCTCCCACTTCAAAGTCAATCATAAAGGCCACTTCTTCCAGTCAGGTCCTCTTCCATGTTCTTAGTCCACACGAACCAATGTCCCCATCTCCCAGAGTTCTCCCTGCCCTTTACACTGACATTCCGACTTCACTGTAGATAACTTGCAAGATCATGTTTGCATTTTCTTTAGCAACCTAGAATTTGAGTCTGTCTTGTCCTCAATAAATGGTTTTGGTATTTAAGGGTATATATTACTTCTTTGCTAGATATTTAGCTTTGAGTAGATAACACTTCACGGAGCATCCTTACCGCACCCACCCCCCTGCCCCGCCAGACTAGCAGTGTGTTCACATCTGTGTCTCAGGAATGTGAAAATGGGGAAGCAGGAGGGCTGGGACAGAAGGTCAGAGTTGGGATAGGACAGAGCTGCTTGTGTGCCTGTCTTTCAGAAGATGGCCTTTGACGTGGATACTGCATTTAAGCTTGCCAGTAATTCTCTGTGTTCTGACACAAGACAAGAAAGTAATAAGCAATAAAATGAGAACAGCCAGCTATCCCCGCACAGGGCTGCCTGCACACAAGTCTTCAGAGCTGACTCCCTGCCAGAGACATTCTCAAGTCAGCTGATCACGTCTTGGCCATAACTCTCACTTCAAATGATAGTCGAGCAATTTAATATGACAAATCTGAGAACTCAAAGAGGAAATTGCAATATAATGTGAGCTGAAAGCAGAGTGTTGAATTTAGGAAAGGGACCCCCATGTGTCCTCTTAGAAAAGTGGTTGTGGGGATAAAGAGACACCTCTACAAGGCATGTCGCCACCAGTCATCCCAACCAAAATGCTCTGCAGAAAGTTCGCTAATTGACTTTATTGTCCACTTTTACATAGAAATAACAAAGGGACAGGGTTATTGAGGAAATAAAGTGCCTGCTGGCAATGTAGTGGGGCCTCCATTACCAAGCAGAGGGCCAAGTTTTTTGTGACCCTGTCACTGCTCATTCCTTCTATCACTCCACATGGAAACAGTCTTGAAAATGTCACAAATCACTTCCAATGTTTGAGGACTCTCTGAAGTGCTGATCATACAGAGACAATACTCCTACAGACCAGAGAGGTTTCCCCAAGGGCCCAGACAAATGGGTGAGTCTCATTAGCTGGCTTCAGACTCTCTGGGGAATCACAACCCAGCACTTTCCAGAGAGAGGGACGGTCCACTACCAGACACTGACACCGTGAAACTCTGGAAGGAATAACACTTAGAACCTTGCAGGGAAGTTCTCAGGGGATTTGTGTCAGCAAACCCTCTTTTTTTGTTAACTGTGTTAACTTGACACAGAAGAAGGAGTTGAACCTTTCTGATCTGGAGTTTGTTGTCTACAAACTAAGCTAAGCGGAATGGAAACTTCAGTTCAACCCTGTGCTTGCACCACCCTTCCTTCTGGAAAGTGAAGCTGAGAGCACTAAGTCATGTCACATGTCTTCAGGGAAACTGAATACAAGGGAAGTTGGCATAAGTCAAAACTTCTTAGGTTTTTCTGGGCTTGGGTCAATCCTTTCAAAATGGTGGGGCAGAATAATGAAAAGAGAAGGCTCTGTAAACTCAAAGAAGAGAGGTCATCCAGGTGTCTGAGGGAAAACCATTGTCAAAGACTCCAGGGAGCTCATCTGGAAGCCCTTTACGTGTTCCTCCTGCAGAGTCAACCTAAGACTGAAAAATTCAGCCAGAAAGATGTTCCAAAAAAACTGAACTCCCCATTTCTTTCTCTTGCTCTTTCCTTCATTAAGAGGGAGTTTTTAGCTCCTAGGTACATCAGCTATGAGGTTACATAGAAACTGCTGAAGGTCTAAAGGAAAACAAATCCATTGCAACCAAAGGCTCATGCACTTGATTGCAAGTTTATTCCTCAGCTTTCCCTGGCAATCTTTAAAAACATAATAGGTTTCTGTTCTACTCCTTGTTTTAAACAACAAAGCTAGCCTCTCTCTCTAGAAACACAATGTTAGAAAAGCAAAGTTAATTAAAGGTCACAGTTTGAGGAAAAACAAAGCAGCAACTTGCCAAATTCTACTGCAAAATTTGCTTCCATTTCTGGCTAACATCTGAACTTACACTTGGTTATGCAATAAATCTGGGGTTGTTAACTCATCACTTATGCATGGAGGAACCTTTGCCTCTTGCATTTACTTTGTACTACATAAAACATTGAAACATGTTTGACATAGCCTTGAATTCAACAAATTACAGAGAAAATAACTACACATAATGGTTTGCCCTAGACAGTGCTGGGTTTACAGCTTCTGTGCTAGAACGATTATAAAGTGGCATTCACTCTCACAAGTGTCCTGGTTTGGGTGATAAATTATATGTTCACTCTAATTATCTGGATTATTTGGGAATTCTGTTTGGTTTTGCTTTTTTGTTGTTGTTGGTTCTAGAATGCACTTCTTTTCCTTATCCATATGTTGAAAGGTCATTCAGCTTCCAGATTAAGTTAAATATCTCTTGCAAAACCTACATTGACACCTTCTCTCCATCCAAGAAGGTTTTCTTCCATTTTGTCCTAGAACAGGGACATCTTTTCACTGCACTTTCACTGCACTTAGCCCAGCATTGCAATTACTTTTCCCCTTAGGAAGTCTCCCCAAAATCATTACACTGTGGAGATTCATTAATCTTGGAAGAGAATACTTTAAACCCAGCCTGGTGTATTATAGCTGTGCAATATGTGGTTTAAACACTTACCAGACGACATACTTTTCAGGGTCTTAAGATATACCCGAGAGCTGCTATCATGGATTCTGGGAGGAGCTCTGTCACTGCTCAACTGGGTCATTCCTGAACCAACTCCATATACTCTGGGAGCCACCATTTGGAGTGGTTTGAAGAATGATGAGTTTGATGAACGAATGAATATGAATGAAAGTGCACATAGTCAAAATTTTCAAGTATTTCCTCTGTGCTAATGCTGCCATCCTTTCATCTGATGGGATACTCCTTGCCCTGTGTCAGTTTGAATACAACTTATCTCAGTTCAAATCCCACCGTGACTCCTTCTGATGACTCTTCCTCTTCTTTCAGCTATGACAAATATATTTCTTTGATTTTCACATCCCATAACATATTCATTATTTGCTTACTATTTTTATCATTAAATTGGATGAAGTAAAATAAAATGATAAAATCTATGGAAATTACAAAGAATCACAATAACCATCTGCCTAAAAATATTACTTTCGTAGTCTCCTATTTCCACTTTGATTTCAATCAACCCCCTCTCAATGGTTAACTATAATCTTTCATTTTGTTTCCATTTTCCTTGATTAGCTTTATGATTATATCGTGTATATGTATTCCGGAGCAACTGCTCCATCTCACCTGTTTCTGAACTTCATAAAAATGGAAATATACTCTATATATTCTTCTGTGACTTGCTTTGTTTATTCAAAATTATGTTCTCAGGAGACATAAAGCTGTAGTTTTTCACTATGGGGTAACCTTAATACTCACTTATAATTATTTGTATCATGTTACATTTAGCCTTCTAAATTTGTATCAATATAGTGGGCTTGAAAGAGTGTGCCATTTTAGTTTAAATGTCTAGATATCTGCTCACTAATAGCATTAATTATCTCTACATGTTTAATGTCTATTTGATATTTATTTTCTTATAAATAACCCCCTCAAGTCTTTGTTAATGTTTGTTGGTTTACTAGCTTTCTACTTTTTGATTTGTGAAATTCTTTAACTACTAATCCTTTGCCAATGGCATAAAAATATCTTCTCTCATTTGAAAGTTTGCAATTTTAACTCATTTCAGTAATTCTGTTGGACAAGAAGTGAGTAGAAAGGAAGTTAAATATTTCCTTTTATGATTTGTGCTTTTTTATCATATTTGAGACATCGTTTCTTCCCTGTATTCATAAACATGTACACTTATTATATTCCTTCTTTTTTAATTGAAGTAATATTGGCTTATAACATTATACAAGTTTCAGATGTACAGCCTAATAAAATCCACAAACGTGTAAATTTCCCATGTTGGTCTTCTGTTCAGCGAATTAATCTCTGTGCATGATTTGAGGCAGAGACGGGTGCAACTGTGTTTCATTTTCAGATCCATGAGGATAATCTGCTGTGCAGTACGTCTGTTTTCAATTTGTCTATTATCATTATGAATTTAATTTTTCTGCATGAGAAAATTACTCTCTTTATTGCTTAGTGTCATCAGTTTTGAGGTAAGGATGATACTCTTTATACTTGTTTTACTTATTTGTTCTTGTATCTCAAATCTTCTAGTGAGGATGGTTTTCATGCTGCTTAAAGTGGATCTTTTAGAATTTTCTTTAGTGAGGGTCTGCCAGAGTCAAACTTCAGTTTCTGTCTGCCTGAGAACATATTTACTTTGTTTGTTTAATAAAAGGTATTTTTGAATAAATTTTTAAAGTAGTTTTGCTATATATACACATGGCAGTTAATTTCTTTCTGCCTCTTGAAGACTGTTTCATTGCTGGATTTCTTTTTTTTCTGTTGAAAAGTCAGCTTCTGATTTAATTGTCATTTCTTTGAAGGTTGTATGTTTTACAACTTTGGCTCTTTTTTTGAAGTGTCTTTGATTGGGTGAGTGCAATTTCACTATGATCAGCCTAGCTGACTTCATTTATATTTGCACTACTTGAAATTCATTGGGCTTCTTCAATCTGTAGCCTGAAACTTTTAATTAGTTTTGGAAAATTTTTAGCCTTCTTAAAATATTACCTCTGCCTCTTTCTCTCTTGCCTTTCCTATGGAAGTCTGATCAGACACAGGTAGATATTTTCTCAATCTCTCTAATATTCTGCTTTCTACTGCCTTTAGATGATTTCTTCAGTTCTGTCTTGTACTCTACTACTTCTCTCTTTAGCTCTGTCTCCTCTGCTGCTAAAGTCACTCGGAATGGAGGTTCAAAGCCAGCAATCATGTTTACTCTGCAGGCCACTGGAGAGGCAATGTGACTTCTCATTATACTCATCTGGTGCTGCAAACCTTGGGTCCCAGGTTTATTCTAGGTGGCTCTCGGTTAGACTTCTTAGTTGTGTCTGACTTTGTGGCGTGACCCCCAGATCCTTGGGAAGCTTTAAGAATTAAGGCTGCTGTTCGTCCAGTCCATCCAAGGAGAACCGATTTTAGTGTTCAGTTTCTTATCTGTCTTCTAAGCTCACATACTTTTTGACTCTGAGTACTTGCTACTTTCCTCCCACTTAATTGATGCCTTTTAAGACTGTTGTGTATGTGTGTGTTTTTGAAGATGTTTTTAAGAAATGGTCGAGCTCTCAGTGAGGGGGTCTACTAGGACATTTAATTCCCACTCTAGCCAGAACAGAAGCTGGGTGCTTGACTGTCATTAATAGTTTCATCAACTTCGCTCTTCAGGATGTCTTCTGATGCCTGCCTAATAGCTTGTCCTGTGATCAGTATTCCATGAGCATCTGATTTCAAGAACAGAAACTCTAAGCATAGAGACACATGCTTCTAAATCAACAAACCTGATATGAGGCTTTGGATTCCCTTTAACCTCACAAGTGAGCTTCACTTTCTTTTCCTCAGAGTCCAAAGGGAACATTACATGACTTGGCTCTTGCGTAAACACTGGACCATGCAAGGTGTAGTCATCTGCAATGAGAAGAGAAAATGCCAGAATTGATGACCATCTGCCAAACAGGGACAACAACATGAAAAAAGAAGAAAAAAACTAACAAAAAATACTACCATGCAACACATTCCATTTCATCCCGGGGATGAAGTTTCCATTGAAGACTACACTTCTGTGGATGTATTACAAAGTGGAAGATACTGGACGGATAGCTTTTTACTAACAATTACGGGCAGAGAACTGCTTGGCACCGCGTTTTCCCTTTGCCACGTCTCAGTACTCCACCATCTGTCTTTAGCCCACTCTGTTACTTAGTTCATAGCTGGTGCCTCCTGCATCCCTTTTGTCCTGTCATTCCAGAGTACTGTCCATTGTCACAGATAAAATGTCTCTGCTCTGAAATGGCAACGGGATACTGTAACTGGGGGCAAGCAGTGATGATATCATAAATATATTAATAATGAGAAACAGCTCTTCACTGCTAAAATATGTATGCAACTTGCTTAAATTTGTCTGCTTGGGTTATAGGGCAACCTAGAGGCAAGATTCTCCAGTTATCATGATGGAGAATCAGCTTGTTTTACCCAGCCCATCACGGACCCAAACCTGGTCTACCCTGTCTGAGAGTCACACACTAGAGCCGTATGTGACTCAGTCCACAAGTTCAACACCCCCGAAATGGGTCAATCACACACGTTCGGTGACTTGAGTCCACGGGGTCATAAGCTTAGATGGAGCAGTGATGTCAAATAACTATGAGTTTCCAAATTCTTTCAATAAGAGAAATGAGATGGATGAGACATTTTGTCAAGGAACAAGAAAGCTCCAAGACTAGACTATCCACAAAGCATATTTCAAATAGCAGTGTAGAATACGATGATTCTATGGCACAAAAAGGATAAATATTTGTCAGTTGTGTTATACCACCCATAACACCTGTGACAGTAGATTTCATCCTTCAAAACTTAGTTCAAGTTCTTTTTCCTGGAAGGTTTTCCTAGACCCTCACCTTTTTTTTTTTTAGCCATATGATTCTTCACCTCTACCTTCCTATGGACACTTACCTTTTTGTACTAAATATATCTATACATTTCTTTTCTCTTCTCTGGACTTCTCAAGAACCTGATATTATACGCGCACACACACACACATAATTTTGGAATTGGGACAACAATAGAGAGAAAGCCACGCATCTTGCTGCTATGGTCATGCATATCATACTGCATATTGCCCCTTTGTGTATGTCCTGTGACCAAATACAATGGTTTATACGTAGAAGATGGTCAAGAAGGATCTGCTCCATTTGAGAGTAATTTCATGTTACACTTTGTATTTAATCAGCTGACACAGCCATGGCCAAATCAATTTTGAAATAGAAGGGGCCGTGTCACCTCAAAGCTGACAATTCATTTTCCTCTTAGATGTAATTATTTTGAAAGGGTGTGGATTGTAACTGTTCTCCTGGGAAATCTTCAAAACTAGTCTTTTGTTGACAGTTGATTGGGTAAGACTGAATAAATTCAGGTGAATTCAGATTGAGGGGAAAAATAAAGCTGATTTGGGATCTAGGTAAATGCCAGTAAAAGGATCTTAATTAAGACATTTAACCAGGTTTTAAAAATTAAATCCACAAGTAGTTTAAGAGAGAAGAAAAGTTAAGTTGACGACATCACCAAGCAGAATTCCACTTTATTGTAGAGGAAGAGAGGTAGCTGAGGGCCTTGGGAGAACGGAAAGATGATGAACTAGGAGTCAATGTTGTAATCAACCAAGAACACTATGATCTAGGGAGATTTACTCAGTCTCTATGCCCAGTTTTGTCATCCATAAAATAATGGGATGGACAAGGTCGGTGAATGTCTACTAGGAAAGAACAGGCAAGAAGTCATAGATATTTGCAATAGATGCACTTACACATGAACTCAACATTCAAAGATATTGCAAATTTCCTTACTATTATGACCCTCTCTTCTTACTTCCTACATCAAATCTCACACTAATAAGAACTTTAAAAAAGAGGATTCATCAAAAATGAAAGCAATGGAATAAAATCTAGAAACATAGTTTTCTTTAACACTCACAGTTCAAAGTCAGACATTTCAAAGTAGAGATGCTTACATTTCAGGGTTTCAACAATTACATAGATGTCTGCAAAACCAATTTAGATACTGGTCAAGGTTACCTCAATTTAACTGTGAAGTATTGAACATATGACATACCTAGATGAACAAGCACCACTCGTCCAGAGCAGCAAGTTTTGTGGAGTTTTCTCTGAAAGAAATATTTCTATTGTTGTCCCAATTCCAAAATTATGTGTGTATATATAATATCAATCATCTCAATTCACTGGTGCTCCCTGATTTGAATTTCATACAGAAATACACAGCCTATTGCTAGTAATTCCAAATAAGAATAAAACATAATAATGATTACCCAGGATGCAGCTGAGAGGCTGTGGATTAACATCTGTACTATTTCTCAATGTCTCCATGCTGTATTTAAATAACAAAAAAGGGTATTTTTTTCTGTGTATTTTGTAACAAGAATTGATAATAATGATGCTTTGCATTCACTATAAATAACACATTTCATCTAAAGTTTTTATTTTCTCTTGGTTAGCCAAGCTCACTGCCTGGAAATGAACACTAGCATAAAGGGAATGGTACTTTAGTTCTAAGGAATCTGTAGCCTTTCATGCATGAGTTATGGTTTCACAGAGACTGAGGTAGAGATTTTACCAAGTTTAGCTATCCAGGTGAAGAAAACAGCCTGATTTTAAACCTTTGGATGGGGCTACCAATATTTTTGAGAAAAGAAGGAATTGATTTACTTCCCCCAAATCTGAGTGAAAGCAAATCCGAGAGTGTCCTTCGAAGATGAAATGTGGAAAACGCTCCACTACATTTGTTCTTTTTTTTGTTATTGTCACAACGTGACTTTCATGGTCTTGGAGGTATACACACACGACTTCGCATTTGCCATTTTCAAAGCCTCGGAGATAAATTTCACCCCTTCCTGTTCACAGTGAGTTTCATGATTGTGAGTTTCAAGAAGTAGTAAGATATGAATGTGTCTCGGGATGGCCTGGCTGCCTGTCAGTCACGCTGTGACTTGCCCAGGTCCTCCTGATTGCTCCAGGAGTAAACTGACTATATGTACCACTTTAAATGGGATAATGCCATTTTTTCCATCTTTCACAAATGTCCCATCACTTTAATATAAATGTCAAGTGTGTACCATTTTTAATAAATCAGGGCCACCTTTAATGCTGGGCAAAAGGGGGAGTTTCATTGCCCTGGGCCCAGTCTGTTTAGGGGACCCCAAAGTGGCTGCCCCTTTGGCCCTGCATTCAAGGTGGCCTTGCAGAGCTGACTGCGGTTGCCTACTCCCTGTGAGGAAACAGGAGCCGCCTGGGAAGAGGGTTCTACCCGACCCTGCAAGCCTGTTTCTTCAAAGTATGCAGAACACCGTAGTGTGGTCAAGCCCCAGATAAGTGCTATGAGTAGGTTGACCACACGTACAGTTTTAAATGGGCTGGTATAATTTTTTTCCATATTTCTGACCATCCAGCATTTTAATATAAATGTCAAATTGACATTTTGTCACATTTAAAAAAAAAATGGGTCAAGGGCCATGTTTAATGTGAAGCAAAAGGGGCAGCTGTGTTGCCTGGGGCCCGTCTGTTGAGGGGGCCCCAAAGCAACGGCCCTTTTTACCCCTGGTTAAAGATGGCTCCTGCTGGCACTGACTATTGTACTCACCCCTTGTGAGGAAACAGGAGCCACGGGAAGAGGATTCTGCCCCAGCCTGCACGCCTGTGTCTTCAAAGGGAGCAAAACACCGCAGTGTGGCTCAGCCACAGACTAGTATTATGGGATCATTTCTGGCACTGTGGGGGTTACTGGGCATTTCATGCACTGGGATTTATAATGCAGCATGCATTTCAGGCAGGTCATTTAGAGGCAGACTCACAAGAGGCACCAAATTTGGTTTTCGCCTAAATTGCAAAATTCTTTACACCAGCCCTAACTGTGTGAAGTCCCGAGGGACCACAGGTTGCTACTATGTGTTGCCATTTAGCATCACAAAGCACTTACTTGTTGCTGACCTGGCTGCTCTGCTCCTGCTCGGATTGCTCCACCTCCTCCCCTCCCCTTAGTGACCAGTGCAAAATCCAATTCTGTTTTTGCCATCCCAGTGTCTAGTTTTTGTCTCAAGGAATGATGGTCAGCCTATCCAGGAGACTCTGGGGTTCACGGAGCGCCCTTCCCCTAGCCCTCTGGGTGACTCCTTTGCACAATACAGTTGAAAATGTACTAGCGATCACCTACTTATTCCTAAGAGCAAAGCACCAGCCACCACTGGCCAAGCCTCGCTCTTAGTCTTTATTTGTTGGGCAACAATTCTTTGCTTGATAATACTTCGAGAGACAACTTGAGCGCATATTTGGACTAAAATGCTTGAGAGGAAAGAGGAAACTATAAAACTGGCCCCCAAAAGAACCTGGATGGATGTGTCAAGGTCTGAGACTAACTTGGGACTCACCAGCCTCCTTTAGATCACTTGCAGCTAAATTCCCAAGGCTAACTGTGGGCACCCCCAAGGGCTTTGCTGACGGACAGAAAGCAGGCACCTTTGGAAGAAGTGACCTGTCGTAAGCATCATCATCACTTAGTGCAGAGGTAGTCCTGCTGTAACCACTATCCTTGGCTTGGGAGTCATGAATCTCTTCTTAACTTGTGACAGGAGGTTGATGATTTTAGTTTTGGATATTTAAAAGTCACTCCAAGACAATACCCTGGAGATTTCAAGGGGAGTGGGCTCTTACTCATCATAGGGCTTTCTTGAAAGTATAGGCAATGATTCCTCATCTTTCTGGGAATTCTTGAAAATCAAGGTTAAGAAGAAGACAGGGGCAGGTTGGTAGTTGAGGGCCCAGGTTCAGTCTTGTAGACTCAGGTCAGGGCCTGCCTGGCCCAGAGTCAGCATGGAGGCTTCATGGGCAGCACAGCCTCCTGTCTATGCTCCTCCTGGGCCAGGGCCACAGCGATGTGAAGGCCTCCTCTACCACACTGTCCACCTTCCTCGTGCTCCCTGCTAGATTACTGCTGGATCTGAGTGCACTGCATGCTTGTGAGAAGAGAGAAGACCCAAGTGAGGGAAAGCCTCCTCCCACAGAAGTGGGAGACTTTTGGGTTTTCAGAAGAGTAGGAATTTTATGACCAGAAGCTTATTTAGGTTAAAGGTCAGCCTACGCTTACCACTTCTCCTCTTTTGCCCATCAAATATTGAAAGTTATTGGAAAACACTGCTCTCACCCAGTGATTCTCAAATGCCTTTTTCCATTTTTTTTTTTTTTATTTTTAAACTCTCTTTTGGGGGAGATAAGATCAACATTCATCAACCAATGTCATCCTGTGCCCTCCGGCAAGGGAACCCCAAAAGAAAACACAGATTCTCTGAGTGTGTGGCTTTCTGAAAGGGAGGCAGAAGCCCAGAGCTTGGATCAGAAGAGGTCATTCATGTGAATGCATTTCCCCAGCTCACAGGCTAAACATGTCCTGGGTCTCTAAAGGAAACAAAAATGATTTTCACCTAAAAGTAAAATAATCCTTTAAGAAAAACAGCAATGAAGAATGGCTATGTGTCGTGTGCTTTATCTGACATTTTGAGAAGCATTTTGAGAAGCGTTTTGAGAAGTATTGTGCGCTATTTTTTCTTTAAATTCATCTGGGCTATTTCTGCATGTCCCCAAACTTCTCTCTCAGGCAAGGATGCTACACAATCAGGTTAGACTATGGACCTAGGATGGTGGGCTGGCCTGAGGTTTTCTGAGACAGATTGAGGAAACAAGCCCGAATGAATCTTAGGGAAGGGAAGGCTCTGGAAGCAAGAACAGACGCCATGCCACAGGAAAGGTCCAAGATGGTGTGCAGGGAGGAGGGAGGAGTGGGTGGGCAGGGACTGGAAAACACACCGGTGCTAGCTGTAATTTTCTTTTTTTTTTTTAGCAGAAGCAAGCAAGTAGGAATGAAGGTGAGTAGGCAGGCAGGAAGAGAGTGAAGGAAGAAGCATTTTTATGTCCTTTTCTTTATTTGTTCACATTGGTTGTTATACCCTGGCCCTAGGGTATGAATTTGGGACCTTGGGCTGTATGTGACTGAGCCCCAGCCACAGACTTAGCACAGGAGCCACCAGGGCATGCCTGCAGTTCCTTTTTATAGGACATCAGAGTAGAGTTTTCAAAGGTAGCTGAGATGAGGAGGAAAGGCATCAACAGAACAGACACATCTGACAGCAAGTATGACCTCAGGATAAATATTTCATTAAAGGCAACTTATTAAAAAGGTCAAGTATGCCTAAAACAGTCCTCAAAGGGTCTAGAAACCTCCTGCATCAATAGTGCCTTACCTGGGGGGTGCTTGTTCACAGCAGAGTCATTTTTATAATTGAGACAGATATTAGTTTCAGGTTCACAATGTAATGATCTGATATTTGCATACACTGCTAGTTAACACCCATCACCACAGTCACAGAAGTTCTTTATTCTGGTGATGAAAACTTTTAAGATCTATTCTCTTTGCAACTTTCACATCAACAACAATATGGCATCATTAACCATAGTTCTCGAGCCGAGCGTTCCAGTCCCAGGATATATTTACTGTATAGCTGGGAGTTTATATAAATGCTCGAGCACCAGCCGGTCTTACCAGATTTTTATTATCAGAGCTCAACACCTTTGTTCACTGTGCATTTTCCAGGTTGAGACCTAGTACATGAAGTTATGCACTGAGCGAAGACAGCTTTCAGCACTGAAGGCACCAATTAATGGGACCACAGAAGAACAAGCCTGCAGTTTTCTTCTGTGCACCCCTCCCTATAAGGAGGAAAGGCCCCCCTTTTCCCTGTAGAGCTCTCACGTCGGGGCACTTCTCTTCTGCTGGAATTATTTTTCATCTGTGGCAAACTCAGGGACTAAACTGCTGGGGAGGACAAAAATGGAAGCCTATGATCTCATCTTTGAAAATGAAAACTACCAGATTCTCAATTCTGAATGCAAGTTCAGGGAGCTCCCAGGTTGGCCCTAAGGGCTGCTCAGGCCCTTGGTCCTAAGGCAGATAAGGGATGCTGTGGCGTCAGAACCCACGCTGTGGCGTCAGAACCCACGCTGTACCGTCAGCCAAAAGGCTGCATGAGACGTCTTGTCTTGCACACAAACCCTTCCACAGCAATGATCTCAGTTTCGGGCCACATCCAGACGGAAGGCAGAGGTGGTATCACAAATGCATGCGCAGATCATTGCAAACCAAAGGGGTTGGCCACACTATTTCCCTGTCATCCTGCTAGAGACCAATTTGGGGAGCAAGTGCTTGAGTGTGTGATCCGTGAGCACAGACTCCTCCCGGGAGTGCAGATCAGAACCCCGCCACCAGGGACAAGGAGGGGAGGTACTGCAGAACGACAGTGCTGGCTGTGCTCCAGAGTCAGCTGGGGGTCCACTCCCTTGCCCACTGCGGGCCTGGGAAGCCCAGCGAGGAGACCATTGTTCACCCTGACACCAGGTGTTCTAGAAGGGCACACACAGGTCCATGCTGGCTTGCCGGGAGCCACCTCCTGAAGCCTTTCTAATGATCATGGGAATTCATTTGGGCTAAAAAAGTGTAGGGTCAGCAGCGTCTCTGTGGATCCACACTACTCAGGGAATGGACAGATAGTCATCTCGGGACATTCTGAAATAAACACAGTCCCGGAACAGGGATCTTGCCGAGTTTGAGATGGCCTTCAGAACCCACTCGTGAGTTAAAAACAAGGACCTGATGGCTGTCAGACTACTACAGTCAAAGTGATTCAGTGCTGCTTATATGACAGATAGCAAGGGGCAGTCAAGGGCCCCACACAAGGGCTTGTGTTGAAACCGGCCCTCTTTAGCGAATGAGTATTCCATTTGGTTCTATTTGATTGTTCAGTTGAAGAGACCAGAGGCAAAAACAAATATTAGAGAAAACAGACGAGTCCGTGTACAATGAAGCATGTCTTTCATTTCTCCTAGCTTCAACTCTCCTCCCTTTAGCTCCGCCCCCGCCCCAGAATGAACAGTTTACACAGCGAGAAACACACGTGCCCAGGACAGCAGGCCCTGGGTGGAAGGCAGAAAGTGAAAGGAAGCTCAAATGGGAACTAAACTCTTCTCTGCACCTCTTTGTTGTGTACTTAACGAAATAATATGGCTTCCATCAGACAAGGGTCTCACCCCTGAAAATCTAATCACAGTTAAAGACAGATCTCCGCAATGTCGGGGAGCTGGGGCGTTTGGGTGCTGCGGAGGGTCTGGGGAGAAAGTGGGCTCTGCTTAGGGAAAAGCTCTGCAGGTTTTGGAGGAATGGGAAGGTTGCTTGAGGGGCACTGTCTGCAGACTAGAGGACCTTGGCCTCCAACCCAGACACATTTCAGGAACAGTGACTCCTTTAAAGATAAGTAATTAGGTGATTTTGAGGTCAAACCAGTTATGAAAAGGGACATGAATTTTCAACAAATGCAAATATTTTCTAATTCATTTGGAGACGAAAACTGACCTGAGTGAATGTGAGGCTATATAT
Organism: Solenodon paradoxus; assembly: GCA_004363575.1. Classification (NCBI taxonomy): domain Eukaryota; kingdom Metazoa; phylum Chordata; class Mammalia; order Eulipotyphla; family Solenodontidae; genus Solenodon; species Solenodon paradoxus. The sequence goes on from RJWH01001172.1 coordinate 280,444, forward strand.
AACTTTAGTGTGAATATTCATTTTTTTGCTACAGAATTCTTAATGTGTTTGACGGTGGAGGGCTGACCCAGACTCAGCTGGGGATGAGCTGTAATAACAGACATGTTTAGGAGACCATATATCTTTTAAAAAGTCTTCATTGTGCAACATGTCTGACCCAAAGAGTTTGCAATCAGTCTGTGGATCTATCATAGTCTCCAATCCCAGTGTTACTTGTAGAGGGAAGCAGTGGGCAAAGCCTGCCCTCGTGGGGCCTTCATTCTAGAGGAATCAACAAACAATACATTCAGCCAACTTTATCTCTTTAATTAACAGGCCTTATTTTCAGAGCACTTGTGTTCTGTCCACCCTGAAGAATATCTAATCCAGGGCTGGTCAACGGATATTCCATTTTTCTGGCTAAATCAATTCCTAAGTATATGATGCAAATCTGGCCAATCTTCTTCCATGCCAGGTCTTTTCGTGAAACTACTGGAGTCAAAAAAAAATCCCTTTTACAGTCTAGGTTTGCTTGTTGGGAAGAAGCCCTGAGCCCTAAAGGGTCTCACACAGAGAGCCTAAAAAACGAGAATGAAGCTAACGCACCCGAATGAAGCTAAAATGAAATCAAAGACTGGAGGCTGATTGAGTTTTGATATCATTCGAGATGTGGAAATAGGTCAACCCCAACCAAGGTTTATCCCTAAGATTCATCCCTAGATGTTTGATCTAATGATTGCCTTTACTTAAGCAAATCTGAGTTGAGTTTTATCAAGTGCAGCTAAATGACTCTGAATTGGAATGGTACTCACAGAAAAGTACACATCCATTTATTAGCGGGTTAGTCATGTCATTGGTCTTCCTTCTCTTCTACCTACTTTCTTTTGATGATTTTCCAAATATACTTGTGGGTATAAATGCACACAAATGGACCGTCAACACCATGGTGGGTGAAGACCTCCTTTCTGTGAACTGTGGTTCATGTTTGTGTCTCCATCTTAACTGGACACACCTAAGATAATGAATCCCTAGAAGTCTGCTCCTTCCAACTGTGCTCCTTCTGCTGATCTCTGGATACATCTGACAAGTCCACCAAATGTGTCTTTCCCATGCCCATCTCCAGCACAGGACATGATTTCCTCTTGGAAAATGTATCTACAAATGCAGGCGAATCCATTGTCTAAACTCTTAGCTTCCAGCTGGAATGCATATACTTTAAAGGTGGCCTTTGGAGAAGATCATTAACCTAAAACAGTGGTAATGCTTTTAATGTGCTTTCTGTAGTCTTTGTCTGTACCAAGACTCCTAGGGAGTCAGGGAGAATGAATACAGACCTGCATGTTAAATCCCCAGGTTCTGCTATATTCTGTCCCCCCCCAACAAATTCTGCTCAAATAGATTGGAGGGGGGATACAGGCGTGCTCTCATTTCAGTCTGTACCCTGGGTTATTCAATTGCCTTTGATGATGCACAATTATGAGTCACTATTTAAGAAAGAAAAGTGAGGGATACAAGTCACCACAGTGGTCTGCCAAGCAGCAGTGGGCTGCTGGAACTGATTCTCAAGGAAGGATAACCCTGGGCAGCTCTCATTCTGACGCTGGAGATGCCTCTCTCTGATGCCCTGGCTGGGTAGTGTCTTCCGCAGACATGCTCGTGAGGCCCATCTTGCTGGTCACCAGGAGGTGTAAATGATTCTAACAGACCTGCCTTTGGCTCCTGATGTTTTTCTTATCACTTACTAAGAATAGTAAGACCCAGATCTGTGCCGGCTTCTATCTGCTGGGAGGAACATCTCTTTCCTGGCTGTGTCTCTAAGTCTCCCAGAGCCAAAGTATCTCCTTTTCCACTACAGTGCCACTTGCTGAAAGACCATCTATTCTGAGGCCTTATGGGGTGATTTGCTGGTTTTATCACTTCCTTAATGACACCCTCTGTCCTCACGGCCTGCCTGACATTAAATTGCCTCAACAGAGAATACCTTCAGGCAGGACTTTTTTGTTACATGTGCTGTATCCGTTCCTGAGTGTTGACTTAATACTGAAGGGTCCTGTTGACTGTGCCACTTGATGATGAAGAAAGGGAGACTCAGAGACAATGCAGGATTATCGTAGATTATAGAACAGGGATGAAATAAAATCTGATTTCTTCTAAGATCAGAGCCACATACCAAGTGACCTATGGTATGCACTGACAACCTCTTTCCTTCATGTATACCAATAACAACAAAAAGATTCGTAGAGTACAAGTGATATTACATATGAATGACCAAATTTTTAAATCAACCCATTTTTGAAATGAAGAAACCAAATATTTTAGGTGCAAAATGTTTCACCCAAAGGCATGAAGGCACACAGTAGAGCTTTAAACAGAGTCCTGATGCTCTGATCACCAGTGGAAAGCAGTTCATGGTGCCATGGCCTCCCTGCAGTTTATTGTTTGGGTAAGAGAAGGTTGAGAAGGTTGTCTTTGCCTAGAAAGACAGTGGGGAATGATGGAGTCATCCCTTAGGAAGGAAAATCATCTTTTCTGTCAATATTTATGTCTTAAAATTCTGTTTCAGGAGAAAATAAGTGAAAGCATATTCTTTTCAAAAGAGAGCACAATGGATAAATGTATTCATCCTATGCTTTACTTGCTACTGATTCTTCCAAGTTACAAAGCTTTTCTTGTATGGAATTACCAGCATATTGATGTACAGAAGGGCTATTTTGTCCTAAATATCCTCTATAGAAAACCTTATAAAGAGGGGATTCATAACCTTTCAAACGACAAAAATAAAATCTACATCTAATTATTGGGCATTCTGCCTTTTCTATGTTGGTTTGTCATAAGGTAAAGTGGCAGGCACACTAATTTGGGCAAACACAACGCAAAAACTCTTTCTGTAAAAGGATAAGTGGTAGCAGAAAATGCCATTGACTTGAATTCACAGACTCATCCAAAGAGGGTGGAAAACATTTTCTTGGCTTTCCTAAGACAGGTAAAAAGCACATCCATTAAGTTGCTGGGTCCTCTGAATAGGTCATCCACCTGCCCTCTTCATTTCACCAGCCGTCCCTGCTCAGATGCCCTCCTCAGCGCTGTGACCAAGGAGGCGTCATTGTGAGCAACACAGTGCCAAGGCAGAGTGCCGGACAGGGTAAGAGGCTCACATCTGTCACTCATTCCCCAAGCTGGCACCCTCCTCATGACTGTCAACATGCTGGGGATGGAGGGATAGGGAAACAGGCACTCAGAGAATCCCTTTTATATCATTTAAACAGCCTGATCCTGAGTGTCGGCATCTCCCACTGAGAGATGTTGGGGAGATTCAAGATGGCTGTACCCTGGCCCTCAGAGTGCTCATGTTCTCTGAGCATGGGAAGGTTGGGAAGGAGGTAGAAGGCAGTTTCTATAGTGAGTTGACAGGTGGTTAGTGCTATAAAGAAAGTAGAAGGCAGAGCACCAAGGGAGGGTACTGTAGCTTTCGGTGGGACTGTTGGTGGTGTCCTAAATGGGGGAGGGGTGTGTGTGTGTGTCTCTGATGAAAGACCTGAAGGAGGGGAAGGACAGACCATGATGCTCATTTGGGAGGGATCTCTGTGGGCTAAGTGGCAGAGACTCCAGGGGCTGGGCAGGGTGGTGCTCAGTGTGTGGGAAACAATCCTCTCTCCATCTCTCTAACACAGGCACAGGGCACCCTCAGGGCAGCCAGAGGTCAGGGTCAGGTGGGAGTGGCAGCAGTGTACCCCACTATCCCCGCACAGCAACTCCTCTCACACTGTAGAAGCAAAAACAGGCTTTATCGTGCACCCCACTTCACAGATGAGGCACCACAATGTCCGCTCTGTGGAGCCTGGGCAGGGCACCCTCTGATGTCTTTACATCTTCTCTCTCAAGGAATGTAGGTGAAATCAGAAGATGGTCAAAATGACCAATTTCCTTATATAGAATGTGCCAAGATTGGATAGCTACTTGTAACAGGAGTTGAAAACAAGGACTCCAGGTGATCATGGGTGGGTTCAAATCTTTATATGACCACAAGGCGACCTTGGATAAACTGTAGACTCGGAGCCTCAGCTTCCTCATTTGGGAAATGATCCCCCAAGCAGCCTTGATTTCTAGGGTGTCCACCAGTGTGGAATGCCTTAATGTCTGTAAGGTATTGAGAACCCCGCTTGACACCGGATAACTCTTCCACGCAGGTCCACAGATTCCTTCTTCAGATCTCTGATCTGGGGGATTTGTTACTGCTGAATATTTCTCTGCTAGGTAGGAGGCACCCCTGTCCCTCCATGGTTCTTAAGTGACACAGATTTTCAGAATGCGAGTCACCAAGGACACAGGTGAATTTTTGCCTCACAAAAAATAATGAAGTAGGTGAGCACATATTTTCTTTGTAACCCTCTTGGCCGCATATAGTTATCCTGGCTGGGTCTCTAAATGTTTATTCAAGTGCCAGGGACAGTGCCATCTTGGATCTCCCCAGCATCTCTGGATGGGAGACACCAACACTCAGGATCAGACTATTTTAGATGCCCTAAGATGATGACCTTCAGATGGGGCTGGATGAAAGTGGGAGTGTCTGCAAGCCAGAGGGAAGGAGGGGATGTGCATACTTAATCAGTTCCTATCTTTTGGAGCCATGGTATTTGTTTCTTTCTTTTGAAAGGAAATGTGCAGGCAGGAATAAAGGAGAGTAGGCAGGCAGGCATGCAGAAAGAGGAAGAAGCAGCATTCTATTTTTATTTAGTGGCTCACAATGATTGCTCCCCCAGGACCCCAGACAACCAGGGTCACTGGAATGTAGGTGGACTATGCTCCTTCAGAGGCGGCTGACATAACCACTACTCCACCAGGGTGAGCCTCCATGGCATTTCCCACTCACTGTCATTAATAAAAGCCAAGTGTGATGTGCACAAAAGGAACTGTCTCTATTTTCCACAGGCACCAAAACAAGCCCTCCAATGGAATGTGTGTGTGTACATGTATCTATATTTACTTTAAAAATATATTAAAAATGCTTGACTTATATTGAAAATTTCAGAGAAAAAATTTTACTATAGGGAAGTGCCAAGTCTCTCTAGGGCATTTCAGGGACTTGAAGCTGCAAAATTGAAAGTAGAAATTTTAAACTACAAGGGAAAAATAATAAGTAGGGAGAGTTTTGTTTGTTCTCTTCTGGTAGAAAAGAAATAAGAAAATATAACTCAACCAGCATAACTACACTTAACTCTTTGTACCATTGAGAAATTAACCTAAATCAACTGGCTGGAGTGTTAGAAGCCAATCTTCAGAAGAAGATGAAGAAAAACGCAACTATTTTTGCCTGGTTAATGACTGCCCTCAAATGAGAAGGAAGCATCTGCTACCAAACTTTTGGGATCATAACCCAAAAGGCATCCTGGAGCAGAATTTGAGCAGCAGCTATCATTTCCTGAAAGAGAATTCACGAGTTGGCAGTGACAGTTGATAGGCTTTAATCTCGGCAAAATTTCCATCATGTTGCTGAGGTATTTATAACTTTTCCATATATAATTTACAAAAATGTGTGAAAGACTTGGCCAGCATAGGGACTTCAATGTACTATCAGCATAGCAAAAGTTACAGGGTCAGAAAAAAATAACCATGAAAATATATGCAAATGGAGATAATATAAATGAGGATCTTTTTGTCAACTGAAAAAAGGCTAGTAATGGTTTGAAGAAAGGATGATTAAAACATAATAATTACAGCCAACCTTTATGAAGCATGTAGTATATCATGGATCAGAGAATGGAAGAAACTACTTGCAAATCATATATCCGATAAGGGACTGATGTTCAGAATATATAAAGCACTCTTACAGGTCAAGAGTGATGACAACGCAAAGTTGAAAACAGGCAAAGGACTTGAATAGATACTGCTCCGGAAAAGACAGATGAATGACAACTAAGCACATGAGAAGTATTCCACATCATTAGATAGCAGGGAAATACAAATCAATGAGGTACCACTTCACACCCACTAGGTGAGTTATAGATTCAAACAACAACATACGCACAACAGAAAATAATAAGTGCTGGGAAGAATGTGGAGAAAATGGAACCACCACGTATGATTGGTGGGGAGTAAGATGGTGTAGCTGCCATGGAAAAGAGTTTGCAGTTCCTCAAAAGTTAAGTAATCCTTCAACTTTACTCCTCCCTACGCTGGGGTCTCCAAAGCCCCCCAGCCTCAACGGTTTGCTTGGACTCACCGATGTGATTTGTTCCATCACAATGAAAGACATAACACACAACAAAAGGAAGAGGTCCCTGGAGAAAAAAACCCTCTGAAACTGGGGCCAAGTGTCCACTGCTCTCTCAGAGATTGCTGAACAGCTGGCTCTGAGGACACTTGTTGTCGACCTCAGAAATTCATTTGTGTTTCAGCACACGGGCCTTTAGTGGGGCTGGGTCATGTGTCAGCACGTGTGTGTAATACCCAAAATCCAGGCTCACAGAAGGGAAGAGGGACTGGCATGAAGCAGGCTGCTGGCATCAGCAATTCGGGGCTGGGGAAACATTCTTACTAGCTGGGGAAGGGGAGTGACAGAAATCTAAGTTGCCAGATGCTAGTTAGGGGCACACGTTTTAAGCAGGACTTTCTGGCTTAGCAGTCAGGCAGCGGGGTCAACTCTTCTCTGTATAATACCCAAGAAAATTGTGTGATAGACTAAAATAGAGCGAACTGTATACTTTAAAATCATGAAAATGGTCACTAGTATCAATTAAAACAAGAACAACAACTCAGGGATCTGAAGAGAAGCTACACTTGTGAGTTAAATTGAGGTAAGTGAATATCTACTGTATTAAGTGTAATTGGTATGTAAAAAATGTAATGGGATGCTGCTGTGGACTGAACTGTATCCTCTACAATTCATATTTGAGGCTCCCACTCCTAGTGAGGCTGTATTTGCTATAAGAAAGTAATTAGATGTTAAAATTGGACCGTTGGTGGTGAATTTGCTGTTTTGTATGTATTGTGTGTGTGTGTGTGTGGATAGATAGATAGATAGATAGATAGATATGCTGTTTTATGATGATGCATACCTTAAAGCTATATGGTGTTTGGTGGCCTGGTGGAGCAGCGGTTAGGTCAGTAACCTCCAAAGGAGCATGCCACATACCCCTGTATTTGAGTCCTATGTCAGCAGGGAAGCAACTAGTGTGAACACTAAATAAAAATAAAGATGCTTTTTCTTCCTGCCTGCATGCCTACTCACCTTCATTTCTGCCTGCACCATTCCTTTTAAAATCAAAACAAAACAAAACAAGTAAAAAAGCCCTATATGATGTTATGATAAAAATGGTCCTTCAGTAAAAATGAAAGAAAACAGAGAGCTGTTAGGCTGAGTTCCTAGAGGCATAGCCCCGGTCTGCTAGGCCAGTGCCTTTGAGAGGACAAAGCAAGAAGGCCATCACCTTCAAGCTAGAAGAGCCTCCCATTGCTGAACCAGCTGCTCCAGAACATGAGCCGTGAACACATGTCACTCGAACTCTCATTTGTGGTTGTCCTTGCTGATGGAGACAGGGACTGGGAACCGACATTTGCTTTTCAGGGCAAGCACCCCAACAGTCACTTGCTTGGAATAAAAACAGTGGCTTCATGAACTGAAACAAAGGGCACCCTAGAAGTGGCCTTGTAGCAATTGTCACGGGGCAGGGAAGGTGTGAAGAGATGTGACAGCACACAGAAATCCTTCATTTGACAAACGTTAGGTTTCAGGTGACAGTTTGACTGTGGCGTCACCACGACAGGTATCGGTGTCTGCTGGCTAGAGAGAACTGAAATCTCAGAACATGGCTAAATAGAACCTGAGTCACTTGCCAGTCCAGAATCTAGTGGAGCTTTTCACAGTACTGAGCGGCCCAGAAAGAACAACCTCTATTCAATGTGCAAAGATTAGAAGATAAATAAAGGGCAGGATAGAGCGAATGAATCAAAACAGAAAAGGAGAATTAGAAGAGCAAAGGTAAATGGCAGGAAAAGAATAGACACCAAAAATGCTGTCTTGGAACAGGTGCAATGTGACCCCATACACGATCATGGGCTACATGTCTTCATGAAGCTACATGTGATAAAACACACATGAACTGTAGAGCAGAAGAGCTCATGGGAACAGGATGTGACACAAGACGATGAACATAAGGTGGCAAAGTGCAAAAAAGTAGAAGAAATAAAAGCCACCATGAACACACACATGAATGAAATGAATTTGAATCTCCACAGGCAAAAACAAAAACAAAAACAAAAACAAAAAAAATTGTTAAGAATATAGGACTAAACAGAGAAGACGGAATTTTAAAAATGGAGAAAAAATAGAAATGGGTTAAACTGAAATGAACTAGTACGAAGGTTAGTTTCAACATGTACTCAGTTGTTATTATCCTCGATATATACTTAGTTGCATCAGTGAAACTAAATAGTGCAGAGATATCAAGAGTAAAACTTCAAAAATAAAGGAAAATTCATAAATATCAAGGTGGAATGAACCTCATGTCTCAGAAATAACTGTCCCAGAACAATGAACAGAGGATGTAACCTCATAGAGTCATTGGATTCTATAAAGAAAAAGAATCCTTTGAGCATCCAAGCAAATCATTTGGGAAGATAAATACACAGACCTGTTCAGACGACTCTCGAGTCACATACAGATAATGGAGCAACTTAAAACATTTGTGAGGAAAAAAAGTATGGTTGCGGAATTTCATGCCCAAATAGTCATTTGAATAACAAGGCAACAGAGACATTCCAACACATCACATAAGGAATGTTTATTTAAAGAATAATGTGGGAATTCTACCTCTCATAAGCCCTCCTTGAAGATACCTTAAGACATGGAGCAGCAGTCAAATGGCAGACACATTGAGAAAATATCACAGAGGGGCCAGGGGTGAGTGTTGAATGCCAATACTACAGAAAATGAGAAAAGACATGCAACAGATGGAATGCCATCATTCTGAGAACGCGAGCTGCACAACCACCAACATCAGACAAGAGAAAAGGAAAACAAAGTGGAAGGTAATATAAATGCACGAAAGTCCTCATCTTTTCTGCTCAAAAGATATTGCTGAATGCTAAAAAGATACGAGGATGAGAAGGTAAAAAGAATATGATGCAAAACTACATAACTATTAAAATGAGACACTGCTAGGAATAACGGGAAGGAATCAAGAAGCAGAATATAATTCTATTATTCACAGAAGGGAGACAATAAATACTAACTTAAGATATAAAGGATTAGTTATATTAGAGTATTACAGGATGAGTTATATTAGAGTATTATAAAGATAATTGCTAAAAGCAAAACTGAAAGTTTCTAAATTATCAAAAGAAATACACTCCAGTGCTCCCTGGTGGAGTAGCGGTTGGGTCCACCACCCCTGACTGAGTGCAGTCCATGTGCATTGCAAGGACCCAAGTTCATATCCTGGGTTCAGGTGGAACATCCAAGATGAACAACTAAATAAAAATAAAAGTATTTTTCTTTCTCCTCTCTCTTCCTGCCTGCCTTCCTACTCACCTTAACTACTGCCTGCACATTTTTTTTAAAAAGGAAGAAAGGGAGGGAGGAAGGCAGGCAGCCAACTGCCCCCAAAATAATCACAGACTATATATATATATATATATATATATATATATATGTGTGTGTGTGTGTGCATATAGTATTTTTAAAAGTGGGACCTACATAAAAATCCTAAAAAATACAAGCAATCACTTTATATTAATAAAATATGAAAGAACTAATTAAAAGAGAAATTCACAGTTTGTATCACAAAGCAAAGCCCAATTAATCTTAAATAGGAGTCACAATTTGCTAAAAATAAAGGCATGAACAGATGTATACTCAACAAATGCAAATACAAAGGAATCAGGGGGTCACCACTTTAGCAATGAACAAGGCAAAAAACCACAGAAACAAAGGAGAAATATTTTTAAAAGAATCCAATACATAAATAACAAATAATTATTCATGCTTAAAAAAAACCCAGCAACTACACTTAGAAAACAAACTGCATTAAGAATAGAAACCATTAAGTTGTCTCATTCTGTGACAGTTCCAGTGGAAAAAAACGTGAGAATACAGAATTCCAAAATAATAAATTGCTAAGCAATACTACTTGAGATGTATTGATTTACATTTATATGTATACACTGTGCCCAATAGATAAATGAACTTCCTTTCATATGACCATGTAACTAACAGTCATGACAACTGACCATATGAGTCACACACATTAATTTTCAAATAAATGCAGTGCTTTATTACAAACAAGAAGAATAATACTAGAAAACTGAAACAATCAAGGTTCAAAGAGAAAATTAAAATGAAAACTGCAAAATATTTTCAGAATGAGAGTAAAAGCCATATAAAACCTACATGATCCTAGGAAAGCAAAGTTAAGAGGAAGACTCATGTTTTTATATGATGAAACAAACATATTACCTATGCAAGAATAAAGTTAAAGAATAACCACAACCAAAAAATGAAGGAGATAAAAATAAAGATGGAAGAGAAAATATCAATGAGAAAATACGAAATGATTTAATACATTAAAAAAAAGAGCAAATGAATAAATAATATATAGGAAAGAAATAAAAATCCCAAGTACAGAAAATAAGAAATGAACATTCACAAAACAGAGGAAATTAAAAGAATACAAAGAGTTTATTTATCTTAATTACATGCAAATAGGTGACAGCAGAAAAATATTAATGTCCAAAACTAACCCTAGAGGCAACAGAAAATCTCTAGGTCAGTTAGCAGAATAGAGAAAGTTTCGTAAAAAGTAGAAAAGAGACACAGATGGATTCATAAATACTACAGACATTCAAGAAATAAAACACTATTGAAACATTCCTCAAACTAAGGAAATGAAAATATTCCAAATAATTCCTTCAAATGCTGAAAAAAAAAATATATACAATTCAACAGTCACCAAAATAGTTCTAAGTCTGTCTCAATATCAACCTCTCTCTCCCTTTCTACCAATCTCACTTTTATCATTCTACTAAATTCCAGTTAAATAAACGTATAGATGAGCAAAAAATAAATAAATAAATAAAATAAATTTGCAGGGAATCAAAATGTATAGACTATTTTTACTAATTTCAAGGTTACCTTTGAATTAGTTTAAAAATAGATCATTGTATGTATGTATGTATGCATGTACGTACATATGTACGTATGTGGGTATGTAGGTATGTATGCATGCATTATGTGGGTATGTATATATGTATGTGGGGATGTATGCATGTATGTGTGGGTGTGTATGTATGTAGGTATGTATGTATGTAGGCGTGTATGTATTTATGTATGTGGGTATGTATGTAGGTAGGTATGTGGGTATGTATGTATGTATACATGCCAGAGGTCAGGAAACTTTGACCTTATTCACTTGATACAATATTCTGAATACTTAGTTTTATTTTTGACATCTACAAAGGACTCCATAAAACCCAGAGTACAGAGCAGACTAATGTCAATATTTAGGGATAAACAGGAATGTAAAACACTGATTATTGTAAAATGAAGTTTGTATAAGCAAAACCAAGGCTCTTCAAGGCAAACCTTTATAAAATCTGGTACTTGGTAGAGACTTAAGGATTGTTTAGTGAATCTGATTCTTATTTTAACCATTCCTTTGATTCTAAAGTGACACGTATGCAATCTAAGAACCCCATCCTCTGTGAAGGTTATAACTATTGGTTTATGTTGTCTCCTGTGTGGTACTGATTTCATTTAATTGACCAGCCACAAACTGAACCAATGAAAACTAGTGCAATTCCTTGAGACTCAGCGATTCACCAGTCGAGGATTCGCAACGGTGTTTCTGCAATCAGATCTCTTCTGTCTTACATACACAAACAAAAGTCAGCAGTGTTCTGGGGATGTCACCTCCTGGAAGGGGTGTAGTGGCGTAGGGTGGTATGAAGGGGAGGACTTTCATCTGGGGTCTGATGCTCTTTTGTTGATTTGAGTACATTGTTGTTATGTACCAGAAATCTTATGAAAATCGATGAAGATTTTTTTGTAATGTTTATGAGCATTTTTAATTACAAAAGAAATCTTTCTGTTGAAGGATGAATACCTGTGATCCTGATCTCTGTGAGTGATCCAAGTATCCAGCTCACATCTGTGATGCTGCTGAAGAGCCATTTAAACTATGACCCCTGGGAGGCTTGGGTAAATAGGTCAATGAACACAGTCAGTGGTCACTGGGCATTGCCAAACGGCTTTTCTAGAAACTTCTCCTCATCAAATAAGGAAAAAAAACAAGGTGTTGAGATTAAACTTTATTTCTTGGTGCAAAAAGAAGCGACGCCAAATAGTCATGCTAAGAGATATTTATGAATTAAGGATTTCCGTAGGTCAAAACTCTCTTTAGTACTCTTTTTCCTGAACACAGTATCCTAATATTTTAAGAACTGTAGTTATAAAAGCCATGATTTCTCCCCAAAATGTGATTATTTTTACTTTTCTTTCATGTCTTTAAACTACTTACCCTCTTTTCTTTACCGCCTGAATCCAACCTTGGGCCTAAACTCCAGGTTGAATGTTCTGAGACTTCCTCTGAATGATGCTGATCTGGTCTCTGCTTTGACTCATCTGAGGGCTTTGGGGCTGAATACTTGCTTGATTTGACTTTGGACCACAGGCCTCTTGGCTTTGGCAACATGGCCTTACCCCACAGGTGAAGGTTAGGAGATGTTACCTTCCTCTCAGACTCAGATTCCTGTTTGAATGTCCAAGCAGTGAGGAGAGTCTCAATACCTCTTCACTTGGCTGTTTTCTGTGGAGACCCATTCCATTTCCTAGGTCTACACATAGATACATGTCTGTAGAACCATGCGGAACAGATTTGAAACCACACATCTCTGGTCTTAGATTCCAGACCTTCTATTTCTAACTATGAGATGTTACAATTACTTACACACTGCAAGTCTCACTTTCTTTATAATACTATTATTATAATACTATATCATACCAGTTGGTATATAATGACATAACATTCTATATAATGATTTTGTATTATGTCATTTCATGATAGTTATTTATAATAGTATTATTAATAGTATTTTTTAAATGCTTAATATAAAATTTAGAGTAATATCAAGTAAAAGTCTTAGCACTATTTGGTATATAGTAGGCACTCATATGGATAATGAGTGACCACCGTGAGGATCATCAGCTCACCTATATGGACCATGCCTCCATGAGGGGTCCCCTCTAAGCATGTCACAAGCATTTCAACCCTGAGAAGGGCATGGTTATCATTCGGCTTTTATAGATGATACACTTGGGACTTTGAGAAGGGATATCTTCCTTTCCCAAGGCAATAAATGTAAGAGAGAAGATTAAAACTCAGGCCTGGCAGAACACAAAGCCTGATCTTTTCATATTTATTTAATATTCCTGTCTTTCTGCATTTATTGCCTTCCCTCTCAGCATTCCCATCATAACGGAGGACACTCGCTAGCTAAGAGGACTCTATCTCCAGGTGGCACACCAGTGTATGGCTCGACTTGCAGCATATGTTCAAAGAACAATTCATTCGGGTGGCTCTCTATTTATTTTTGAATTAGAAGTACATCATCATGAAACAATTCATTAAAAAGAGAAAGTTTAGAATGCCAGGCAATTTTACCTCCTTAACAGCTACTTTTACTGTCTTTCATTTTATTTTATTTTTTTGGAATTCACTTAGAATAGTTACACTCACAATGCATGTACAATTTATTAAGGTTTTGCTCTGATGACAAGCACTTTCCAAGTTTATACAGAGCCTCCATAAATTGCATGTTAATGATTCTATAATTCAGGAGATGCTGAGTGATTGTCCATCTGTCACGAACACCAGAGCAGAACAACTACGAAGCCCTCAGGTGAACTATGCCATGAATAGAGTAGTTTAGAATCCTTAATATAATAAAGGGAGAATTGAAAAGAAATTGGTTGAGTATTCAAATGGTTGAAAATATTTGTACCAAATCAACTGGGAGCTAGGATTTAACTGTCACTAAGTCCTGGTGGGATTTGGGCATGGTCTTTATCATCCTTGGGGGTTGGTCTTGGAACCCCTATAGAATAAAGGGGTTCATATTGTCTCAAAGTTCACTAGTGTCCTCATTTGTTGTGACCACTGCCTGGTCTCCATCCTGACACTGTGGGTGATGTGAAGTGTTTTTTTCTGTCTTGGGATTTCTCTCTGGTTAGCATTTCTGATCTGATGGGCGCTGTCAGGAGTCGGCACCTTCAGGGACCTTGACAACTGCTCATCTTCCTCCAGTTCTAGAATTCTTTTCTTTCTCCAACCTCCCGCTTACAGACAAGTTGAGGGATCTTGAATATATCAAGCTTCCAGTCCCTTGCTAAGTCCAAGCCAAAGATAGCTATTGTGATGCTGCTGTGGTGTTTTATCACCTTTTAAATTAGCTACCAACATTTAAAATTAAAATCCAGATTTCTTGTTCCTCTTTAAAAACTGGGGGACCCTGCAACATAAGGCAGCAACCCCACCAGGCAGAGACCTCCGGCCGCTTTGAATGCCACCTGGCCTGGAAGCGGCTAGACCCCATCTCTGTCACCACTGGTCATCACCCACCTGGGCCTTGGTGACTGGATTCATGATCCCTTGTTATGATGATTTTGCTCTGACTGAGGAAGTCAGCAAAACCAACAGTGACTCTGAAGGCCTGTGCTTCAGACAGTTTCTTCAGAAAACATATCACTCCTCCCTGTGCTGATGGACCCTCCCTTGAATCCAATTCCCATTTCCACTGGCTGCCTACTTGGTCATTTTATTGATTTAACGCACAGGGTTCCTGGGAGATCAGAGGGGCCCACAGACCCTCAAACTGTGCCAGCTTCTTAAGGAGGAAAACTCTCCTGCTGTGAGTGCCTGAGGCCTCTGACAAAGGGCAAAGGACAAAGGACAAAGAGCAAAGGGCAAAGGAGAGCTGTTCTATGCATTTACTTTGCATATAATCCCCAAGTGTTTTCCTTTGTAACAAATGTTATGAACTTATTCATCAGAAGTAGAAATGGCCTCAATTAGATAAAAGAAATGGAGCATTTAATTAATTTGTGACAAACCCATGGGGGGTAAGAAAAATAAAACCCTATCTAAAATTAGATGAAGGCAGACCAGGAGATTGAACGCTTTCTCCACAGTAAAAACTGAACGCAATTGACACCTTTTAACATTTGTCTTTTATCCATCTCATACCAAAAAAATTAATTTCCTTCGTCAAAGCAGGAAAACAAAAGACCAGGTTACGACTACACAGAGCTTTCGGGAAAAAGAAATCACACTAGTTAGGGAAACAAACTCAGGGTGCAGCTGTCACTATTAAAATACAACAAAAGACAGAATGAAATTGCCACAACAATGTACAATTAGAATGATTCCTGCCTGGCTTTCCTTTTTCCTCTCTCAGCACTGCTGGTTGAGAGAAGTAGTCTTTAAAGTGCACCACGAGCTGATGAGGTGTCATGGGGTGTCCTGAGGTCTGTCCGACTAGTCATGAGGTCTTTGAACCAGAGTGCCTCAGGCCCACACAGTGAGAAACCTGATTCCACGTGTGTGGAATACACGAGTGTGAGTTGCCGAGACCCTCATTTTCAATAGGTACCATGCTTACTAACTGTGGCTCATATTATGACGTGGGCTCATGTTAAACAGTGCTAGGGACTTCATTTGTATTAATGACCCATCCAGAGGAAAAATGGTAGCACCTGGAAAGTGATGATTAAACACAGAGAACTGGAAAGAGGGCTGAGGTGAAATAGAGCTGAAGTCTAGATTTTGGCTAACCACACGCCCCGGTGCAGTTCTGAGCTGGCCACCAGCTGTCCCAACCCCACTGTACCCTACAGTAACCAGGCCAAACTGAACTGGTCACATGGCAATCTGGGAGTGGGTCCTGTGTGCTGTGTTTTTCGAAGTCCCCAGATGATTCCAATATGCAGCCAGGGTGACACACACACACACACACACACACAAAATCCAAGTTCCTTTCGAGATTAAAAAGCAACAGAAAACTAACGGTGGGTGTGTTCAGTATGCTAAAAGGAATGGCTATCTCTACCAATAAAATTAGGACTGTCTGTTGTAAATGTACCTTGCAGGGCTGCTAGACGGCCGTAAATGAGGCTCCCTTGGTGACAGTCTGGTGTAAAGCACCACCTCTGTGGTTCAGGCAAAGCAATGTCTCTGTGGGGGGGGGGGGGGGGGGGTCTGGGGGGCATCGGAATGAAGCTAGCCCCTTTGATACTGGGGGGTCCGAGAACATGCACACACACATTTCTGCGATGCGAAATCAAGCAGGAAGCATCCGCACCGAACTGATTTACTCAGCAAAGTTCCACCCGAGCATTCCACGTGATGGAGAGGTTCTTTCATGTGCATGTATTTCCAAGAATAAGATTTTGCATGCTTACTTATTATAAAACAGGAAGAATTTCACACTAGAAAAAATTCTATCGCTTTCTTCTGGAGTGGTTTTGCCCATACATGTGTCAAGTGTGTGGCCAGGTGCATGCCCACACGTGTGTATGTCTGCACCGGCATGTGTGTGCGTGTGTGGGGTGAGGATGCGTCCACATGTGCAGGTGAGTGTGCACACCGTGTGTAGATGTGTGTGCACACACGTGCACTGCCTTTCTGGGAGGCACGGGAAGGCTTCCAGATTCCAGCTTTTGAATGAATATTCATGGAGTGGGACTGGGAGCGCAGTGCTGGTGCCTCAGGCCCCTTCCTAGCAGGAGCCTCCTGTATTAAAACTTCAGTTTGGTCACTGAAGGTGATTGTTCATCTCCCAGAGCTTCAGGGAGCAGCTGAAGATAACCTAATTCTCTAAAATCTGGAGTGTGCTCCAAGAAAGGGCAGTCTCCTCAGAATTCCCTTATCACCCTCCCAACAATTATAATTGCTTCTTTTACACAAGATGGACTACTTTTTATGTAGTATCTATGTATAAATGATTACCTTCTGTTGGACACTCCTTCCCCTTCTCAGATACGCCACTCTGTTTTACCATCACCACTGGTGGTTTGCAAGGCATGCGATGAAAACCAGAATGGATTATTCTATTTTTTTAACTTCCTATCACTAGTTCTCTTTTTAGTCATTGGTAACCATGAGATGACTCCATGGCACGTTTCAAATATAAAATAATGTGGGGCCATCTTAAGAGAAATGAATTTGATTAGCTTCGCAGCCTGAAGACAATTTGTTAAATTCTCACTTTGTTCTCAGCACCCAAAAGAACTAAGAGGCGAATGGACTGGACTTATATAAAGCAAGCAATCGTTCTTAAAAAAAAAAAAAAAAATCTACAATCTGGTAAGAAAAATATTATAATCTATTGAATTATTTCCCTACTTCTGAGCTTAAATGACAGGTAAAATACAAAAATTAGAGCACAGGAAATTTGGTCAGACTTGTTAACATTCAAACGTATTTTAATTTCTAAAAGCATCACACAAAATTAAATTAAACTAAAAAGGATGTAGTATAAAGATTACTAACTTTCTTCCCTGCCGTTGCCAAAGGTGAAATTCTGGTGTGTTAGCTAGCGATAATAGAGGTCTTTCAATTGAAAAACCTGATTTATAGACTTGATTTTGCTATTAACTAGCTGAGAATTTTTACACACTTATCTGTGTTGTCCGTTTGGAATTGGAGGGTTGAATTAAATTAATTACCCCTAAAGTTTTTTTAACTTAAAAAATTTCTTTTAAGTAAAAACAAAATAAAACTACATTTATCAAATGGTAAGTGAAATTTTATTGTATCTTACAATTCAACACATACACATACACAGGATCTAGTCTTCCCTGAGCTCATCACTCCTCTCAGTCCTTTGGAGATTCTAATTTACATTTTATTATGACCCAATATGTTTATATTTTACGGTTGAGGAAAGCCAGGTGTAGAAAGGTTAAGGGATGTGCCCCATATCATACCAGGAGATCTGGGATTGGAACCGAGGCACTTTGGATCTGGAGACTCCCTGATCTTTTCTTTCTTCTCCTAATGTTTTGTGAAAAATGTCAAACATGCAGCCACATGTGCAGGTGAGTGTGCACACCATGTGTAGATGTGTGTGTGCACACGTGCACTGCCTTTCTTGAAGGCACCATATGTGAATACACAACTACTTACTCACACAGACTGGGAGAAACCACAGGTGCCCCACTGTGGTCCCCACCTGCCTTCGACTAACACATGGAGTGTGTGAGCCTCAGGGTCTGACCTCAAGAGTCCTACAAAAATAACCCCCAAATTCAACACACCCACCTCCACCATGCTGACACTCATTTTCTCTGAAACGGCTGGAGTTCTGTCTGAACAGGCAGTAAGTGGGTTTTACCGATCGCAGAGGATGTGTTCGCATAAAGCTACTCAGATGCTCTGCATTCTGTCCCTGGGCTTCTCCAGTTATTGAAAGGAGGTGATTTGAGTGAACTAGTGCCGTTATTTGGAACTTCTATTAGATTTATAGATGGCTCATGTCCACCAGAGTAACTGGGAACTTTACATTTAATACTGAAACTGGAACACTTGCTTTACAACTCAGATTTAAGATGTACCTCCTACAGTGTTCCAGTGACATCTGGCTCTCTCAACACTTAAACGGTCCTTAGGCTGCAACTTGAGATGGTTACAGAAAACGTACATTAATGTCCCTTAAGGAATAGAGTTTTCTTAAGACTTCAACTATCACTAGCTGTAGCCAACTTTATAGAAATGAATGACACATTAAATTCTTTCATTCAACATCTCCTGTTTCATTGTCTCTAAACATTCCTTCCTTATAAAAATGAGAGCCTACAAACACATTCTATTGTCACAATGTCTATGTCAACATTTTAGTAAGGTGGACAGACACAGCGACAACACAAGGTACAAACAGGTACAATTATTCATGCCTTTTCTAGATATGTAAGGTGTGTCTTTAGAACAGATGAGAGAGCCGACATCACTCGAACGGTGAGAGCTCTCTTCTCTGCCTAGGGTTGGCGATGGGGAGTTCCAAAGAGAAGATGCCCAACATTCTAGCACATTCTGAACACAGTTTCCAGACCAGCAGCACCTGAGAACCTAGAAATGCACCCCCGATCTGTACTGAGCAGAAGCTGTGGGAATGGGGAGAGCAATCTGGGCTGTATCCTTTGTCCTGGTGACACTGAGCTCCTGTCACTGCGCCTGTTAGCCCATTTTATCCAGGTCAGCCGGGTTCCCACTGTGCCCTCTTGCTTAAGCCACTAGAGATCACTTTTGTTGTGTTTTTAAAATTGATTTTACTTTAGAGTGCAATCCTATTTTCTATCACCTATTTTATCTTTTGCCATCATTTACCTAAAAGTGTTCTTGCAGAAGAAAGTGTATATATGGAGTGTGCTGCAGACCCACTTCAACTTGGAGAGATTGGCTAGTTCATCCTTCCCCCTCTTTTCCCTTTCCCCAATAATTACACAGAAACTCTCTCCAAGTAAAAGTGTCCTTCCCCCTGCTTTCTTTATATCTATTCTACTATCTTTTTAAATTTTACAGTGAACTTCTTAAACATTTTAAATTTTGAGCCTACTAACCACATGCAAGCCTACAGCTTTTTCTTCTGGGAATAGTTTTTGCATTTTTTATTAATTTAGGTATTTGTGCTGCCATCAACACTAAAAGTAACTATGATTACCCTTTTTCCTTCTTCAATCCAATGTTTAAGTTTCATAGTATTTCATAGTTTCTATTTGCAATTTCTAGTTTTGTGATTCTGTATAAATTCACATGGCTTCCACAATTTCCAGATTTCTAGCTTCTAAAGTGTTCTGAAGATTTCTTTGTTGCACAGTATGTCATTTATCATTAAGAACTAGTTGGTCCTATTGTGCCAATATAGGCAAATTACCTCTTTTTGGAGATTTCTAGTTAAAAATCAAAATAAGAATATCCATTACTAAACACATTTCTTGCACAAATCCTTGAAGTAATACACAACACCTATAGCTCAAACTATAAACAAATGATAAAACACTAGGGATTTTTCCCATCTCGGCAAAGATGCACACACATTGACTATATACACTACATTATATCATATCATTGTTACTTTATTTACTCAATAATTTGGTTTGATATTAGCTACAAAGTGGGTAGTATATTAGGCATAGCTGATGTAACTATGGATGAGAAAACTGTTGCTTTCATGGATCCTTTAGTTTAATTAAGAAAACAGTCACATGAAACAGGACAAGTATCATGCAAGACTTCATAATGGATGACCTGAAGCGATTTGTTAAACCTCTCTATTTTAGGGTCCTCATCTGCAAAATTATAAGAAGAAGAAGAATTATTCCTTTGACTTGTGATGACTGAATGAGATACACATGTGAAATGGAAGAATAACTCTCCCACTTCACTTGAAAACTTAACTACCAGAACATTCCTGAGAGTAGTGAAAAGGCCAACTCTAGTCAAGGCAGTTGGGGTTGGCAGATGAAATCAATCAAGTAATCAATTTGTCCTGCAAAGAACTCCTTTTCCTCCTTAATTATCCTTCCAAATAGTGCTTATGCACATGAAGGAGTACACGAGCACACAGGTGTTCGCACCTGTGTGCCCACAAGCCATCCTACATGCTCTAACCTCTGCGCAAGACTAATTATACTGCTTCTCAAGAATACCTTTTCTTTCCTGGAGAGAGTGCGCCCACAGGCAGTTCCAGAACACTTTGACATGTGTGTGATTTCTATCGTAATTTTCACACCTACATAGAAAGCTTCTATTACATTCAAGTTGCTCCAACTATTGTGTAATGACTTAATGGATCCAGGAGAAACCAGTAGGGAAGTGTAGTGAAAAGTCAGCTATCTTGGCTGAGCATTGAGGTTGCATCTGTCCTTTCCTAAATATTATGGAGAAAAATTACATCGTGTCAGGTTTATTAGTACAGACCTACAAAAGGCATTCGCACTGTATCAGTATAAGCACATACTGCATATTGGTTTGTTCTTTCAATTTACATTTTCTGCCTTCATCTCATAAAAAACAAAGGCTCTGCACTGGTCACCCACCTTGATTTTGTTCAGGGATATTACTTACGGGGTATGTGAATTAAGATACAAAGAGCTGGGTACCAGCATATCGATCAAACTAAGTCAATCAGAAAACACTCCTTCTAAGACTTTGGATCCCAAGCAATGATGCATACATGGTAAAACAACAACAAATTTTAGAGCCCATTGATGGGCCACGTCTCCCATGAGGAAACTGGATTGTGCTGTCACTGGCCCCTTTCCACCTATTCGGGATCCTTTCTTCTCTGGCTTGCTCTGATCACCATAGATTCTGGGAACTCCTAACCTTTCAATAAGTTCCTTTCTGCTTACATGATCTATAGTCTGTATCCTAAGAATCCTAATTAATCAAGGAATCCTGAAGGAAGAAGTTCATTTCAATAAGGAAAACAACTGTGAAGGAGGAATCAATGCCAAGGTTGGGGCTAAATTCCAGAGTGTTTATAATTTACTGGGTGAGTTGTTAACCCAGTTTTCCTGTCCATAAAAAGGGGGTGGGACAGGGTCCTCTCAGGCATGTCCTGTCCTAGGAAGCACTGATCAGAAGTCATTGGGGGCTCTGCCTCATCGCCAACTACCCATTTAGCTCCCTGAGCAAATCTTTCACAGAGGAACCAGAACAAAATTTGAATAAAGCAAACTCTAGAACATTTTGAACTGCTGCCCAAATGCCCTTTGATTAAGCCATGGTATTCCAGGCAGAGTTGACTATCTCTGCATTTCTGTCAGCAATGCTCAAGACTTGGGATCACCCTTCCTGCCACATGGCCGCTTTCATTTCTGCCTTAATTTCCACTAATGCTAAGAGGTTGCATGTGGTGCCATCCCTTCCCCATTTGTCTCTCATTTCCAGGACCTACATTAGTGCCTATATTCAGTCCCAACTTAGTAAACACGGGTTGAATTTTTCAGAGAGGGTTAATTCCAACTCAGTCTACTCCATGGATGCAAGGATCATGTCTGTAGATGAGGAAGGCTCAGGGATGGGCAGGGATAATTCTGCATACATGCTAGTGGATATTGGAGAATATCAGATATGATTACGTCTCCAGTGTTCTATGGAATGGAGAGTGGTGGGGTATAGAATATCCCGACGTTATCAAAGATGCACCAAATCAGTGTGACAGAGATACTGTAAAATCCTCTTGAGTTTGTAAATAATCCTACCTCATCTCACACTCCAGCAACTGTGGGCAGGCTTTGCTGAAGAGGGGCAAGATATAAAATTACACAAAAAGGAGACCCAAGATTCTTCTTTGGGTGTACAGGTGAAAATGACTCTTACTGCATTCTATTATTAGTCTTTGGCAGAAATTATTTGCTAAGTGGAACTTCTTTCATTTCCCCCTAAATTTATGGCCAATTTGAGGGAAGGTTTAATTGAATATCTCATACCGTTACGAAGACTAATAACTAAGTATTAGTAGTGAGCTCTTGGAATTGATCCAGGGAGATGATAAAATCCTCTCTGATTTTCTTTTTTTGCCAAAAGAATTTATTTGAACTCTGGCGAACTGAATCAGATGACAGACTAATTTCAAACCAGCTTACATATATTTCTACAAGGCAGAAATCTATCAGGAGTCCCTTCTTCCAGAGATGTAGAAAGAGAAGTAGAATAAACTTAGGAAGATGTCAAAGAGCCTCTATGAGTCAACGTCTGTGTTGCTGGAAAGGATGAAACTTCTGGACATTATGTTTTCTTACAGTCTAACTCATGTCCTCTGTGATGAGTCTGTTAGCAGGAATACACTGTGACTCGAAGGACCCAGATTCTTGCCCATCTTTGCCACCATGTAACCTCAGTAAGCGAAGTAACCTCTCTGATCTCAGTTTTATTATTTCTGAATGAGAGAACTCGAGATGATGGCTTTAAAGAGATATCTCATTGTTAATTTTATCTTTCAAATTAATAATCTGATAAGAACTTTGTAACTTGATGGACTTAGCATGGACACTAAGTGTCTAGTTCAAGAGTTGCTCCTTTTAAGAGCATAAGGCAATATCTGCTCTGTATGATGTCATCTCCCTGTGGTTTAGTGACATACTTTCTTAAGGAGTAATGGCAGGGAGGGGTAGGGAGGACATATTCGTCCTAGCGTGACGGCGTGTCATTTCACCTGTGTGGCATATCATTCTGACCCTGCGGCAAGAATCTGAATTTGTGCTAGGACTCAGCTGACACCCCAAAAAGGTCTACAGTGCCAATAATCAATATATTCCTCTTGAAGAATCAGGTCCGTGAGGCCAGACCATATAACCATTAACATCTTCAGGCCACATATGTGATGTAGACACCAAGAAACCACGTTGGTGAAACTACAGAATTTATACATGGTTGACTTCCATTCCAAACTGGCTCACACTCCGCCAGTAAGCATGCCTGAACTCACCTGATGCGCACCGGACTCGCCGTGTGGACACCAGCCTCCCACCCACACTCTGGAGTGAGCAGGGACCAATTCTAAGGGCAACTGAGTTATTCTCCAAATGTCAGTTCCAAATAAGCACCAAAATCAACCAAAAAGGCTTAGGTGTAAATCCATTCTCAATTTACACCTGACTTCTATGAGTTCAAGTGAGTTGCACTTGAAAATGTCAGGGAGAATTCTTTCATGAAGCTGCACTTTGGGGGCACAGATCCAGTCTGAAGTGGTAACTGACAATCCAGGCATGACGTTAGTGGAGCAACCGAGTGGAGTGCAGCCGCCTGTGTGGGGGACACCCCTGAAATGTCTTCCTCCAGATTGTCAATGATGGAAACCTCTATGCCAAAGCCTCCCAAAAGTCACAGATCTTGCTGACCAGACGCTAGAACTTGTGGAGTATGTTTTCGAGCTGAAGAGTTAGATTTGGTGAGATTTAAAAGATGCTCTTTAGATTCTTCCAAGTGTGAAGACATCCTCTCAGTTGTAAATGAAACACCTAGGCCAGAGGCTCACACACAGCTATCTTTACAGATCTATTTTTGCATTTTACGGTTTAAGAGAATCTCAAATGGCATGGTCAATAGACATGACACCATAAGGAGTTACCTCAACTCTTCTTAAATCCATTCATTCATTCATTCATTCATTCATTCATTCATTCATTCATTCATAATATTAGTTGTCCATCTTGGTTGTTCCTCCCCAGCCCTGGGACACAAACCTGAGACCTTGGGGTGAATATGGACCACACCCAGACAGAGATGGCAGACCTAACCACAACTCCACCCAGGTATGCTACTTCAACTCTTTTAATATTATTGGAAATACATGTTTGACTGCACTGATGTGGAAATGTGTGTAGACATTTGACTGGCAAACTCACGGTATTTACAACCTTATTTCAAAACAATGCAGAGGACCACAGAGAGCAGCCTTCTGTTATGAAATAAAGAGGGGGGAGGTGTCTCTCTGTGATGCACTCTAGGTCCAGCCTCTTGCAGTGACAGCTGACTCATGAGAAGCCATCGGATCTCTAAAGCAGAAGTCCTCAGCACAGAGCACTTTGCTACACTCCGGGTGTGAATCTGGGCTTTATCAGAGCCCAGAATATGGAAAGAAGCGGGACTGGGAGGCAAGCCTCAGTGTGTAGGAGCCTCCTTTATACTGGCCGTGCAGGCTAGCTTGTCCAGTCCTCCCAGGCCAGTGAGGAGGCCCCGCTTCCCAAATCCAGCCTTGTAAAGAAGGGGTGCTCTAGTTCCCAGGAAGGAGTGCCTTCCCTTGACAGCTTCTCCTCCCCTTGACGGTTCCAACAGCTCAGAGCAGCTCTGCTAACTACTTATGAGCCAGCCATGGCCCTTTCCCTGGCAAGGGTAACGGTTCATCTTAGACACTAACTTGGCAAGGCCAAGGCACGCAGTTGTTGGACACAAGTCAGTCGACGGATGCCGCTCTCATGTGATTCCCAATTAGGTCAGTGGACTCTGAGGAGAGAACACACTTCCTAAGTTTGGTGGGCCTCATTCAATCAGTGGGTGCCTGGAAGAGGAAAAGGGCTCAGACCCCTGAGAAGAAGGAAGGAACTCAGACTCAGGACTGCAACACCGACTCTTGTGCAGGTCACAGACTTAGCCCTGCCTCGCGGAATTCAGCCCTGATGTCCCCTTAGCTGCATAAGCTGATTCCTTAAAATAAGCATCTTTCTCTCTGTAGGAAAAGCGTGTCTCAGCTCTGTCTCTCTGGAGCCTCATGACCAACACCGCAAGTGACAGAACTCAACTCAAGCTGGTTAAAATAAAATCTGTCTGACGTAACTGCTAAGTCTAAGTTCGCCTGTCTTCCATGGGCTGCATTTTCAGGCAGACTTTTCTGTTAGCAAGATGGTCAGTGGGTATGAGGTTCACACTTTACCACTTGGGAAGCTGATGGAGGCGGGGCTCCCCTCCACGCAGGCTCAGTCAGAGCTGGTGGAGGGGTTCCAGCAGTCACACCTGGGTGTCCTTAAGTGTTTGGGGAGCAGAGGGTGCTCAAAGGAACCCCAAGGGACTGGAAAGAGAAGTGTTCTCCAAAGGAAAATTAAAGTGCTATTTACAAAAGCAGGTGGATGGGCACTGGGCAGGTGCAGCGCAGACGTCCAGCTTTACATCACGGGCCATCTTCCCATGAGCATATGTGTTGTCTCCCCATAAACTCCTAAAACCATGTCACTGAAAAGAAAGCTTCTTGCATTTCCTTTCCTAACCAGCACTGTGAGTCTAAATTTTCCACCCCTCATCTTAGCACAAGTTCAGAGACATGAACTTAAGTAACATTCAGAGACAGGGCCTGGGGCGCTTTAAGGAGGGTGATACGTAACTCTGAATGGGGTGGGGGGGTGTTTATTTCCTTTAATTCACAACCCCCCCTCCTAAATAGCCACATAAATTATATAACGTGACCAGTTCACCCATGGCATTATTTACTTGAGTGGCTTTCTTAAGGTGGAAACATCAAATAAAGTTTGGTTTCTGGAATGCAAAGAATACACAGGACACAGCTCTTCTAAACAGATGAACACCTCCCCTTCTGGTATTCATCGTATGACAAGAATCAAATATGGTATTTTGCTCAGATCAAGAAAAACATGAAGCCTCCCTAAACAGCGATCTCTGCGGGCAAGCATGTGGAGCCATCCGCTGCTTATTTGGACTATGCTCTTCACAACACGTGCTGCCTGGAGTTTTCACACTATGATGCCTGAGGTTTTCACATCAGTGCTGATTCTCCAGGGCCCACTGAAAAGCCAGTTTGCTAGTCAAGTACTTGGCCAAAGAGAAAGTATTCTAACTTCCAACAAGGTAATTGTGACAAAATTTAAGAAAAAATCAAAATATATCTCTATCTAATCTCTTTAACCATCTATCCATCTATTCATTCATCACCTAGCCCGATATCCACCCATCTTTCTATGTATCTATCACCTATCTCTCATTATACACACCTACATACATAGTGTGCGGTAGCCTGATCGTCAGTAGATATAGTGCATACAAAATGACATATTCTCTCCTCTCCAAAACGAAACACTTGTCAAAGCATTCTTGATTTCCTTTTTAAAAATGTAATGTGAAAGATTCTCTTTCTACATTTAAAATGAATGGTCCACTTATAGGCCATTCTGGGTAGTAAAGGAGAGGCTGCCACAATCTGACACAGAAGTGAACAATTTTGTAAAGTCCAACACTGAAACAATGCCTGCCCTGGGTTTCTACCAAATGTAAACAGAGCAGGGGTGACCCCAGCGCTCTGTATCAGAACAGCATGGAAGTTCCTGAGACATCTGTTTAATTTTGGACTGCCCTTTATGACTTCTTGGAGCAAAAAAACCTCACAAATCACAAACCTAATTTGGGAGAAGCCCTAAGCTGCAGAAGTGCATGCCGACGCCTAAGATTCAGGACGTCAAGCAACAAGCAGGCACCGATTCTCTGCTCACCCTGCCCTGCACTGACTGCGCTTAGCTGGAGAGGACCAAACTCTGCATTGACCTTGAGATGGGGTGTGGGGAGCAAAGGACTGGGAGACTTTAGAAAATATGGTTTTTGCATGGAGCGGTTGGTTGTGGTCCACATACATCCTGTGTCCTGGGCTTGCGGCTTGGGGCCAGTGGCAACAGTCAAGATGAGCAATAAAATGAATAAAAATGCTTTGCCCTTATCTCTCTCCCTGCCTGCCTGCCTCTGCTTGCCTTTATTCCTATTGGCACCCTTCCAAGGAAGAGAGGGAAGCAAGGAGGATGGGCAGAGGGAGGAAGGGATGGAGGGTGGGCTTATGGGGGGATGGAAGGAAAGGAATGCTTAAGAACCTGGGGACAGGTGACGGAGTGGACGGGGCATCATAGAGGACAGTGTGTCCCCTGGAAGATGAGGTAGGTGACTGTTAGCATAAGGTGCAAATTCAGGGACAGGTACTGAAGTGAGGGCAGGGTCCCACTGTGAGGGTAATGAAGTCGCCTGGAAACACTAGGATGCAAAAGCACACTTACTATAAGGTCCCTGGGGCCACAGAAGGACAGTTTGAGAAGGTCCTTCTGATAATGGAGAAGTGGGGGCGCAGAGGAACACCAAGCTTCAGATAATCCCTGTCTTCCCCAGCTAGAGTCTCTGAGAGGATGATGGCACCCCTGGGTGCCTATGACTGGCAGGTTCCCCCAACAGGAGGACAGCAGTTCGGGTCTCAAGCACATCCTCCAGCTCCCTTAGCCTTTCCTCGCCCACGGGCAAGCACTCATTTCCCCAGATTTCAGCAGGCCTAGGAAACCAAAGGCCTAGAGGAGTCGGGACTCATTGGTAACCCTACACACCCATCACAAGGAATGATTTAAAGCCCATTGAAAACGGAAACTCCTTGCTTTGGTGTATTTGCTACCACTTAGAGTGGAGGGAGCATGTCGGACTCATCATTTGTATCCCACCTGCCACTAACATGGGTCCAGCAAGAAGAGAGTTCAAGGAAGCTTTATCCTTTTACAAAGGACTAGAAGGCACTGAGAACACACGCCTCCAAGGTCAGCTGCAATTCTCTGCAAGGTAGCCTTGCAGTCACTGCCTGCTTGGGACTTCTCATTCCTCGTATAGCGGTTCAGAGGGTGGGGTCAATAATCTCCCGCACAGAATAAGTGGAGTGGCAGACACACACTAACTGCAGATCATCAGCCACTAGATCTAAGGATCAGGTAGCCTTCAAAGATGCCTAGACAAGAATCAGGAAACTACCAAGGTGTGCTAAGACATCACCATCTGATGGCCACTGGAGCAGAGAGAAGAAGCCAGCAGCACAACCTTAGGGACAAAGATGATTCCAACCACAGTTTAGCAGGCTCTGTCTAACGTCACTGAAATATTCAATAGCGAAACCGAGACAAGGGCATTCCTAAACGCCTGCTGCAGGCAAATCTACCCAGGATTAATCTGAACTTAAATGTTTTCTCCTGGCTCCTAAGAGTTTAAAAAAAAATCTTACAAAATAAACCTTTTGATATTTGATTTAAAACTTAACTCCGACTTGGAAGAGACAGGAAGGAGCTTTCTGGGAAAAGGATTTGGTTTACACAAGTGTGCACCGTAGTCAAATCTCCAGCTGTCAGTTAAGATCAGTGATTCATTCTACATAAATTTTAATTCAAGGAAAAGCCCCTGCAAACACACGTTTGACACTAATTCATGTTATGCAGGCTATGTACTTAGCAAGTGTGAGGATGCCTATAGTTTACTTTGAATGCATCAGAAGAAGGATGGATGGATGGATGGATGAATATGGGGATAGTTAGATGGATAAAATGTTAAAGGTAGGATCTTACTGGTGGGTATACAAGAATCACTAGGATGTTCTTCCAAATTCAATGATGTCAGAGAATTTTCATATGAAGATAATTATGGATTATCTTTTAGAACTAGAGAAGATACAATTCTCCTTGTAAATTTCTACTAAAAAATGTGAACGGAAATACTCCTAGAAGCATTAACTTTATCTTTTGAGACTATCGTATTTTTAAAAAAGTACTTTAAACTATGCCAAAGAAATGCAAGGAGGTAAAAATGGAATGTCTTTTGACTAGTCATTTTTATATGCTTTAATTCAGAAATTTTCTATATATTTCTCCTTCTTGACAGTCATCACAAGACGATGTTGAATGTGCACAGGTGACAAAAACTATTGACTGAAGAGAAGTAAGAAAGTTTCTCTGGGTATATAGCTGCAGGATGTTTTTAGTCAAAGAAAAAAACAGTGACAGGTTTCAGAGAGATGTAGTTCATCTTAAGTTTTCTGTCATATTACCAAAAAAAAAAAAAGGAGGCAAAAGAAAAAATAGAAAATTTCCAAAAGTTTCCAAACAACTGCTAGCACTAACACTCCGTTTGTCCGACCCCAGCGCTCAGGCTTGTGCACTGAGGCACTTCACGGAGAAAGCAGGAGGCAGGAACGGAGACACCTGGACGCGTCGGCAGGAAGGACCCAGGAGACGGGAGTTCTGGGCACACTGGGTTCTTGTCACTTTTCAGGGAGGAGAACATCAGAGTCTCCAGGAAGCAAAGCTGCTTCTGCCAACTTTTCTTCCTGCTATTTGTAGAAAGACTTAGTCAAGGGATTGCATCTTCAAATATTTGTGAATAAGCAGACAGAATTGCCAGCTGCCTATGAGAAACTGAATCCTTCTCCTGGGTCCAAGTGTGACACTTAACTTTAAGACTCCAAGAGGGAATGTACACCATGCACTCGTGGACACCAACTGGAAGATGATCAGTGGTGTGGGGAGCGGACAGTATTCATGGACCTCACTAAGGGTCACAAATGTCCCAGCCTCCAGCGGGTAGGTGTCACTGGTCTGATAGGGTGACATACTGGGGTAAAACAAAGGTCATAAAGAAGTCTGCTGTGGGAAATAGCATGGATGCTGGCTCAGCTCACCTGGAAGCAACAGAAAAAGCCGGCTTGAATCATGGTTCAATGTGCACGGATTTCTACTTCCCATAAAGCACGTCAGCCCTCTTTGGCTAGTTAGTGGACCTGTGTTTACACCTGTGCACAGGAGCCACAGTTGGCGATGGCCATGAGAATGAGTGGACCCCCAGGACTGCAGGCAACCAGCCCAGTGAAATGTCACCCTGGAAGTAGCAGGCCCTGAAATGAAAGAACAGCTCCCACTCTTTCCAATAATTCCTCATCCCAGCACCCACGCAGAGGGAGGACTCTCCTACCTGATCTTCAGGGTTGGACAGTGACCTGGGCCATCCTCAGGCCCCTTCAGGACTAACAGTTCTGGCGTTGCTCCCTTCCATCTTGGGAGAGAAGGAATCATCATCTCCATCTCCATGTCCTTCTCGCTTTTCTCCTCCTCCTCCTCTTCATCCCCACTTCTCCCCCTTGACCACCCCAGCCAGTCCCTGCTTTCCCAAAGTCCATGTTATACCTCTTTCCATTTAAGAGAGTCTGACATTGTGACCTTCTCACTGACTGAAAGAAGTCCAAATAGGATCATGCTTTCACAAATGCTTTTGCATCAGTGCTGGTCTGGGGGGTTTGGGGACGCTGCACATAAGGACGCTCCTGCCTTTCCTCTGTATCAGTGGGAGTCTGCGATCGCTGCGCTGTCTAGGATCTAGAGTAACCCGGTTCTTGGAAGGCTCGAGTTTCATCATATAAATAAACATTCACTCCTTCACTTTGCTCTGTCTCAGCTTATGGAGGGGTCTGAGAGTAGGGAGAGCTGTCGTCTAAATAAAAAGATGCTCCTGCTCCTGTGTTGCTAGACCTTTGTAAAACTGTGTTGTAGATTTTTCAGCAAACTTTGAGGACTTGATGGGTAACAGGATTTCAGATGTGGTCAGTAAGGTCAATAGGAACAAACTTTGAGACGTGCTTGAGGAATGCCTAGAAGATACTATATTCTCCCAACGTGCTGGCTGAGCTGCGCAGCCAGGTGAGGGTGATGCCGTGGGAAGGGAGAGCCTGCCTGTGGACACCTGGCACATGGTCAATTTCAACCGCTCATGACCTTTATCAGCACAACCCACGTCCAAGGTCACAGGACAAAGCTGCTACCTCTCCCAAGGGGTTTCCCTACGTCACACTCTCTAGGGCTTGACAAAAACTTTCTGTATAGGACATGATCCTAAATATTTAAGCTTTGCATGAAGGGTCTTTGTTAGAAGGCTGTGGCTCCAGCATTCATGGCACCTGGGGCAATGCATGCAGGAATGAGACGCTCGAGTCCAGTAACTGTCCTGAGGGATCAAGCTGCACCTAATTTTCACATGCTATAAAATATGAACATACTCCATTTGTTTTTCAGTCATTTAAAACTATAAAACCATTGTGGTCCACAGGCTGTACAAAACAGGAATTGTCAGGATTTGGCCCATGGACCTGAGTCGGCTGAGCCAACTCCATCTCCAATGAGGGCGAGTACCTTTTCCCTGCAAACCAAATCTGTTGTTAAGGATGGTGAAAGCAACAGTGCCCTCAAGGACTGAATACTGATCGTTGGCCTCAATTGTGCTGCTGGCATTCCCTGACTAGTGTTCTAAACAATGAGACTTGGAGAGCAAACACCTTGCAAGACCTCAGCGCTCCGGTGGGAGGGTCTCGGGACTGTCTTGGGGATCACGCACCCAACCTCTGTAAATGGTCTCTTGAGAAGTGACTCAGGGGCACCTGCTTGGGACCACCCCCCAGACCTTGCCTCTGGGTGAGCAGATGCAACAGAGATAGACGCATGTAACCAAAACACAGCCATTCTGTTTCTCATTACCTGTCTGGAGAGTGGAATTGAACTGAACTGGTAGTTGCAAAAAAATATTCCCAAGCTGTTGGACATAAACTATCTGTTAATAGATGAGGAAATTTCTTTTGGAGAACTTCTGGCTCTAAGAGTTCACACAAGGAACTGAAGATTGAAAAGAAAAAAACAAACAGGAAAATGATCGACTTGTCTGAACATCCCAGGCTGGTATGACTGCTTTTCTAAGCTTAGATGTTCAGTTTTCCCCTGAGCAACAGAAATAGAAAGAAGTCAGAAAACACATAATCTTAGTTCTCGATCATAATAGCACCACAGACACACACATTCATGCAGAGCACACCTGCCTTTTCACAAGGAAAGACAAGAAAGAGAGAAGCTGCAAGAACTTGGCTGTGAGTGCTGGCTGCAGGGAAGGTGTGCACTGCCCATGCGTAGAAAGCTTGCATCCTCCAGGTGATGCAGGAAGAGTGGGGGGCAAAGGCAGGAGCAGACTCTCACATCAACCCTTCCAGTGCCCAGTCAGTGAACTCCAGAGAGTTGTCTCTCCTGAACCACTGCATGCTGAAGGAACGCTTCCTCTCTAGTGTATCTCCCCATCCCCTCTATGGAATTCTCTCCTTCCAGAAAGGGTTCCAAATAGCTATAACCTGGTCCCACTGACTAGGGCCTCGAATCGCGTGTCTCAACCTACGCCACCTTGACTTTTTGGTGGAATAATTCTGTTGTATGGGGCTGCCCTGCACTCTCTAGGATATTTAGCACACACAGGGTCAGAGGTTCCTGAAGTGGGGCCTCTCCCTCTCGTTCCCTCCCTCTGTCTCCTGACAGGAGCTTCAAGGCTTTGTGGAAAGTGATGGTCTCTTGAAAGATGCAGAGGCCAAAGAGAAGTGAGACCCTGGGACTGGGGAGGGAACAGCCTTCGGGGAGCTGCTCTGCCTGCAGACCACCCCTTCAGTGTGCAAAGGTGGGGGGGCCTTGGAGGTCTGCTACAGCCTCTGTGGAGATGCTCTTTCTTTTCAGGAAAAGAGCAGAGAGCTGCCATTTTTCAGGGAACCACTTGGGCTTTGAAATGAGAATGTCAGCGGCAACTCAATCAGACAAGAATTACACGTCCTTCCCCATTTCCTGTGTACACCTTTCGGGGCTGGGCAGGCTCCAGTAAGAAAGGAAAAGCAATTTTCTCAGCAACCTGGCAACGATTGGACAGAGTTCAGAGTCAGAAGTAGGTTGCTTTAAAGGAAATAAAGAAATGAGATTTCACACACTGCTGCCCCAGGCTGATGCTGGCAAGTTCCAGAATGCGTTTCTGTTATCGTCCCATCCCTGGGGTCTCCACCTTAGCAGAAACCCTCCCAGGAGCCACACTGGAACCCAGTAAGGTCCCCTCTCCCATCTGGCCAAGGTCCTCAACTGAGAGGCTCCCAGCTGCTTGTACAATGTCCCCAAAACTTGCCCATGACAATGGCCAGGCCGCAAAAAAGGCTGGCTGCCCTGGGATTCATGAAGGCTCCTGATTTCCCAGTGGGGTTGCAAAGACCCACAGGGCTAGTGACCACCAGTAAACATTTGTCTAGGGAAGTGTGTGCTCTGAAGACCTCTCAGCTGGGAATCTGGTGAGACTCCTGATGACTCTGGTCTCGGGGGGTTAGGCAACTTCCCCAGGATGCAGTCACATGACCCTCCAGAGCAAGCATTCTGCACGTCCACCCACAGAGAGCTGTGTGCACACGATAAGTTTCTCTTTGTGTGATGCACACCTTTGCAATTACTTTCATTCTGTGTATGCGGGATGATAAAATGTCACTTGATGTCCAGCAATCAGCTGCTGTTGAGACTGGCACCTCTCATACCTTTTACATTAAGTGATTCCTTTGATTCTTGGGCAGAAGTTGTGCCTTCCAGGTGGTACAGGAGTGGCAAGGGGCAAAGGCAAGAGTGCTGCATTAAAGACGCAGAAGTGTCCCACAACCTCGCCACTACCCTCTGGTGTCTCCCCTGACCTTTGGAATCACTACCCACAGGGCTACTGACGTCCAGTAAACAGCCTGATGTTGGGGTGTGGATATGGGGGCTTCTCATTTGCTTGCAGTGCCAACTGTGTTGGGGAAAAAAGGAGATTATTTTGAAAGATGTTGTTCAAAGCCTAACTGCAATAAATGAATTTACAATCGCTTCAAAATCTGTATACTGGTTTTTCATGTTTTAATAAGCTGTTGGGTGAGTTACAGGTTTTAACTTCGTTTTGGGTATCTCATTATTCCCATCAAGATATGAGGACTGAAACTTTCTGTGCAATTTAGAGCAAACCTGTCAGTGTATGTTAATAAGTGAAGACTCCAAGGTTTCGAATGACCTTGGCCAAGCGTGAACTTATCACAGATTCTGCTAAAGATATTGCTTCTGGGCCAAGGGTCTAACATCCTCCATCTGCAGATGGATGACAGATGAAATAAGTACAAAGAATGAGTCTTCCCTTAACATTTGATAGTTGCATCTAATGATGCAAATAATCTGATTAAAAAGCCACACTTAACTCTCATGGAATTGTTTTAAGAACAATACCTGCAAGAATGAAATCAAAGGCAGAGCTAGAGGAGTTTACTATTTCCTATGAGAAATTGAAAATTCAAATGACCACAGGCGACGGGTTTGGATGTCAATGGCTAAAGCAGACCAGGAGCCAGTGGTGGGGCTGGTGGGGATCGAGGAGCACGAGTCCTTCTGAGGAAGACACTTCTAGCTCTGGTCTAATGCTGCCTTCAGGAATGCCCTTCTCCATGGCAAGGTAGGAATTCAGCATTTCCTAGTTAGACTTCCTGATATTACATGGTTGGAACTCCATGGGTGAACCTTGGCAAGACAGAAAAAGTCAGGGATCCCTATTAAGGCCCATCCTCTTCTCAGGGGAGGCCACACCCTTGGTGGTGGCGAAGGACTCCCAACTCAAATCTCTAGCTGTGCTCTCATCCTAAACCTCATTCCCTATTTGTAATGGCTTCCTAGCCATCTGCATGTGGGCACCATGGCATTTTAGTGGCAGTGATTTGTATACACCTGGTTTTTCCCACCACATTCAAGAGCTCAATTGTGAGCACAGTTAAAATGCATCAGGAACTAGAAGTTCAGAGGAGATTTGAATGGATATCAGGGTTGAGCTTTGCTAGAAAGCTAGCCCTTTCCTGACCTGCGGCATCATGCATACTGCTGGCTCCACATAGCTCTCCTCTGATATTTTAATAAACATTTTCTCCAGTGTAAAGCCAGGTTCTGGTAGGGATAGCTAGGGCTCCCTCCTGCCAGGTGGCTATCATCACCAGTAACCTGTTACAACAAACCACGTCTCTTGTCTCAGTCATTTAGCAGCCTTGTGCAGGAGACCCTGAAGTAACCACAGAAGAAGCAGCCACATGCAGCCAGCTGGGATGGATTCCTCACCCTTTAGTGAACTTTAACTTATTATCCTCATAAATATATTAGCATGCAAAGATATCTACCCCCTTCAGGGGTCATGCCAGTTTGGGCAAAAACCAAAAAAGAATGTAAAATGTGTAGGTCTGGTTAAGGACCAGGCACCACCTGAATCTCCAACTTTTGGAGCAGCTTTGAGAAGTTTATCTCCTCTTTCCATGAATGTGCCTCCCCTCCTTCAGTAATTGCCTTTAAACCTTTACCTGACACCCCTGCGGGAAGATGTAGACACGGATCTCTGCCTCTGCCCACTCTTCTCTCTTTAAGACTGTCCTTTGCACATTCACTTCCTGCTAAATAAAACCTGCCTGTGCTCACCACTGCCGAAGGGCATGCCTCCAGAATCTTTTCTTAAGCCAGCCAAGAACCCTGACGGTGGGACCCCAAAGTCCCAAAACAGTCTAATCACTAGGCTGAGCAAATAGACCATTTTAAATGGGACAGTACTGCTTTTTCTTCTGTACCTCCCAACCACCCAGTCATTTTAATATGAATATCAATATCAATTTTGTCCTGTTTTTAATAAACCATAGCCGCCTTTAATACGGGGCAAGACCAGCAGTTGTGTTGCACCAGGCTCAGTTTGTTGAGGAAACCCAAAGCAGCCTTCCCTTTTGCCCCACATTAATGACAGCTCTTGCAGGCACTGACAGCAGTGGCCCACAGCCCTAATGCTGTTCCTGCCCCCTTTGAGGAAATAGGAGCCCCCAGGGAAGAGGATCCCCCACCAGCCACTGTGTGTGCCTGTCTTCAAACATAGCAGAACACTGCAGCATGGGGAAGCTGCAGATAAATAGATGAGGGCTACCTCTGGCACTGTGGGGTTACTGGCATTTCTGGCACTGGGATAGTTAAAGCAGCATGTGTTTTTGGCAGGACATTTAGAGCAGGTCTTAGGCCACACATTGTTACTAGGTGATCATTGATGGGCCTCAAGTAGTACTGACTTGTTGCTGGCCTGGTTGCTCTGTTCCTGCTTGGATTGCTCTGCCGCCTCCCCTCCTCTTAGTCAGCAGAGCCTAATCCTGTCCTGTTTTTGTCTCAAGGAAACATGGTCAGTCTACCAATAATAGGAATCACATTCCCTGTTCTTTGTCCTCTCACCAATGACAGGGATCTTCTAAAGGGGGTGCAGTTCTCTTTTGTGTGCAGTTATTTTAATTCCACATGGTTGGGACTAAAATTCAGCTAGGGTGATCAAGAATTGTCCAGTGTAGATTCTCCAAATAAAAAGGAAGGCTAGTCTGTGGCTTAGCGTTCCTCCTGCCTCAAATCACAGAGTGAAAGATAATTGTGGGGAGTCAGAGAACCTAGATGCCAACCCAAACCACCACCATCCTCTTTGGCTCTTTGATCCCTTTACAGGAAGATTTCACAAGCAAATGGCTATAACAGGGAAACAAGGATTCAGTCTAGCAAGGAAAATACAGATACGTTTCATGTGTTGACCGAATACAGAAGCCCACAGAAAGCAGCTAGGTTTTTTCTTTTAAATCATTGTCATGACCTAGGAAGCACCCTTCTTGAGTTTTAAACTTATTTGCATAATTGTCAAAACAGTCACACTTTGGGCAGGATCCTTCCATTTTTATGTCTTGTCTTCATACACGACCAAATGGTGTTGAAATGTATGGGATAGTGCTACCTCCTGAACTGAATAAAATTAGATGAAAAAAAAAAATGTACTGAGGGAAGACATACATTGTTTTCACTGTTTCTTCAGGGGTTTAAACGCAGCTTTATATTTTAATATAATTTAATATGTTTGTCAAAGGTTAAAGGAAATAGAAAGAGGATTAGAATAACTCATTACTGCTTAAATTAGGATGCTGAAGTTCCTTCTTCACAAATGTCTTTCCTCAGTTCTGCAGTAAAAGTCACCATGCCTTCTGATCCCATTAACTGACCTAGACAAAGATTCATGGCGTGAACATTTTTAGGTTAGAGACCAATTTATAAATGATGTACAGAGAAGGAAAGAAGAGCAGATTAATATCAATGATGTTTATGTGTATTTTAAGAACCAGAGCTAACTGTTAAAGAACCATTCGCTAATGAATGTAGTTTCAGTTTCACCAGAATGTTTAGGTAATCCTTCTTTTCTCAAAGCTGAGACAAGCACAAATTAACATAGTGATCCCAGAACAAGGCAAAGGTCTGGCTAATTACACCCTTAAATGTATTCTCTTCTCTGCCCCCCCAGAGACATTTTCTCAGAGCCTCCTAACCTCCTTTTATCGTTTTAATTTGTACAAGGAGAAGTTCATACAGACAACAGTGCCACAAGGACAGGAAATTTTGTTTAAGTATTTTATGTAAAAAAAAAACCCGTATAAGTCATTTAAAAAATAATTTAGGGGAAATAGTATTCATAATTAAAAACTTTTATTCCCCAAACAAGATGAACTAATTACCATTGTTTGGATAAATGTGGATTTAATTTTGTCTGACTTATTCAGGGCTCAGGCTTTGTCCCCTGATTTTTCTGGGATGTCTTACCCAGCATCTGACTCATTTCTTTTGAGGTTACCTAGTCAAGGAACAGGGAAAAATCAGTACTCGGATCAACCCCCAGACTCTTCTCCCAATATATTTCCAATTTCTTTAAGCGATTTTCTACAGTTTCTGCTGCTTTGCCTGCTGGATGCTGCCACACAAGCCACTGTCTTCAGGTTCCCTGGCAATGCCGCAGGCAGGCAGGCTGGCCTGGGCGCCAGTCTCCACTCTCCGGAATCCTCCCTGGGATGAATTCGTCTCCCTCTCCCCTGGAAGCCTCTTTAAGTGATTGACTTCCAAATGCCTCCACCACACAGAGTGCTAATGGATGCTAATGGCGCCCCAAGTATTTAAATTTTAAATGGAAACTCCTATAGGTACACTGGAAACCAAAGGAATAAATATTTAATACTGTGAGTTGTAGGACTAACCCAGAAAGACCTTTCAGAGCCAGTGTTCTCTGTTAGCCCTCGTCAAATGAGAGTCCTTCCTTGAGGAAAATCCTATGAATGATACAAACACGTGACTTATTTCAAAGCTGAGAGACACCAGTGTTAGACTGGCCTAGGGACAAAAGCAGCAGCGGCCATACCCGGGAAAGGTGGCTGACTTCAGACTGGAATCACAGGACCAATCGCCCCTTTATCCTATCAAAGAGGTTGGAATATTAGGCTGGCCCAGAGGGACTGGATGGTGGCCATGCCCGGCTGGCTGCCACACCCGGGGAAAAAGGTGGCTGACGTCAGACTGGAATCACAGGACCAAGCGCCAATTGCGAGTAGGAAACCCGTGAAATTCCTTTGCTTAAAGAGCACATTTTCTTTGTTTAGGGCGACTTCCCCGGCCCTCAGTGCACAAACCCCATAAAGCCCTGGCTATTCGACTTTTTGTTTAATTGACTTTCTTTCCTCGCGGAGCCCAGAAAAAACCTTTCAACCAGTGGTCCTCAAATTTGAGTGTGCTTAACAATCATGTTGGGGAGTTTCTTAAAAAAGCAGTTATAGGACCTAAGTGTTGAGTCCTAAGTATAGGACCCTGTGTTAGGAATTTTAGGGTAGAGTCCAGTAATCGGTTGGGACAAAGAATACATATCATCTAAGGTTAATGTCCTGAAGGGACACTTGAAATGCCTCACTGAAAAGACTATGGGGGATATAAGTTAAGGATTAGCTACAGTTTCTGCCTGCACAGCTATCAAAGGGTTAAAAAGAGTCATTTCCTCTGGGTTCTGATGAGGAATAAACAAACACATTACCATTAAGTCATTGCTAGTCATCACCATCAAGTCATCCCTGACATCAGCAACAATGGAAAACGCTGGAAGTGTGTTCCCAGGTGCCAGGCACTGGTCTAAGTTTTACAGGACAAGCCATTCACTCTTCAACCTGTAGATCTGCATTCAGAGTCTAACTGAACTCATTCAAGGACAAGCATGCAATAATGTTCCTCTCACTAAAAATTAATATCAGGAAGATCACAGCATCCACAAAATTCTTGATGAAAGTCACTGATGGAGACCATCCCCGTGTGAGGGAGCATGTGTGCGCAAGCCTATGTGAGATGTGCATTTACAGAGGGTCTCTCAATCTTGTCTGGACTGTTTTTTCAAGTCAGCAACCTTATCTTTGCTTTCTCTCCACTCAATCTCTTCTTGTCATTTCCCCTTTAAGTTTGAAAAGAACTATGTCCAAGTCAGCACAGCATCGTCTTTCTATTGCATTTCTCGGT
Organism: Solenodon paradoxus; assembly: GCA_004363575.1. Classification (NCBI taxonomy): domain Eukaryota; kingdom Metazoa; phylum Chordata; class Mammalia; order Eulipotyphla; family Solenodontidae; genus Solenodon; species Solenodon paradoxus. Next base: position 319,910 of record RJWH01001172.1, read on the forward strand.
GTAAAGCGTTTGTGACATTCTGGAGACGCACTGCAACAGTAATGGTGCTGGACTGTT